>JAKRZM010000384.1:0-164351 GCA_036379175.1 Heliconius cydno galanthus
GGAACGGAGTGTCTTAACACTAGACACCAGGTTACTTATGGCTACTCTGCAATATAACTTTAATACTACTATTATTAAACTGAAGTTTGTTTGGTTGAACGCGCTAATATCAGGAACGACTGGTTCGAAATGGAAATAAACTTTTTCTATTGGATAGTGAATCTTACGAGTGACAATGAAAAATGTCGCATAAACGAAAAACTTGCATAATTTTTTTTATTAGAACAAGCGGGCAAATCCGCAAGTATTGTTAGTGTATTATGAAAGTAATATTGTCATAAGTATTTTTTTAGCATCACGCTCTATCCCGCACACAGCAGGATAGGCAAAAGAAACCTAATGTTAACACAATCTTTTCCCCATTTTCCCATGAATTCTGGAAGTAATACGTGTTCAATCGAAACCAGAGCGAAGAAATGAATATAATAAATATTTCATGTTTGTTTCATGAGTAAGAATCGAACTAACAACCAGTCGTGCTAACAGTCACACTTAGTGCTCCTACGCCACTACTAGTCCTATGTCATAAGTTACAAATCAAAAATTTATATGATACATTCATATCAATTTTTAATTTCAAGTTAATACTTTTTTTTTACAAAAAAAAAGATCGTTTCGAGTAGCGTACAGCGAGACACGAGCTCTTCCATAACACCTCTCGAATAATAAAGGCACTCGGCAATTAGGCTATTCATGTTTTTTGTATTTTTTTTACATGTTGGTCTTGGTACGGTGAAAAATTATTTAATTTTAAATTTTTCCGTTTTTATTTACATTTTATGCTTATATAATTTTACTAGTAGACCCGGACGCGGCTACGACCGCTTAAACTATACGAATATTTATTAAATATATTTATGAAATTATTTTCAGTTTTTAATAGAGAGATGCGTTAAGCAAGCTCATTTTGAGTGACGTTTTCTAACAACAAACTTTGCAAATCGCAACGCTTAGCAACGGTCCCATAGCCACGGTTGTTATTAACATGGCGGAATAAATTGCATGTCAAATTAATAGGTATTTTAATATATTGGTATATATCGAAATTATTAGAAATATGAGAAAAACAAGTATCCTATGTTCATCCCGAGACCCTCAAGTATCTCTATATGAGTATTTTATGACAATTAAATTAGCGATTTAGCCCTGATTGCGTAAAAGACAGACAGACAGACAGATTTACTTTCGAATTTATAATATAGGTATGGATATTACACGGAATATACGAAAGCCAGGAGTGTTAGCGTTTTACAGAAAGCATGATGATTGTGGGTTCGATTAATACTCGAGGAAATGATTATTTACAATTCCAGCTAGCTTAGTAATAATAGTAATTAAAAACCCTACGTCCATCTATCATCCATCTATCTAGACCAGATAAATTGACACCCTCATCAGTCAATGATGAAATGTTAAAGATACATCGATCTGATCTCAGCGTGCTCTGTGCAGCATCCGATACCAACATGTGTTTTGTACAGATGATTCGTAATTAAGATATATGCAATTTGTATGATAATGAATGGGTGAGTAATGAAAATTTTATATAAATACTACCTTTTATACGCTGCTTCGCCCGCGTAGTTGTGGTATTATTTAGCGCAGAAAGATATTATAATAGGACATTCTAAGAGGTAACTTTGGCCATGGGCACGTCGAACAGATGAGTGATGAAAGGATAGTAAAAAAGATTTATGACGGAAAAGTGAGTAGTAAGAGAGGTAGGGGAAACCTCGGTAGACCTTCGAAAATACGGTATCAAAGATACTGGAGGAAGGTCAAAAAAAGCAAGAGGACCCCGGCATGTATTAAGAGGTTGATGACAGTGGACGAGGCGAAAGAGGTATGTAGGGACCGTAGCGCTCCGTTCTCTCCGACTACCCCGCCGTAATTGTGACCATTGGCACAGTGGGTTACAACGATCATTTAGCTTTAGCCTTCTTCGATTAACCGATCAACCAAACAAACTCTTCCGTTTTATATTATGTATAGAAGTATTAGTATAGATATATTTCATTGGAACTAAGAGACAAGTAGGCGTTGATTACTTACTTGCTTTGCAAAAGAGAACGAATGTGGTTAATAGTATAAATATGATGTTGTCAGTATTGGCGAAAGCAATATATAACGACAGGTTGTGAGTTCGATTCCCACTCCAGGAAATGAAATTTTTAATATTTTCAGTTCCGCCACTCCAAAATTCCGCGGAAAATGGGAAATGGAAATTTCTTAATGAGGACGGAGTATCTTATTACTAGATTCCCACACAAAAGAAACACTATGATTTAACATGTAATCATATACGAAAAAACATAATATTGTTAATAACAAGATAATAATAATAAAATAACAAAGCTATACACACAAAGGCTTATGACATAAGGAATGCTCGAGATAGCGAGTTCGAGGAAACGAGGTCGTGAATACCCGTGATGGCGGCCATTGTGCACATATCTCGTGGAAGGGGATTCTTGCATTTTGATATAAATTTAATCTGTATTTAATTATTTTGGTAAATTTGTTGTTTTTAGAATCTACATATGAAAGCTAGTATTGAGACACTTCGTTTTTCATATAACTAGTGACTAATTTTCAAGAAATTGTAGCAGTAAAAGTAGCTTGGTTCTGCCTACGTCCTACCTAATCCAAACATAACTTTACTTTGAAATATGCTAGAAAAATATTTTTTAATAAAAAAGTAGGTTAGTCCTGTGTTTGCATAATTAGCCCATAATTCATAACGAGGTATGCTAAAACATGGTATAGAAAAATTTAGGAGGGTACTATTTTGTATAGGTAGTTCTTTCCTTCCCTTATATTTTTTAATAAAAAAAAAGTGCATACGATTCCTAATTCCTTACCCGGATTGTTAATTATTTTCATTTTTTACCTTAAAAAGGTCTAGCGCGGTGTTGTGCTCCACCAGTTAACACGCAATGTTTCGAAATAAGATGGAAGATCGACAACAACGTTCTCTCTACCTACCACTATGACACTTAAAATGTGAAACTAAATGCAGAATAATAATAATTATATCAAAATACCAAAAAAATCCTAATTTGGAAGAACCAATAGCATTTATTTGTAAGAAAAGAACATTACAAGCAAGAAATATGGGGCTACTTAAAGTAATTGATCTATCAAAAAACAACTTGCCGAATCGAAATGANCTGGCGATGAAGCAAAAAGAAGCGTTGAGTTCCGCTACTTCCGCTACACGCAAGCCTCCAGAATTCCGCGGAAAATGGGAAACGGAAATTTCTTAATAAGGACGCAGTGTCCTAACACTAGATTCCCACACAAAAGAAACACTATGATTTAACATGTAATCATATACGAAAAAACATAATATTATTAATAACAAAATGATAATAATAAAATAACAAAGCTATACATACAAAGGCTTATGACATAAGGAATGCTCGAGATAGCGAGTTCGAGGAAACGAGGTCGTGAATACCCGTGATGGCAGCCATTGTGCACATATCTCGTGGAAGGGATTGTTCTTGCATTTTCATATAAATTTAATCTGTATTTAATTATTTTGGTAAATTTGTTATTTTTAGATTCTATATATGAAAGTTAGTGTTGAGACACTTCGTTATTCATAACTAGTGACTTATTTTCAAGAAATTGTAGCAGTAACAGTAGCTTGGTTCTGCCTACGCTGCTATATGCGACATACAGCGTTAAGCTAAAAAATTCCAAACATAACTTTACTTTGAAATAGGCTAGAAAAATATTTTTTAATAAAAAAGTAGGTTAGTCCTGGGTTTGCATAATTAGTCCATAATTCATAACGAGGTATGCTAAAACATGGTATAGAAAAATTTGGGGGGGTACTATTTGCTAACAGGTAGTTCTTTCCTTCCCTTATATTTTTTAATAAAAAAAAGTGCATACGATTCCTAATTCCTTACCCGGATTGTTAATTATTTTCATTTTTTACCTTAAAAAGGTCTAGCGCGGTGTTGTGCTCCACCAGTTAACACGCAATGTTTCGAAATAAGATGGAAGATCGACAACAACGTTCTCTCTACCTACCACTATGACACTTAAAATGTGAAACTAAATGCAGAATAATAATAATTATATCAAAATACCAAAAAAATCGTAATTTGGAAGAACCAATAGCATTTATTTGTAAGAAAAGAACAAGCAAGAAATATGAGGCTACTTAAAGTAATTGATCTATCAAAAAACAACTTGCCGAATCGAAATGAGATGAAAAAAGCTGAGTCGCCACCCCGCCGGGGTTCGTTTTAGGGGTAACAATGTAATTTACTAAAGTATTTGTAAAAGTATTCTTTTCTTTTATATGATAACTACATAGTTGTAGCAATTTTGTTTGTGTAGACTTTAATTTTTTTAGCTTCACGCTGTATCCCGCTCGTAGCAGGCAGAGGGAACCTGGGAACCTATTATTAAGGCACTATTCCCTTTCAGCGGAAAGTGAGAAACGGAAGTGTTCTGAAGCCGAATTCTAGATGCATTGCGTCTTGAGTGGCGGAACTCGTACCAACCGTACGGCGGTGTACCGGCGAGGAAAAGGAAATATTAAATTTTTCTTTTCCTCGAGTGGAAGTTCTCCAGTTCCTTGGTGTGAAAAGAATCAAAGTACAATCTGGCTTAAACTCAACACTTGCTATATTCAGCTTAGTAATAAGTAAAAATAAGTTTATTTTAAATTTGATCCAAGGATAAGGAGGGCAAGGAACTTCAATGAAAAGATTTATCGTAATGGTCGCCTTGACGCCTACACAAGGAGTGAAATATTTGCTTTAAGCATTTTTTTTAAATATATTTTTTAATACTAATGATTTAGACTCTTGCAATTTAGCTTCGTTAAATTTTGCCGTTACGGATTCATCTAAGGATTTTTTTTAAATATATATTTTTATTAAAATCTCTGCTTTGGTGAGATTTTTTGAAATTTTGTTCGCAAAATTTTAATTATATGCCTAAATATGAGGTTTCTAACGACTTACATAGCAGGGTTTATTTATTATATGTAAAAATCTAGTTCGTTTTTAGTTATTATATAAAGGATATGAAACTTTATTTTTTAAGATGTGAAGTATTTGACATAGTAATTTAATATAACATGCTTATTCTAAATAGATGTCATCATTAAACCTAAGTTGTTTTTTATTTGTGGGAAGAAAATTGATTGATGGGTTTAGAATTTCGCTTTAAATCTGCATATAGTAGGGACAGCAGAGGGAACCTAGTCCAGGCTGTCCGCCTAATTATTGAGACGTTACGCATTTAATAGAGAAACTCAACGCCTTGCATCCTGTTACCAGAACGAGGAAATAGTTGATTTCGCGGAATGGGAATGGAACCTACGTTTACAGTCACATTGACATAGACGGTCTCTGGTTGCAGACTTCCTTATTTAATTTTTACTTTTTTTACTTAAATTACAACTTAAAAAAGGAAGCCTTGGGGAGTATAAGAATATACGTAGATATGTCCACTACATTGGCGTTATTTTTTTTATTTTACCCCTCAAAAGGCAAAGGTAATATTATAATTGCTGAATATTAACCTATTATAAGTGTTCATTAAAACATTATATGCTGCATATGCAGATCGAACCCACAACCAGCGGTGAAGACGACTTATCTAAACCTAAGACCTACATAGGACATATAACACGTCAGTAGAGATATGTAGTATATAGGTACACTTTGTAACCTCCAAAATTAAATTGAAAAAAAAATTAAGAACCCAAATATCCTTCGCTTAGAAATTCCCACAATTTTTCCGTCATTTTTTTAATTATAACTAAACTAAACAGTTTTGAACCCAAACCCACCAGTGTTATAGTCGATTTTTCAACTTTCTAAAGCCCGTAGCTGGTCAAAAAAGCGTATCGTTACTCGTTAGTCATAGTTGCATGTCTGGCAGGATGTTATTGTTCCGAATGCACTATTGACTGGTACGTACCGACTACGAATGTAAATAGGTACTGTATTATACAAAATTCTTTGCATTTTTAACATGGCATCGCGTGTTCAAATCCCGGTGGTTATATTTGTACTGTCTGGTCGGAATAATGTGAGGGCTTTGGTACCGTTTCATATGATCTGATGGCGCAAAAAGAACGGAGAGATTGTACACTGTATAGACTTTTACGTTTACAGTCACAATTTATGCCCCTAAGCCACGACTGGCCTCATATATTATAATTTATTATTTAGGCGTAATTCGGTTTACGATATAATTGTTTAATAATTTTAATAAGTTAAATAAGAAAAATATTAAAAATCATTAAATCATATACCTATAGATAATCTATATAATGATAATTTAGTTTATCCATCCGATGAAAAAAGTTAACCTCGGAACCCAGTAGCTTATTCATTAACGAGCCTTTGACGTCCTTTAATGTCTTAAAGACGAGACTCCTTTTCATAAAATATAAATATTCTGTGTATAATCACAAAATATACAAGTAAAAACGTTATATTATTTTCTTTATATAATCATAAAAATAATGATAATAATAAATAAATATGAACATCATACTAAAATACACCACAATAATTTACCCAGCAGACTTTCAGCATCTCTTCACAAAAAATACCTTACGGCCTCGCAAACAAATAACTAGACGCAACGAGAACTTTTAA
The DNA here is from genome assembly GCA_036379175.1 of Heliconius cydno galanthus. Lineage (NCBI taxonomy): Eukaryota > Metazoa > Arthropoda > Insecta > Lepidoptera > Nymphalidae > Heliconius > Heliconius cydno. The sequence goes on from JAKRZM010000384.1 coordinate 6,639, forward strand.
TCTTGGAAAAACCAGGACAATAACCATACAACTTAACTAGGCCGTGAGGATTAAAAGGGGGAAAAAGAGGGAAAAAAGAGTAGTTCCACTTTAAGATATTAGAAATGACTGTAGAATTGCTCCACTTGCGTCTCATTCATTCATGAGCGTGATGCGAATGACCTGCGTAACAATGGGTTTGGAGTATGTACTCAGTTGATTGTCCATTAGATACTGTTTTAATATACTAGCTTGTTGCATGGCTTTGTCTGCGCAGTGAGTGTTGATATAAGGGCAGTCGGGATGCAGGTGTATAAGCGTGTGACTGTAAACGTGATAGTGTGGATTCGATTCCCAATTAAATATTTAATATTTTCCTTTCTTGAGTCTTTTACCAGAAAGGAAAATACGCAAAGCGTCACGAAAAAGAGAGAAGAGAAGCGTAAAAAAATACAGACGAATTATAACCTTTTCTTACAGAAATCGGTTAATAAATGGGAACGGAGTGTCCTACTACTATACTATACTACGTCCTATACTATGTTCCCAGGTTGCCTCTACCTATCATACTGTGCATACTGCACAACGTACAGCGTGAAGATAAACCAAAAAGATAAATGGAATATTAAATACAAAATTATTTTTATGATAAATACCTAGTCCAATTATCGAAGAAGGTTAATAACATAATTTTATACCTTTTAATGTAACCCACCTGCAGTCAGTTAGTCATTAGTTATTACGGGCTCTAAGAATGAGCTATGTATATATCATACAATTAATTATTACCATTTTACCATATGAACGAAGCCACAGCTAAAAGTTAGTCTGAGAATACATCGCAAACAGTGAAACTATGTCTTATAAAACTTTTTGATATAAATCATCTTTTCAAACAATGCGAATTTGACAAATAATATATATTTTTTAAACAATTCTAGATATGACGGTCTATTCACGTAGTCAGTAGTGTACGGGTGTACGGAGAATGACCTGACTCCGATTACTAACAATGAATGGGAAAAGCTTCTCTTCATTTTGCAGCTTTTTTTCTGAACCATTTTACGCTTGAAAAGACAATGGACGTTTTTATTTACTATGTTGTTGTGAAAATATATTGTTACTTGTGTTTTATGTATTCTTGTATAAAAAAATAATTTTATACATGTAAAGAAACTACCTCGAAATTACGAGTTGGTATTGATACCAAAAAAAATATGACTTTTTAAATTTTTTCTCAAGTGGGAATCGAACCCATAACAGTCGCGTTAACAGTCTCACGCTTGTGCCCTTTCATCATGACAACCTCATAAGGTAATACGAATATGTTAATTTCTATTGCTATAAAAATGTAATTTCAATTTTTTTACCGAATTTTCATTTTTAACCGACTTCTATAAAAGGTTCTCAATTGTATGGTCCAATTGAGAACCTCTTTTTATATGTCTTAAATTCCACGCAAACAAAGTTGTGAGCGACGACTAGTCAGTAAATAAGACGAATTGAATGTATCATATTTTATTTTAGTAAGCATTTAGTAGAAATCTGCATCGCTTTAGAACAATGGTCGAGAAACAATGCACCGTCAGAAAATATGCAATGTTTAAAGATAAAATACATTTAGAAGATTATGAAACAGTACTCCCGTCTCAGAATTCGGTATCAATAACATGAGAAATCATTAAAAAAAATTAATAGACGTCCATAATTTTTGTTAAGAAACTACTTGAATTAAAAAGGGAAATTTATTATTACCAGAAGAGAGAGATCTTTCACGAAATGCCTAACAGGAACGGGAAAAAAGGTGATTGATTTTAAGTCTTGAAGTCCATGTAAAATACGTTACAATACTGATGTATCACTACGCACTTGAAGAGCACTAAGAAAAAAGATTATTCGAAAATTCGTACACAAACAAAGTTGCGGACGACGACTAGTATAGTATATAATATTAATAATTAATAATATTCCCACAATATTTCGAATGAAACCAAATACACACCATTCAGGAAGTGGATTTAACAAATGTCCTAATAAATTATTAGCGTTTGGCAACGGACTGTTTAAATTAACTATTTGCTTTAACCACTATATGGAAATGCTTAAATTTTATATACCTAGTTCCTAGTATCTACTACCACTATATTTCAACAACGTGTGAGTCATATATTTACTATCCAAAACAAAAAGATTTTTTTAATTTGAACCAATAGTTCCTGAGATTACCGCGTTTAATCAAACAAAGTCTCCAGTTTTATAATATTAAGTTTAGATAGGTAAGAATAAAAAGCAACCGAAGTCAGTACTACATACTAGTAAAATATTATTGATCACAACATATGGGGCCATGGTTATATTTAGATATTTTTTTCTCTTATTAGTACAATTATTAAGTACTTGGCTATTTCGCACACGTGCGCGCGGCGACGCCAAGCCGAGTGTGAAATTTTAATCGTTATGGGAGTGCAGTGTATTGAATATAAATAGTATGGTGTTAATAATAATTTTGACTCACTTGGCCTTGTGGAAAGGTTATTTTAATCTGTATTATTTTTTTTAATTGTAAAATTTACTTTACAAAGGTTAGCAGGTTAGGCAGAGGGAACCTAGTTTTAAGATACTCCGTCCCCAGTTTTTCACCCTATTTTGCGAGATATTGCTTTAAATAAAAATAAATAACTGTTCCGCCTGAAAATTAAATCTACGAAGGTGTTATTTTCAGTCAGATGCTGCGCCACAACAGTCTCGCGAGTCTCTCTTTCTTTGTCATAAATTTACTTCATTTTGTTTAGAATATAATTTATTATAATCTATATATATAAAATCGAAAGGTCACTCACTCATCACGAAATCTCAAAAACTACAAGTGCTAGGAATCTGAAATTTTGCATAGGNATAGTTCACGCGGGTGAAACCGCGAGCGGGCCGCTAGTTCTGTATATTTTTAACTCTAAGCCAATTTTAATAGCAATATACTCATAATGATGAAACTTTTTTAATTAGATTAATTTTAAATCATAAGTAAGCACATTCCTTTTAAGTAATAGTAGGTAATTAAATTAATTTATATAGCTAGCTAACAATTTCAAAGTATTCAATGTGTAAAATTTTAAATTACATTCGCCAGGGGCCTGCCCCTGTCGTGTACCATTACCCCGACAACGCAATGACTACCCATAGAGTAAGCATTTAGAAGTTGCTATACAGATTTATGTATCTATTTAAAGATTTTTTGAAGAATCTGTTTATGTAAACAAAATATAAGTAGGTACTTAAAAAAAATATTAAAGAAATGGCTTCACGCTCTGTCCCGCAAAGCAGGATTGGATGAGATAACCTAGTGCTAAGTCCTAGTCCTCTCTATTAAAATTAGGATATTTTTTTTTATATTTCAATTGCCTCGCGGATCATTGAATCGAAATGAATTATTTAATATATTTATATACCGTACCCTTTATAAATCACAATGTTTAGCTACACGCTGTATTCATGTTGTAGCATGGTAAGGAGGGGGTGAATAGTGTTAAGACACTACACTCTCGATTCGATATCCACCGAATTCTGGAGGTATTGCGTATTGAGTGGCGATCATTAACGATAGAAGAAATAAAAATATTAAATACTAACGGTTCGCTCGCGGCTTCGCCAGCGTGAACTACGTTTTTATTAATTTCTGTCTCCATGAGTACGTCCTATAAGTGACGTCCATGCAAAATTTGAGACTCCTAGCATTTGTACTAACGAAGTTTCATACAAATTTTCAACCCCAAAAACAACCCCTTAGGGGTCGAATATTGCAAGTTCCCGTCTTAGCGAGCACCTACTTCCTATAAATAACTCCTATGCAAAATTTCAGATTCCTAGCACATGTAATTTCTGAGATTTCGTGATGAGTGAGTGACCTTTCGATTTTATATATATAGATTACATTTCCCCGAACAGAAATCGAACCCACAACCCACATTTACAGTCAAACGCTTGTGCCCATGCGCCACGACTGGCCTCACTCAACATATACATATGAAACATTAAAAAATATATCCAGTGCGTCAATAACCAGTGGTATTATAAAATGCATGTTTCGCACGTGCAGTACAGTGCAGTGCAGTGCAGTGCAGTGCAGTACAGTACACACTAACAGTGCATCGTCGGCCGACGGCGTGTAAAATTTTAATCGTTATTGGCGTACGCGTGGGTCAGTCTGACTGCTGTGTGATTATATATACATGTGTACGTACTACGTACAAACATACAGACTTATGGGTATAATATTGTATGGAGCATTGACTTTGTACTTTTTGCATTTTTATTAAGGTAGTAGCGATTCGCCCCGGGTTTACCTTGATATGTTATATATAATTTTATTTTGGATATACAATGTGGTAGGTCATCGTCTAACCACCGAGGACGCAAAAGACCGTGCAAAGTGGAGTAGGTTGAGTAGACCAGACCCTGGCAATAGCCGGGATTAATGCCAGGAGGAAGAATGTGGTAGATCATCGTAGCTAAGTATAGTTATAGTTTCCATTTGCACTCAAAGGGATGAATTATTTTCATTTTATCGCTTTGGTACTTAGACAAAACTCGAAATATTTCGATGTCTGAAAGTGAGAACCGACAGTCTCAGGTCAGTCAATCGGTCAGCTTTTGACTGTAGACAAGATTATTGCGAATTCTTCTTTAACTCTAAAATATGCGAAAAGTATAGGACGGAAGGTCGTAACACTAGGTTCTCTTTGCCTGCTAAAATTCAATTAAAACATACAATAATCGTTTAATTTTTCTCTCTTGTGGCGATCATAGCCGTGTAGAGTTGGATGACATCATCTTTTGATTTCATTGTTCAATTTGAATAATAAACGTTATTGTGTCTATTATAATAGACATACTAGCAACATATATATACCATATACTATTTTGACCTTGAGGCCATGATGCGTGAGAAATCGAGGATATCCATCCCACTTAATGGATATCCATGAATGTAGACTCTATTTCCACAAACTATTTTTTAAATTTTATTATTTTTTTTTATTTGAAGATGGAGAACTAAGTGTCTTAACTCTAGGTTTCCTCTGCTTATCCGGTTAAAGCATAAGGCTGTTTTTTTAATTTGTTTCAACGGTGTGGTGTAGGATTCTAAAATGCATAGAAAATAGAGTTATCTTCACCAAGTCTACTTTGCAAAATGCTGATAATGAGAAAAGGTAAATGAATTAACACTTAATATCCTCACAATTTTGTATTAATTAATGTTCTGCCCTCTATGCGAGATACAGCGTGAACCTAAAAATATATCTATAACCTTAATAAAAAATCGTCAAACATAATGAAAACAGAAGGCTCTATCTAAAACAACGTTTTAATGAAATTGCACCTGTAAGCTATGATTTCCTTTACGTTTTCTTTTCACCCCCTACCCCTACTAAGAGGTAAGGGCGACACCCCTCCCCACACCGAGGGTGTTTTATACTTTATGGCACCCATAAAAACGTCGTAAGCCCACGATTCGTGTGCGGTTCTGATAAGAATTTATTTGGATTAGATATTGATGATGTTGATACTATATAATCTACATATTATTATGGAATGATATAAAATATGTACTTTATGCATGGACGTATCTGGGTGGGCACGGACCACTCGGCACCCCCTATTCCTACGCCTATGACTTAACAATGTTTGTATGAATTATTAAATTAAGAAATATAATGTACTTTGCTACTCCATCCCGCGTTTAGCACGGTAAGGGAGAAGGAGCCTAGTGTTAAGGCACTTCGTTTCATTTCGTGTTGAGCGGCGGAACTCAACACTGCACCTGTACCTAAACAGGTACCTGTAGGTACGTCTACATCCTAATGTAATAGAATTAATATATTTTTATACTGTACAGATTCTGTTTAATTAAGTTGTTCATATAAAATTATCTAAACAAAATTATATGAAAACATGGACGACTTAATTAAAAACTTACAAAATTAAATACTTAGTATTCATAGACGAGAGTATTTTATGCGAGTGAATGAGGAATGCGTTTAATTAACATAATATAAAAAGTGATTCTAGCTGAGTGTACCTACAGTGTCAGTATTATTTAGATTCAAATGTACAAATATAATATGGCTCACATTTTTTTAATTATATGTTACAAAAATACAGGGTTACATACGTTAAAAAACGGATCCCTTATATCATTATCATTGGATTCATGGATCTACATTATAATTTATAAAATGGCAAGAAGTGAGAACTTAAATGATAAACTAATAAAGGAAAAAAATCCAAAAACTGAAAATATTTCATTAAAAAATCATTACAATATAATTGTAGTTCAATTCAAACAAAATGAGTGTATACGTCCGCAAAGTTAAGTTTCCTGGAAAGTAAATAATACTGGAATTGGTACGGAACCCTCTACATACAAGTCCGACTCGCAATTGACTACTATTATTAGATCAAGCGGGCGAAGCCGCTGTTAAAAACAAGTTAAACATAAAAAATACCCTCGGGGATATACACACACACATACAGGGGTTTTAAGAAAAGTAACCGCACGTATTTTGTACGTAGTTACATATGGCCTGCTTTACGAAGTTGGTTGTGAACAAGCTAATTATAATTTATGTTTTGCATGTTTTTGTGCACTCTCTTCAATAGGTTTTTATTTTCAATGAGCTAAAGAACTGTCTTTCTAAAGCATTTTAATATAAATATTTTATGTAGATACTCCTTTTATTTATATTTTTTAATTAATTAAAATAAGATGTTTTTTGTTAGTCGTCAGTGGGTTCCATTGGTTTATTTATACTTGATTAACATTGTAGCACGAAGTTTTAATGTTATATATAATCAGCGATGCCAGATTTTATCTCAGTAAGAAGCGGGATTTTTAATCATTTTAAGTAAAAAAGCGGGATCTTTTAGTCAAAAGCGGGACAAATAAATAGAAACAATGAAGATTAAATTTAAATAAAGCTTAAATTGTGATAGATATCAATACAAAATATATTTTTTTGCAAAAACGTCCCTTAAACGATATTGTTTTGGTTTAGGTACGATACGGGTAGGAGAGTTAAGTTTTCAGATAAATATTCATAATTTTAAAAATTCTCAAATTCAAAATAGAAATTTACAATTATTTAAAAATGTCCATCATTTCTTCATCTTTAATTTTGTAGGTATCTATACAAACATGTAATAAAAAAATATTCATATTATATTTTTTTAAGGAAAAAATATTCATATATTTTTTATTGGAGAATATTAGAGAATTATCTTCAATTATAAAAAAAATCCTGCACAATAGCTCGGTTTTAAATTGAGTAATTTCTGTTATGGGGATATGAATTAAGATTTTGATTACGCCATTATATTTGAAATAGGGTTTACAAATTTTTGGGGGCGCACTTCACGAAGGGTACTGTGGAGGTAATGGTAGGCGGATAATAAATCACTTTAGACAGTTATATTTGTTTAAACTTTAAGTTGTATTTACGATGCAAATAAGTACTTTAGCCAGACCTTGTGTAGACCGACGCAGGTGCGATATAATACATATTTGTTTAGGATCTAATTTGTCTCTTTGATATTTTATATTTAGTGTCATTAAAAATATAATTTATAAGGAAAGAGAAGTAATCTTATATCTAATAGCTTACCTTTGTATCAACATCGTGAAAAGGAACAGCAAACCAAGGTTTTCCAGTTAAGCTTCGTCTAAAACCTGCTTCCCTTTCCACTGGACCCTCGGGGGTCCCCACGTGAGCCCACAGCACGACCTCCACAACCTTCAACCTTGGATGAACTCGCTTGTAAATCTCTTCCAGACGTAGCCCAAAATCGTCACTAGTATCACTTATATTGGCAAAAGAGAAGTATATTCCACACACAGCACCCTCTCCATCTTCAACGCAGTCAGTCAACGCCTCCAAAGTTGGTATATTTTCAAATTTTCCATTCTGTGTCCCCGGTGCATCGCATTTCACAAGGATACGGCCGAAAAGTTTTTCGCGCCAATCCATATTTGTTGTTTTTTTTATATTTTTAAATTCCGAACACGTCTTACATTTTTTACATACAGCCCGTTTGTTTATTTTCTGTCTTCGCTGCGACTGGTTTCGTTTATTTGTTTGGTTTAACACTACGCGCGACTAAAATATGTAAATAATTAAGAGGTTAAAGAAATTTTAACCGTCAATTACGAGAAGAATTTGGTTAAAATTATAGTAACTTTTTTTTTCCTTCAAAAATTAAAGCAGACATTTAATCTGTCTTCTCTAGAAATAATAATTTTTGAAATATTTTTGTATATTACTCACACCAATTATACTAATTAATACAATAATAATTCAAGCAGATCACAATTATTGTACGTTATAGCTTTAAAATTCTACGCAAAATAAGTTTTATTTTTAAATGGAGCACACGCAGAGCAACGGCCGAACGCCCTCGTAAACAAAGACCGACTGGAGGTGGGAGGGAAAATGAGGGAACCCTTCGACATAGAGCAACGGAGTGAGACTAACTGCTAACATATTTTAAAAAGTTTGATTTTGTCACGATAATTATTGTTATTTGGGGTATTGTTGAATTGAAGTTAACCAACTATGCATTGATTAAAAAAGCTTTTAGGGTATAATTTTAGGTTTCTATGATCGTTTTAAATACTTTTTTTATTGGTAGAAAATATTGCTTATATTTGGTGTTATTCAGTTTATGGTGTGTGAAATAATGAAACATAACGTTAATAGACTTACTTAGCGTTTATTTTCCTACTATATTTTAATACGTATAATTTTCTAATAAGAAAATAACGTACTATTCAATATAATGAGTACACCACAATGATAGTATAACACCGAACAATAAGTCCTCTAAAATCAAATTCTAATTTAGGCATTACATCACAAAAATTAAGCATCATATTCTATGACAGTCTCTCATATCTCACGTAGAGTTTAGATTGCAAAAGGCTTGAATTAATTCACCGAGTCGAAACAATCCGTTGAGGGCAACGCAAGGGCAAAAAGCTTTAGGTATAGGTAGAGGTAGAGGTAGTCGGTACGTTTCCTATATCGTGCTGTACCCTGTAGTGCATGCCTCGGTGCGTGTTTACACCGATACATAATGTTGATGCGATTGTACACGTATTACCTGCACTTTATTTTACGTGTTTTGTACTTTGTATATACAATTATTGTGTTAGTTCTTTTTGTTATATTTAATAATTTAATCATGTATGTGAAATGTAATTCAAAAACTTAAATCTTTCAATTTTACACATTATATAAAGTATATTATAAAAACGATTGAACCGATTTTGATAAAACTTGTAGTGTTCTCTAAGTTCTCTATATGACCTTTAGTTTCCAAGACATTTGGCTTACTATTACGCTCTATGTATTGTCTACACATGCTTGGAAGCCAAAATATTACCTATTTAGGCTTCATCATTTTACTCATATTATTGTACTTAAATTTTATCCAATTTCAAGTAAATTCTCTTATTATGAAGTCAACAAATATTTTCTTCAATTAAACAGTTAGATAGTTCGTCTTGGTGAGATGCAGTCTTGCAGCTACCTAAAGATAATTACAAATATTAAATTAAAAAAAAACCTTACGCATTAATTACCATTTCATAAAAATCGACTTAGCAATTTGCTAATATCAGCGCTTTTCCAAAATGATAAAATATTTTTTTGGCATAAAATTGAATCAATAGCTAACAGACATCGATGTCTCCGTCCTCCACCTCCCGCCGTTCCGGACATGGCGTGTTGGGTGGTGATCCCCAACATCTTCGAAAATACAGTAACAAAAATACTGGAGGAAGGTCACGTAAAAAGCATGTGGACCCCCCGGAGGGCATGTATGTAGAGGTTGATGTCAGTGGACGAGGCGAAAGAGGTATATAGTAGAGACCGTAGTGTTTGGCGCTCCGTTCTTTCTGACTACAACACTAGGGATGAAGCGTGAAGTTAAATTAAGTTACATCCATGTCAAACTTAACACCCTCCTTTTTTGCGTTGGGGACAAAAATGTTTAATGTAATTGGGTTAACTGGGTAATGGTTTAACTGTTAATTTTTGGTAAGTTTAAAATCCAAAATATAATTTAAATTCTAAATAGCAACTTAGTCGCGGCTTCGCCCGCTTGGACAATGTGATTATTTATTTAATTAACTGATCATGTATAAAATTACAATTCTTATATTCGTGTTTTTTATGTCTGTAGCATACAAGATACTTGTAGAGACTAATAGTATAAAAATTTTTATCCACACTTGAGATCTCTCGTTAACATAGGTGATCTCATATCCACACATACCATCTCATATCCATACTTAAAATTGGATTATGATAATGATTTGGATTCCACACAACTGTGGAATGACCTACCTGCGGCAGTGTTTCCAGGTCCACACGACCTGGGTACCTTCAAAAACCTTAAAGGCTGACAACGCGCCTGTAGCGACGGTGATCACTTATCAGGTGACCCGTACCCGTAGCAAGAGTTACCCCTATTAGGTTTTGATAACACGGCGAGTTTCATATAAAATGCAATAAAAGCTATTTTTTGTCACTGCTTCTAGACTGTAGGCCTCGACATGTCATATCAATTTCAGCTCGACACCTCCCCGCGATCTTGAGACACATGGACTAATTGACGAAGTGATATGTGCTCAACTGGCACGCTCGGAACGCCAGATTTAAAGAACCATACCATACCACATGGACTAGAAAGATGTGAAAAGATTTTGATAAATCCACAAACAACGGTCAACAATATAACTCTATAAGGGTTCCGTTTTTTACTTTTGAGGTAGGTACGGAATTCCAAAAATGATGTACAAACGCAACGCTTATCGCTGTTAAAATAAATTTAGACTATCTATAATTTAGACCTACATATGAAATTGTTGATTTTTGTGAGTATTTACGTGTTCTTATAGAAGTTATGTTATAAAGTAAAATGTTATATTTAATTCGGATTGGACATTAAAAAGCATAGAAGTGGATTTCACTACTCATAATATCAATAATTGACAATAGTTAATGTTGATATTATGAATAAATCTAGATGTTTCATAAATAAAAAATCATCTTGTTGACTTATTTTTGATTAGAAGTATTCTTGTTAATAACTTTATTATTTTGCCTTTACTCTCTACAAAGGTTTAGTAAAGGTCAGCTATTACATATTGCAACAAATAAGTCGGAGCGTTTGAGCATGATTCATATGACAGATTTATGTGAAATCAATAATTGCGCAGTGTAACCGTCTTATCGCCACATACAGTAGGTAACTTTCTTTATTCATGACATATAAACAGAGAAATATTTGAGTGTGACATGGAAATATCTAACTGTAATAGTTTAATATCTTTTCTTAAATAATAATTGCTATATCTATGAAATATGTATATAAAATATTTGTATAAGTACGTAATTATAACTTATTATGTTAGACTAATTCTATGACTTTCGTGTACTAATTTTATAACTGTTAAATTTTAAAATATTTTCTATATTTTCTCACTGATGTAAGTTTATCTCAATTTATTTATTTTTTTATTAAATTTGTAAAAATATAATATGTTTTTATTGAGTAATTTTTTTTCTGGTTTATCTAATTATAATGTTAAGTCTTATACATATTACTTCCTCTATATATATAACTGACTATAAATACATCGTTCTTTCTCCATTCTACGCGACATTTGCAAAATAAACTGTTCTCTACTGGCTTGCCTAAAACCCATAAACAAACAAGAAGTGCAGACAGACTTGACACCTTGACTGCTGACAGTTAAATTGAAAAATGTTTTGGCGGTTTTATATTCAAGTTTCTTCGTAAATTTCTATAGAATATAATAATTATTATTTAGAATATAGTTCGCTTAATTATGATTACGGACATAATTGATTTATCATCTGATGATGAATCTCAAAATGATTCTGCATCTAGTTTGCCTGTAACAAATAATGTGGAACGTAATTCAGATGAGGGTATATTTAATTTTTAAGGCTTATTTTTTATTAACACGAGAATAACTTTAACGGCATATCAAATTCTTTATAGATTCTAATACGGAAATATCACCTACAACAAGTGGACACATAAACACAAGCCCTGCAGGAAATAAAAGAAAAGGAGAAAGAAGAAAAGGTATAAGTATATCTATTTTTATTATAAGATACGCCATTGCTACACTCTTGAAGTTTTATTATAACTAAATTAATAAAGCAGGTGGTTCTCACAATGGTACTACTAAAAAAGATAAAGAAGAAAGACAAAAATTGAAAAAGAAAATGGCAGAGGAGAAAAAAATGAGGAAAAATGCAAATAAAATATACCAACCCGGGGAATGTATGAAGGTAAATTATTATAATTCTTAGAAGTTTCTTATAGTATGTATGAGTAGAAAGGTATCATCTGAAAATTCACTCTGAAAGTCAATTAAAACATTTATGGTACTTCTTGGTTGGTCTTGGTGTGACTCATTCATCAATTTATAAATTATTAGTACATACATACTTAGTAAAAATTTAAAATTTCCAGTATATGACTATTGAAATTCACCCAACTTTACTCAACTCATGGTTTTGTGCTGATATTCAAAGAGAAGCAAATGCAAGTGGAGTTAAACTTAAATCTTCTCCCTCTCTATGTGACACAGCTTTGGTTTTATGGATGCGAACTGTTATGCCTACTTTGGAAAATACTGATGGTTTTGTAAGTANAGTTTCTTATAGTATGTATGAGTAGAAAGGTATCATCTGAAAATTCACTCTGAAAGTCAATGTATAAGATATTGGTATGCAATATGAACACACAAACTATTACTATTTGCAAGAGTATGCCCATTAAATGCTGTAACTGTTATTAAAATTATGACGTCTTGGTGTGACTCATTCATCAATTTATAAATTATTAGTACATACATACTTAGTAAAAATTTCCAGTATATGACTATTGAAATTCACCCAACTTTACTCAACTCATGGTTTTGTGCTGATATTCAAAGAGAAGCAAATGCAAGTGGAGTTAAACTTAAATCTTCTCCCTCTCTATGTGACACAGCTTTGGTTTTATGGATGCGAACTGTTATGCCTACTTTGGAAAATACTGATGGTTTTGTAAGTAATTTATTTTATTTTGTATTGGATACATATATTATGCTTAAGCTGGTGTGATGGTTGTGGATTCAAATCCAACTCAGAATAATAAATACTTTTCCTTCATTAGCTCTGGTTACAAGAGCATGGTAATGAGTCCACTCAACATGATTGTAATGTATTGAAAATTTGTTAGAAAGTGGCAAAAGGAATGTTTCAGGGATACAACATGAAACAAAAAAAAATACTTAAAAATCCTAAAATCAAATCTGCTCAGCCATTTATATAATCTGTTTAGTCATGACTTCAGTCTGACTGCTAACATGATGGTTGGGTTCAACCCTCACAAGATTCTCTCTGCTCACTCTATATGAGTAGGAGTTGAACCTACACTGACACCCATCTTGCTAAAAATTAGATTTTAAAATTTTAGAATTAGAGTAGAACACTGTTTTGGATTTCCATAAATATTTAAATTTTATTTTATTTCATTTAATAAACTAGTAGTATAATGTTACAGGTGCAACTAACTCCATCCAAAGTAAACTGTGACCACGGTCTGTACATTCTTAGAATAGAAGACTTAGAAGAGTTGGTAGTGTCTCACAGCCTTTCAAAACATATGAAACAAGCTATGCAGTTGGCGGAGTGTAAATTGAGTTTAGTGTTGTTTGGTATGAAGGATTATTTTAAGTGAGTATTACATGAGGTAAAGAAAAAGATTTTTTTTTCGTTCTTTTTTATCTTCATGCCGTATCCTTCTTTTTAGAGGGGTAGACAGAAGCAACTAAGTGTTTTAAGAGTCTCTTATCCACACTTTCAAGTTGTTGCATAGTGTCACAGATCTCAATCCTACACTTATAAGTATTTTATTGCCTTAATATTAAATAATTTATACCCAGGAGTGGGAATCGCACCCACAACCGTGGCTTTTACAGTCATACTCTGAGCCACTATGCCAAGACGGCTTTCTTAAAATATGTATAAGAATAAAAAATGAATATTACCATGAACCCACACACATCACATACACTTAGTGTTACATAGTGTGGTGGACTAGTATGGTTTAATACTAATTTACTTATGTCTCAAATTATGTAACTTAGGGCTTTTTTACTTTTTTATTGTTATGCTCATATTTAAGGTCTGGCCGTAAAGGTGCTAAAACTAAAAGGCTGATGTCCGATATTGAATTGGAAAAAGCTATTACAGGTAATAATGATTTATGTATTAAATAATAATATATAATTTATTTATTAATTTAATTGAGTTTTTCTTTACATATTGGTTTTTTTAGAGTACTGTTTATAATATAAAGCAGGATATGCAGAGGGTACCTAGGGTTAAGATACTGCGTTATTGACACACTGCTTAAATTTTGTAAGAGGGCAAATTCAAATAATTAAATATCTCTGAATGTGTATCAAATCCACAACCCTTGCGAAGTTCAATGTTTCGGAATTAAGTAAAAAAATTAAGAAATGCATAATTGAACTATGATTTTTTTTTAGATTTATTAGTAAGCGCAGATTGTGACACTATTAAAGTAAACACTCCAAATGAACTGGCGTTGACTATCATACAGTTCACTAAAGCAATAGCAGAAGAACCTTATAAGTATGTACAACTTAACATATATTATTTGATACTACTATTGTCTACAATTACTATTATTTGATACTATAAACCCACTTACGGCTTCGCCCGCTTGAGGTATCACTCGTTTGAATTACATGATTATTTATATACTGTCTAAAATCATTTGGTTTTAATGATATTATTATTACAAAATACTTTAAATTAGTATTATTTTCATTATTTAACACTAAATGTTAAGGGAAATCTGCTAAAATACAATAGGTAAAACTGCATATAAATCTGTTAAGCTTTTTCTTTAATTAGCGTGGAGAAACACACAAAGAGACGAATTTTATAAATCAGTATTTTGGGTTCTAAAGTCATAAAATATTTAATATCTTCATTTCTTTGCTCTGGTAATAAAACAAAAAGTGGTGGTTTAGTTCCTTTACTCAACATGTAGTATCTCGGAAATGGAGAGGAAAGTGGGGAAAGGAGTTTTAACACTAGGTCCCTACCCTGTCTACCCTGCTATATCTGGGATACAGTGTGAAGTTAAAAAAAATATATCTTACCTTTTATTACAGAAAAGCCAAACAAGCCTTAGACGAACAAGCAGATTTTTATATGCGCGGTGATAACAAGAAATGTGTAGCAGTAGATAAAGATGGTAAATATATACAATTTATCTGTATGAGCGTTTGTCATCCTCCGTCTTGTAAACAATTAGACCATATTTTTTGTATAAATGTAATTATTTTTATTACAGGTCACGGTCTAGGTAGACTTTGGCAACAGATGTTAGCAATTTTACCACATTCCAGTCTAGAAATATCCAGGGCCATATGCTCTAGATACAAAACCCCCTTGGAATTATATGAAGTAAGTTAATTCATATGAAATTTTTCTTATAATCAAATTTTAAACAGCTTCGCTAATTTTCTCGCGTCAATCCCTATCCATTGGTAATTTCGAGATAAAAATAGCCTGTGTAACTCGATCCCCCAATGAAAGTCTCATGAAATTTAATTCAGCCTGGACAAAAAGAAAAACAGAGAGAAATATTAAAATCGTTCGTTTGTGTTTTAATATTGTGTAAATAAATAAGTATAAAAGAAATAAATAATTAATAACTAAGTATATACATTTAAAAAAAACATTTATTTTACAATTTCAGACAGACACTTCATTTTTATTTATATTTTTATTTATATGATGATATGATTAACATATATATATGTATATGTTAATCTTACAATGCAGGTGAAGCTGCAAAAAGTTGAAATAAAAATAACTTCTTATTTCCTATTTCAGTCATTACAATCAGATGGTTATTCTGAACTGGGTTCATTACCTGTATCTCGTGCAGCACTCCCAGGAGCAAAGACAAGGAAAGTGGGTGTGGAATATTCGAGAAAGATACACACTTTATTCTGTGAGGAAGATGGGGATGTGTTGTTGGACTAGCTTTTATTTTTAACCCTCAGAAAAGGGGGTGTGGCATTGTATCTCTCAAATGACTGGATCAACTTCAATGTGGATTTTACCATTAAAAAGCCTTTCAAAAATTTTAGTTTTTAAATTATAAAAACATATGCAAGGTTTCTTAATTTTGAATTTTAAAATCTGTTGATTCGCCCAGGTAGCTAATGATTGTTATACATGTAGTGTTAATTATATTTACCTTCCTCGCCGGTGGTAGCTTTCTGTAGGACTGACACAATTGTCATTTCCATATAACTAAATGATTTAAAATTATGGAGTTACTACAGCTGCGATTGGAAGATAAATGAAATACTATTTTATTAGGTAAAAATTATTTTAGTGAAGTTTTAAAAATACAAACTTAAACCAAGATTCAATATATCTATCACTGTTGCCTTCGATATTAGAAAATAATAATATGTCTTATCCTAAATAATTTTAACAGCCTTTTTTAATAATGAATTAAGTTCCTTTCCCGTCGCCGTTCTCTGGACGTTTTCATTACCATAATAATTTGAACCATATAGTGTGAGCTCAATTGTACTTAGAAAGATGTGTGGGTATGAATTTCCTGTAAAGAACGTAGCACTCGCACTGAGGTACATTACCACGTTATGGCGAAGGGATACCAGAGTTTTATTTTATGTACCTCAATATTGATTTAAATAAATTACCCATTTTTTTTAATATAATCTTAAAGAAATTTAAAAATTGCCAAATATTTTTTGTCCATATTGCACGGTATACAAGCATGCATTACGCGTATTGAATGTTTACGTTGTACATACATGTATATAGTATATACATAATTATTATGGTTCCTGTCTATATTGTATTTACATAAATATCATGGTTCATTAGTTATATAAGCAGAACATTACAATTGACTCCTGTTCGTCATTTACACAAAAAAAAAACTTTCGGGCCACTCGAATTATTTAAATCANCATTTACACAAAAAAAAAACTTTCGGGCCACTCGAATTATTTTCGTCAAACATGTATGGAACAGCTGATTATTTTTCGATATTTAGATGTTCTAATAAAATTTCTATTCTGTATGATATACTAAAACATAAAGATGACTAGTTATTTTAATTATCATGTAAATGTGATTTGCTAAGCGTGGGGTAAAATAACATAACAGGGTAACACTGATCGAACGTTTTCTGCGCATACGTGTTCTCGTGTGTATTATAATATAATAATAAATGCAATTCAGTTTTTTATTTAATTTTTCAATTTGCTTATCCATAACTTGATTTTATAATATTACTAGATAAATATGCTCTACTGAACCATTTTGTATATGTGATGCTATAGTCTGGCAAACATGTTATTGATAATGGGAAGCATACATACATATAAGCATAGTACAGTCGAGCGCAACGCTATCAGTTCATTACTATGAAATATGAATATAATATCATACGATAGCATCATATATACGAAATGGCGTAGTAGAGCATATTTATCAAGTAATATTATAAAAATTGTGTGTTAGCTTAAGCAACATGCAAAATGAAGTTATGTATGTGTAAGTAAGTCAATTGAAAAATTAAATAAAAAACTGAATTGAAATTATTATAATGGGGCCACGTACAAATCTTTCAATTTAAATATATAAAACATGCAAGCAAATATAAGATTTTGGCGTTAGGCAATATGCAAAATCAAGTTATGGGTAAGTAAATATTTTTTGGAATAATGGAAATAGAGGTCTTAACAAATAAATTATATCTCCATCAATTCAATCAAAACTTTTTTACAGTTTTCTTTAAAACGTTAATTAATGCATGCAAGAAAGTAAAAAATAAAAATTGAAAAATAATAAAGCAAGCAATCAAAACGGTCAAAGGTATTTTTGTTTACAATTAATTATATTCTTGTTTGAACAATATAGTGTGAGCTCGATTGTACCTATAAAGATGTGTGGGTGCGAATGTCCCGTAAGGACGTAGCGCTCACACTGACGCACAGTAACTTGTTGTGTGGCAAAGGGATACCGCACTCTCTTTTTTTTGTACCTCAAAATTTATTGAAATAATTTACCCAATATTATTATTTTTTGTATAATCTTTAAGAAGTTTAAATATTGCCAGATATTTCTTTATCAATATTGTATAAGCTTGTATTACGCATACTGAATGTTTATGTTGTACATAAGTATATATAGTATATACATATATAAATAAATATAATGTGCCATTAGTTACATTGTTAGCTACTAAGTAGTATCCTCATAAAATTTTCGTTTTGTATAATTTACTACAACATAAAGATGATCAGATATTTTAATTTTCGTATAGGTAAATGTAATTTGCTGAGATTGGGGTAAAACAACATAACAGGGTAACACTGATCGAACGTTCTCTGCGCATACGTATACTGCGCAATTGCCGCGCGTGCTTCCCATTATCAATAACATGTTTGCCAGACTATATTATATGATATTATAATTATATTCATATTTCATACCGACTGTACCGTAGTGTAGTGACAGTTGTAACGTGAGTGGGCGTCAGACTATACCTCCGATTATAAATAAGGATTTTGCCATACTATACTTAGTGTGAACGCAATATTATAGGAGTGCACACACGTCGGTTATAGAAGTACACTTACGTTCACATTTTTTAAATTTTTTTTTTTTGGAATCTATCTGTTTTATCTAGTTAAAATGCCTCTCGGACGTTACGCAGTGTTGCGTACCCAGACACGTGAAATGGTGTATAATGTTTTAAATTTTATGAAAAAGGAATCTGAAGAAGGACTTCAATTTCATTTGAATTGTGTGCAAAAGCGAACTGCAGCAGCAACAGGTGTAAGTGTTAACACTTGTCGACAAATTGTTAATCTAGTGAAAACATCTAACGCCAGTTTGGGTTTTCGTACTCCAGGCAAGAAGAGACTTCGAAGAAAAACGGTTACTGATGCAAATTGCCATGATCAGTTGGTGATTAGAAGGATTGTTCACACCTTTCATATCGTTGAAGGCAAACTGCCCACTATTATTCAGCTTGTTAAAAAGTTGAAAACAGAAATTAATTACAGAGGATCTACTACAAGCTTGCAGAACATACTTAAAAATTTAGGATTTAAGTACAAGAGAACTGAAGATAATAAAAAAATATTGATTGAAAACACGAATATTCGTTTTGAACGTATCGTATATTTGGCTAAATTAGCTAAATACCGTGCTGATGGCAGATCAATTGTTTACACCACTGAATCGATCATTGACGTTTCTTGTAGGAATTCAATACAAAAGCCGGAGAATACATCAAAAAAGACCGTTACTAAAAATCCTCGTATTGTCATCGCAAACGCTAAATATGAAACAGGCTTGTGCCTATTAATGTTTAAAGAAGGTATAAAAACTGGAGACTATCAAGGGACAATGGATTCTGAGAACTACGAAAGATGGGTCCGGACAAAACTAATACCAGTTCTTCCACCGAATTCAATTGTAGTACTAAGCAATGCTGCTTATAGTAAAAAAATCGAGGACAGACCGCCGACTTCAAATGCCAAGAAGTCAGACATGATATCATGGCTTCTTGATAAGGGTGTACCTTGTAACGAAAATATGCTTAAACCAGAACTATTTAAACTAATTAGTTTAATTAAAAACAAAACAAATAAGTACAAAATTGACAAACTTTTTCAAGAACACAATCATACGGTGTTGCGTCTTCCACCAAACCATCAAGACCTTAATCCGTTGGAAATGGCCTGGGTAGACATAAAAAGTTTCGTAATGAAACAAAATGTCCAATGCGATATTAACAACGCAATGAAGCTCGTAGAAGAGAAAATAAATAGCATGGTTGAAAGTGAATGGACGGCATTGTATGATGAGGTGAAAAAAGTAGAGGAGGAATATAAAAGAAGTGAGGAAATCATTGACGATTTAACAGATGACTTTACTTTTCGCGCTAGTGATAATGAGTCAGAAGAAGAGGAACAAGAGTACAGTGAAAATGATACCGATTCATCTGATGAAGATTTATCTAGTGATTAAGATGTTTAAAAAAATGTTTAAGCAAATAAACAACTAACGCTTCATTACGGATAAAGTTAATTTTCTGTCACCTATTTTAATAAAAAAAAATTGAAATTCAATTAAATATTTTAAGTTAACAAATTATCTACTTGATTGTGCAATGTATTCAAGATGCATACAGCTGTATATTGTTGATGCTTTTTATGTACGAAAGTCTTCTTCTTCCTGGCATTAATTCCTGGTAATAACCAGGGTCTGCCTTCCTACTCAACCTACATTAATATTTTACGATACAGTAATTGGTAAAATTATAGCATAATTTAACAACATCGTTGTCAAAAACAGATTCAGATACAGGTTCAGTCAGAAATCATAAGTTTAATATAGTATTGCCATAGTAATATTATAGTTGAACTAATAAAAATCGTCTTTTTAATTTAGAAAAATAGAGATATTATATATTTATTGACATTATTATCCATGCATTAAAGTAGACTTGAAATATTTATTAAAACATAATATATATTTATTTCACAACAAACAAATTCTAGAATTACCTTGGCTGATTCTTATAATAATAAGGTAAAAATAATAAGGTTTTGCAAATACAATCTAATCAGTTTTATAATTTTGCAATAAAACTTTCTATCAGGATATTAGCTGATTCTAATTATAGTTTTAAAAAACCAAAATGTCAACATAATGTCAAAAAGTCAAAATAAAAATATCGCATTCTAACCTCAAATGCAGCCTTACTTACTTCGTTAAGTTTTAACTTTGATAAACCTGTTGAAGGCTTATCAAAATTATAAATAAAAGTACTTTAATATTATGACGCTGTTTATATCAAGAGTCGCTATATCGACTTTACGCAATACTTTTAAAATAATCGCATCAAATTCACTAAATGAGTTGAAGCCGGCCAATAATTATATATTTTTTAAGAAAAATGATTTAATTCGTATGGGACAGATATTTAGAAATTATTCAGATAATAATATACAGCCCACAACTATGACTGTGGATAACAAGAGCTTGCTTTTGAAGAAGAAAACAGTTCATAAAAAAGTCGTTCTAGAAGACTTAACTAAGAAAGAAGGACATTATTTAACTTTAGCGTATGCTACAGCTAATTCATATGATTTAAAAGGTGTAAAGGAGAAATTAATACAGCAAAAGTTGTATGAACCGGGAACGTAAGGTTTTTAAAGATTTATTTTCTTATAAAAATGATGTAATATTTTATATAAGTGATGTAACTATTCTTTTTGGATTATTTTTTACTAAATATTTAGTAGATAATCATTCAATCATTACATTCGTCATGAGTCTTAAGTTGCCAAGCATAGCTTGATAGGAATAATGAAAAGTGATTGTGCATTTTTTTGATCAATATAAATAATTCATATTTTTTGTATTATTAAATTCATAAATTATTATCACTGAAACTGTTCAAGAGTATTAAAATATAACATTAAATTTAAATGACTATTTATCAATTTATATATTTCATATTGGGTAAAGGATATTTCACATTTTCATTTAAACATGTTTTTGTGTTATTCAATCAATCAATCAAAAACACTTTATTGCACAAAGTAAATACAATTAAATTTCTAATTTAGATACAGTGCATAGGCGGCCTTATCACTAAGTATGGAACAATATTTAGGAGACTCAAACCTATACTCCTTGTAAAATATCTTGATCTTGGATGGTATTTAAAAGATGTGGATTCAAGTCCTTATAAACATTTTTCTATTATTATTCCACTTCAATTCTATCAAAAGTGTTTATTGTAAACATAAATATTTACAAAGTGTGGTATTTTCATGAGTATTATGGTTATATAATAGAAACTTTGTCCTAATTTTAGGTTAAAAGCACAAGAAATAGGTGATGTAGTGGTAGCAACACCAGTCTACAGCATTGGTAATGAGCCTCGTGAAATAATTTTCTTCAAAGAAGGCGCTGTTGTATTTTGGAACTGTACTGAATTAGAAGCTAATAATGTGTTAGATTTTATAAGGCCGTGAGTATCTATAATATGTAATATGTTTTATGATATTTTCTTTAAACTTAATTTTAAACTTATAACTTGTAGAATATGGTGGTATTCCACATTTACCAAGGTAGGCTGAGGGAACATAGTGCTAAAGGAGGCATTATGCTGAATTTGAGACATGTTATTTTGAATTTAAGACATTTTGTATTGAGCTATGCACACACCACACTTTGTGTTCATATTTTTCCCATTGAGTGGGAATTTAAACCACAACCGTCACATTTGCACACAGATGCTGTGCTGTGCCACTACGCAGCATTAGTATCAGTATTTGGTAGAAAAATAGTGACAATTCATTGATTTCTAAGTTCAATATACTATTTGCTGTTTATTCCTTGGGTCATACAGAATGTGGGAGTCTTCTTTTATGTCCAAAAATTTATAGTTTGGTTTCCCAGAGAATTTTCATTTTCAAATATTTTCCTGTCTTTACTGTCTAAATAAAACAAAAAATGTGAAAAGATTATAATATTTCAATTTATTATCAGATTTGAAAAGGAGAGCTATCCGAGAGAGGTTGTCACAAAAGAAAGAGAAGTTATGACTTATCAATACCAGCCAAATGCGTGAGTTTTATTATAAATAAATCATACAATAATTAATCCATCACTCTGTAAAGAAAAAAGTAAACAAGAAAATAAATTTATACATTTAGTTTTGTAATACAATATTTTCACCTCAAAAACCAAAAAAAAAAATTCTTAGATAACTTTTACACAAAATAAATTTATTAATACAACAGAATGTGTTTTGAATTTGCCAAATATAAATTAAAAACAACTATTAAAATAATGTTAATTATTAAAAAATATTATTAACTACCTTACTGTCCAAAAATATTTATTTGATAATGATGTGTGAAAAAATTTCATGTACGATAAGCTACCATTGTATTATTTTATTTAATAAAACACAATTGTAACCTCTTTATTGACAACACCAACTGATGAGTTGGTTGCCAGATTTTATCGTTTTCGTTTTATATTTAAATTTATTAAACTTCTTCTTTCCCCAGGAAAAGATGCTACTTGCAAGAGTCTTGTTTTGTGCTTGTCCCTGACGGTGATAATTCTTTAGAGAAATATTCTTTCAGGTACTATTTTGTTTGTAATGTATAACATACTCAGAAGGTGTTTGGTATTCGGTTAATGAGACACTTCTTTACTATAACTCTGTTTATTGGTGACTGTCTATAATTAATGAGCGATGCAGACGCCACCGCATGCACACACATTATATCATAGTATAATATATAAGTATGCAACGCTACTGTAGTCGTGTCCATACAGTTATACAGAGGCCAGTAGTAGCGCAGGGGCACAAGTGTGTGATTATAAATGTGACGGGTTGTAGGTTTGATATCCTCTTGAGATACTGAAATATTTAATATTTTTATTTCCTTGGTCTAGTAACGAAATAAAACGCGGCGTTGAATTAGCCGGGTATTAGAAGGAGGGAACCTGGGAACCTTGTGTTTCTAGACATTCCGCTCCCATTAAGACAATTTTGCTACCACATTCTACCCATTCCATACAATTTTAATTCATATAAATTGTTAAGCTAAAATATTATAATATAAATCTATATTTCTACAATTCCAGTCATGCAATGGCTCAGTCAGCCCGTTTGGGTGCTTGGGAAGCGAGACTCGAAGCCCTAGCCACTTCCATAAGAACACACACCTTGCTCATGGAGAAGGAAGGTGCTACTAAGGTGGAAAAGAAGGAGGTATTTATATGTGAAAAAGTTTTACGAGTCTAGTGTTAAGACACTCCATTTTACTTTCTGCTAAATTCTGGAGGCATTGCGTATTGAGTGGCGAGACTTAACGCCTCGCTTTTGCCTAGACACTAAAGCCAAGAAATGAAAAAATGAATATTTTTGTGAGTGGGGATTGATCCTACAACCTGTCGCGTTTACAGTCACACGCTTGTGCCATTGCGCCATGACTGACCTCAATATTTATTAGGTACTTATATATGTTTGTTGGTATTCATTAGGTATTATTCATTTAAATTTATTTAGAGGTAATTGTTGACTGAAATATGTATTAATATTAAAAGTAGGAGTATCTTAATACTAGATTATTGTAAGTACGCTTGAGTTTAACAATAAATAGTATTATTGAAATAATTGAGGCCGTCATGGTACAGCACACACCGTTCGGCGTTAAAAGCTTTGATTTTGGGTTCAATTCCAACTTGAGGGAATGAATGAACTTCATTAAAATATTGCTACATTCTAATGACTCGTAAAATTAAATAATTTGTAATTTTATATATGTATTTTAATATGTGCTTTATATTACAGGTAGTACGTAAGCTAGGCGAGTTATTCTCCCTCCGTCACCGACTTAACGTAGAGTCCGACCTCTTGGATACTCCCGATTGTTACTGGGAAGAAGAGCGACTGGAGAGATTGTACTCTAACACTGTTGCTTATTTTAGCATACCAAGGAGGATTCGGGTAAGTTGTGGGTTCAACTTAGAATATTTTTAATGTGTTATTATGAAGTGTATTTTAAAATTTCATATTTACATTTTAAAAAGTTTATGTAAGAACAGATTTTTTAAAAATTAAAATTTTAAACTAGTATTGTAACCCAAATTTTTCGAAATTAACTAATAACCCGTACTTATTTTACAACCTTAACTGTAACCGAAGCCGATATATTCAGATTCTACATCTTAAAATAATAAATACATCTAAAATTAGTAAAATCCTTAAAGACTCGATTTTAATACTGCTTATTTTAAAAACACTATTTTTTGGTACCACTCTTTTTGTTTTGTTTTACTATAGTTTTTTTCTTTACCATATTCACCATCAGGTCCTCAACGAACGGCTCTCCCACTGTGTGGAACTCCTCGAGCTGGTCTCCTCGTGGGCGCAAGATAGACACCACGTGAGGCTAGAATGGATGGTTATAGCCCTCATCCTGGCTGAAGTCTGTTTTGAATTGCTGCACTGTGTAGAGAGATACATACTGGATAAGTGAATGGGGACATTATTTATTATATTTTTTTACGGGCAAATATAAGGGGACATGGGGACAGCTATATGTATTACATGGGTTGTGTGCTACACGCTGTATCACGTTTTCAGTCACATGCTGTACCACTGCGCCAAAACAGTTTTAATATGTATGTAGTAATCTTAGTTGTTGGAGCGTTTGGTCACTTTCCAAGTGGCACGGGTTCGAATCGCGCTAGTTTACATTTTTTATGTATTTTTTTATTTTGCCTTTCATAAACATAATAGCTATTTGTACAACATTTATCTTGATTCGTCGCAGAAATTCCAAAATAGTCACTATTCAATTAATAACGTAAAATTTCGACTCAGAGATGTAAAAAATAATTCTCTACACATATAACAAAACCTGTCGGGGTCGTTTGGACACTTTCGCGGCATGTTTACGATGAGACGGACAGATGTATGTTAGTCGAGTGCGATACTTATAAATCGTATAGATGAAGTTATTCAAAATGGAAACGTATATGAGATCAGAAATGAATATGTAGCTGTCACAGAACAATTGGACGTGATTGAAACAAAATACAATAAATATTATATATTGCAAATACAAAAATATTGTTGACCAGTGTTATTAAGCCAAATTTAGTTTTAATTGAAAATTAAATTTATATTAATTAGATTATAAGATATACTTAGTTTTTAGTTCTTGATAAAAATAGACATTGAAGGACTGAATGGTACACAAATTGTTGCAGTTATTATTATTATTTGTTAATAAAATTCAAAAATATATATTATGTTTTTTTACTTGTTTTTAATGATTAAAAAAGTTACTTTTTTATTTGTTTATATTTTGCATCTTCACTCTGTAAGAAGGAAAGATAAGGGAATCTAAAGCTACTAAAAAAAACAAAAAATCGCTAAAAACTTACGCCTCGTTACCAGAGCGAGGACATAAAAATATAAAATTTACATACTCACCAACTCACTCACACTCAACATATTGACATAGCATGTTGAGTGGCGCAACTCAACGCCGCGTTTTACCTCATTGCCAGAGCGAGGGAAGACAGTAAAAATAAATTTTGAATACAATATAAAAATAATAAAAAAACACATTTAAATCAACATTTTCAATTTAGGAAAGTGACGACCAATAAATCACCAAAAGAAAATTGGGTTCTTGTGGAACCTTCACGGAATCGAACTTCCACTTTGGTCATCGAAACGTCTCATTAAAAGTAACTGCCGCTAACGAGCAATTGTGGGTAATTAATATTAAAAGAGCCGCCGCGTTATCGCCTTCATCTCGTGATAGCATCTCTGATGGGATGCTGATATTGGGGCCATGGTTATAGGCTTTGGGAGACAATAGAAATATCCACTTTTTTGTAGGTTCCCGCTGTATCTCAGGTTTGGCTGGGTAGGGAGAGGTAACCTTGTGTTAAGATATTCCGTTCCTCAAGTACTGTACAATTTTCGAAACTTAAATGTGTGTTGAATGGAGGAACTCAACGCTGTCCTAATTATAAATTTTTAGATATTTTTAATCTATTTCTAAATAATTAAATCTACAGTGTGTGTGGATGTCCTAACTTTCCCCTTGCCAAACAAAATTCGACATTATTTCTTAACAGGTTCCCAGGTTTCCTCTACCTAACTAAAATCTGCAAAAAAATCTTACTTATGTTTTAAAATATCCCATATGTTAATAATTTATAGTCACCTTATTCAAAATACTATAATGAAAATATTGGAGCCCCACAATGCGGTCCGTGCCATTAACTATAAGTTTTTGCTCGTCAAAGTAAATTGATTCATCTTTTTAATTGTGAGAACGAAGGTGAGAGTGAAACAATGACTACGACGGGATGACACAAATATTGATGTGACGCAGTGGCACCAGCGTGTGACGTGATGTGGGTTCATATCTTCGCTCTTGACGAGCGCTCTCAAAACGCAATTACTCGCAATTCGGCAGAAAATAGGGAATGAGTGTCTTAACACTAGGTTCCCTCTGCCTACGCCCTACTATTGGCGTAATTCAGTGTGAAGAACATCCCACCCAGAGTTCCGTACTAATTTTAGGTTTCTTAGGTTTTTTTATAGGTTTGTAATGATGTTCTTTTTCTATAGGATACTTTAAAATTTGGATTTGTACAATTTTCAATATGGTCTTGACAAACGGACAGTCGGATAACAAAGTGATCCTGTTAGGGTACCGTTTTTAACTTTT
Source organism: Heliconius cydno galanthus (assembly GCA_036379175.1). Taxonomy (NCBI): domain Eukaryota; kingdom Metazoa; phylum Arthropoda; class Insecta; order Lepidoptera; family Nymphalidae; genus Heliconius; species Heliconius cydno. The sequence continues at coordinate 34,087 of JAKRZM010000384.1, forward strand.
CAGGTACGGAACCCTAAAAATAAGTTTAGGTATTATGTGAATGTATGCGGTAAGTAAGTCTACAACTTTTACTGTGTCTTCAATAATATTTCGAAAAAAAAAACAAAGTCCAACCACAACGTATTTGCAATATTGTCGCTGCACCGAATAAACGATTTTATAAGTGAAATTAATTTAAATTTAATAAAAAGTGAAAAAGACAATTAAGTTAAAGTAATTTTATTTTATTATTTTTTATTCATTTGAAATTGTTGAATTTATTGAAATGTTTATAGTGTGTGTGTGTGTATTTCATTCTATTATTAATTAATCATTTTTTTGAATTATGTATATTGTATATATTTTTTCGTTTTTAGCGTCGTACTGTATTCCGCACATAGTAGGCAGAGGGCACTTGGGAACCTAATCATAAGACACCTCCATTCTCCATTTACCGTCGAATTTATGAGGCATTGCGTGTTGAGTGGCGGAATTCGACGTCGCGTTTCGCCTCGATACTTTTTCATTTCCTTGAAGTGTAAATAAGCGACACTTCCTTTACCCAAGTGGGAACCTACCCTACTACAAAGAAACCTAAGACAATTTGTACGTACGTAAATGCATACGTAATTAATATGTGTATAAATCGTATGTAGGAAAATGTTAATAATTTCTTAATAAACGTTAATATGTAGGTAATTGTTGTTTTTAATAGACAACAATTTTATGCTACATAATGCAAAAAGCCAGCTTTTCTTTATAGATTCGATTATCCGGATGACTAACAAAACAAGTAACGACAATAATTAGTCCGAATTAATCGAGTTTCTATTGTATGTGTAAATTGTGTAATATGTTTTAAATAAACGATCATAATAACAATAATTATGATCTAATAATGCTTTTGCGGTATAATAAATAGTGAGATTGTACAACTTAGTACAATATCACGCCAAAAATATATTGGGAATTTGAACCCACAACCGTTTATGCGTTTACTTAAAAAAAAAACCAAAAAATTTTTTACTTATACTTTCCGATTGAACCAAACGATAGCTTGAATTATTTCGTTGTAACGCCATCTATCGGGGGACATGTTGAACTTTGTATTTATTTTCTTTTTATTCAATTTAATTTGAGAAATTTAATAAATAATAAATTGTAACATAACATAAATGATTATTATTATGTAGAATTAATTAATTGTTAATTGCCGTGGTGTGATACAAGCATGTAAACGCGACAGGTTTTGGGTTCCTCTTGAGGATATGAAATATTTTACTTCATTTCTTTTAACTTCTTATTTTAACAAGTTCCACCACTCAACACGCAATGCCTCTAGATTTACGTGAAAAGTGGGGAACAGAATGCTTAAGACTAGTTTCCCAGGGTCCTCTGCCTGTCCTGCTATGTGCGAGATACATTCTGGAGATAAAAAAATTATTTAATTATAAGTAGGTAATTGCATTCAAAACAATTTATCGAACCCGCGACCCCTTTTTAACAACATTCATTAACATTCAAACAATGATTTGAAACAATACTACTTCTACCGACTATCGGTGCTTCGTGATGATTCTGCACGAAATACACTTTATGGGAATTTCACCTTAATTTTTAAAATATTAAGTACTAAAATTGTATGTATTTTTGTATTATATGTACCGGAAATTGATATAGTGTTAGAATCACGATTGTGGTAATTATGAGGTTTTCGTGCTTTTAAGTCGACAATAAGTTTAATATGGTTTTAAAAGCTATATCTGTACTATTTATATTACAAAGGAAGAGAAAAAGTTTGTTTGGTGATAGCTGCGTTGTATATTTCTTAAGTAATATTATGATTAAGATGTAAAATAAAAGCCTTTTCAACTTTATAATATAGACTACTACTGGTTGTCCGTAGTTTCGTTTAGGTGAAAAATATCTATATATAAAAAAGGACTTGTCCTCACTGACTGAGGTAAGACGCACGCACAGCCGTAACCGCTGTGCGTAGAAACGTGAAATTTGGACAGATGTTTACTTTCGTAATCTGGACATCCACTAAGAAGGGATTTTNAGAAAGAGTTTGTTTGTATGAACAGACTAATCTGAGGAACTATTGTCTCTATATTTTAGTTCTTTTAAAATTTAAGCATTTGTGTGATAGCTGCGTCGTATATTTCTTAAGTAATATTATGACTAAGATGTAAAATAAAAGCGTTTTCAACTTTATACTAATGATTGCCCGTAGCTTCGTTTGGGTTTGGGTGAAGATTATTGTATAATATAATGTAAAATCAGCTTCACGCTGTATCCCGCACATAGCTGGGTAGGCAAAGGGAACCTAGTTAGTACCTATTAAGACACACTGGTGTTTTTGAGGGATATGTTTTTGTTAGTAAAATTTCTAGGGTATAAGACTATACTAGGGTGGGCACAGACCACCCGGCCTTCCCTATTACGTCCATAGTTGTGTTGATTGTCATTCACTCAGTACCGGAAGAGTTTTATATATTTGTATAAAAAAATACATAAATTAAATGACCCCTCCCCTAATTAAAGGTGACTAATATAAATGAACACGACTTAGTTAGTCTCTACATATATTTTCATCTCTTTGATCTTCGCCTCACTAAATACAGATGGTTCTTTGATTTTACAGATATTGCGTTGGATTGTATCATTTATATTAAATATCTATATGTATGTATGTCTGTAAACGCGACGGTTGTGGATTCGATTCTGATTAAGGTATTAATTATTTTCATGTACTCGTTCTAGTAGAAGGGCACAGCGCGGAACATAGTGTTTTAATACTAGGTTCCCAGGATCCCTCTGCCTACGCTGCTATGTGCGAGATACAGTGTGAACTTAAAAAATATACACAATATGCACATTTCCTTAATTAAGAATGTAATCTCTCCTTCTTTTTCCTTTTCCACTAAGCACGGTGGCCTCGATAGATAAATTTAAGTATATTTAAGCTTATATCTTGTGATAAATCCGCGTTATCTGAACCCCATTCTACCTACATTGTGGGCAGAGCGCATGCGCGGGGAATCACCGCATTTTTTACCACCAGTCAGCTGTCAAAGGCCGAAAGCGTTGTGACGCGTTGTAGTCTTAAATTAAAAAAGAAAAACGTGAAAATAAGGTTCTAATTAATAATAAATTGTTAATTGCATATATGACTTTTGAAGTATTAAATAGTTTTCTATTATTACCTAAATATTTGAAGTGGTTGTGTTATTTTTTTCGTGTTGACAACTTCAGTGGACCGATTTATTGTTTTGTATTCACAATATAATAAAAATAATAATTATTAGTAATAACTTATTAATAATACAAGTTGATTATAGATTAATTGATTGATAGAAATTGAAGAGAACAACCACGCTGCGGTTGCTTTCGGGTGTCTTTATGTCACACGGTTTGTGTATCTCTACATCTACATAGGAAGACGAAGATTATTTGAAGGTAAGATTTAATATTATTTTTTTCTTAATTTGCACCAGTTGAATTAACTGTGGTGTTAGTGGTTCGATCTGGTAATGAATGAATCACAAAGCGTGGCGTTGAGTTACGCCAGTTATTACGCAGTAGAAAACTAGGCGCTACGTGGTGAGCGGAGTGATACTAGGTTTCCTGTACTCACTTTGCTATATATTTGATACAGCGTGAAATGTATAAACTATAAAGGGTTTAAAATTAAAAGTCGAGTAATTGAATAATAAATAAGTCACTAGTAATAAAATTTTAATTTACTATGCACGGCGTTGAGATCCGCTACTCAACAGCAACACACAATGTCCAAAGAATTTGACGGAAGGTAGGGAACGGAAGTGTCTTAATGGGGTCCAAGGTTCCCTCTACATATCATGCTGCATTTGAATTTGAACATTATTATAAGCTGTACTCAAAGATGCCTATTCATCTAGAGGTACTATCTTACCAACATAAAAAAGCGAAGTTTTTGTTTGATAGAACGCTCTAACCTCAGAAACTATTGGTTTAAATTGAAAAAATATTTTCATGTTGGATAGTCCATTTATCGAGGAAGGCCTATATTGCATCACTTTTGACATTTAGTTGTTGATTAACAGTCATGAAATAAAATTTTAGCTTCTAGCTTCATATTGTATTCATTACATAGCAGGGTAAGTACAGGGTACCTAGTATTATCCCCACATCCGTTCCCCACTTTCCACCGACCTCTGCTGTCATTGGGTGTTGACCGTTGAGTCACTTTAATGGCACTTAAAGGCAAATTAACATCTCTGAGTGCGGCAATAAGTAGCTCTATTTACACCTAAGTATAAATCGATCGATTATAATATAATCTTGTTAGTGTCCAGTGACGTAAATGAAGTACAAATAAAAATGGCGTGAAGTTGCTTAGACTAATTTAATTTAAATTAATTTCATTTAGGTAAAATCCAGCGTGTGCTATTAGCACTGGTTTATTATAAACCAGTTAATTTAAATCTTCTTTTCTTACTTTCCGACAATTACGACAGTTATTTCTACTTCAGCTTTACACGGGGAACCTAATGTTGAGACGCTCTGTTCCCCACATTTTTTTTTGTCAAAATTTCTAATTATTTTAGGTTTAATTTTTTGATCTAATTTTTTTTCTCTAATTATTGTGTGTGGTGGAAAACACTACACTGTGTTGCGTAGCGTCTATCAGAGCGAGAAAAAAGAATCAATTAAATATAATCATTCCCCAGAGTGAACATAGAACCGACAACCTTAACATGTTCCACTGAGCCACTACTTCTTGAGATTATCCAACTTGTCTGCTTATAATTAGTATTAGGTTTAGTCTAGATTGATTTCTGATATGAGTTCATAAAATCGATAATAGATGGCGCTACTACACAAAATAAATGTAAAATGTTGAACATTTTTCTATGAGAAAAGCAAAGGAGAAAAGACTTAATATTCATTTATGAAAACATAAGTAAACAAACACTTACTATTTTTTGTCCAACATAAATATTTGTCGTCATAGTATTTGTGTATTTGTATTTGTAAAGTTGTCCAATAAAAAAGAAAATTTTGATATAATTTTATTATGTAATTTAATAGACAATTTATTAAATATTAATTAAATAACACAAAGATTCAATATACAATAAAGGCAAAGCAGGTAAGAAATTAAAGTGAATTCCACCACTATTAATTTACGGCTTACGACTTACTGTTAAAGCCTTTGTGCTCAAAAGGCCTATTGATTCTTTGTTATCTGTGGAATGTTGTGCCTTTTATGGTATAATCTGTTGAACAGCGTTTAATAAATTTTATTAAAAATGGTCATAGATGTTTGTTAATATATAAGAATTAAAATATTTTATATTAATTATGGAGAACTCAACACAAGTTGTGGTGTAGCGGCACAATATGTCGGTTGTAGGTTCGACTCCCACTCCGGGAAATTAATTATTTTTAGTTCCCCGCTTTGGCAACAGTGCGGCGGCGTAGAGTTAAGCTACTAAACACGGAGTATCACGAAAATTGACAAAAATCATGCACGTCTAGAAACAAACTTATACTCGTGTACTTTAGCGTATGTCCCGTAAATGCGAATTTACTATTTCTAAACTTCACGCTGTACCCCGCACATAGCAGGATAGTCAGAGGGAGCTTGAGAACAGATTCCTAAGTTCCCTTTATAAGACACTCCGTTCCCATCAAGATACAAGATACCCCGTTGAGTGATTTAACACTAATCCTCTGCTTTCGTTACCATAGCCAGGAACTGAAAATTATAAAACATTTGATTTTTTCGACTGGGATCAAACCCATAACCGTCGTTTTTACAGTCATGAATACCATAATACCGCATGTTTGAAACTTTGTTGTCATAGCCTCAACTTTTCTTGTTTTCTATATATGTACTTACATGAAATGAATAACCACTCGGAAAAATATGGATTCGTCAATATAAAAATTATTCTCTGGGGAACTTTAAGGCCATCGTGATGAAGAGGCACGGCATCTAACTAGTAAACAGGTGATTGTGGAAATAACGTGAATCTAAAAAAAAGGAAATAATAGGCATAGTGTTACCTAAAGTGGTTGTTTCAAACATTTTTCCATAGAAATTCAAGAGTGAGTTCACATCGTGTCTCGTACTCTTACACTTTCTTTGAGCAACGGTTCTTTGTTAATGCCGTGGAAAGCGAGGTTTATTATTTTCTTTAATGTTTTATTTTTCTTTTTCTCTTGTTTTTGGCTGCGGCGTTAATTATTTTTCTTGCGGGTTTTCATTTGTAACCAGCTAAATAAGCCAATACATTTGGTTTGTAAAGTTTTTTTTATTCTAATAAACTAATATTCGACGGTTGCAGGTTCGATTCCCACTCATGGGAATGAATTGTTACTTGTTATTATTTCGAATTTCTTCGCTCTCGCCCAAGGCAAAAGCTGAGGTCCGCTCAACACGTCTACACGCAGTCGCCCTAAAACTATATAGACAGGAAGATTCGGGAACCTATCGTTAAAACACTTTGTTTCCCACGCCTAGTTTAACTTTCGAACGAATGCGTGTTTAGTGGCGGAACTTAACCCTACGCTTTATCTTGTTATCAGAGCGACAAATCGAAATAATTCATTGTCTCTAGTGGGAGTTTGATTCCCACAAAAAGGAACGTATGAACCTGCCAGAAATATAAGTCACTTATTTAAAGCTGAACTTTAATCTGCATTAACTTATAAGCTTAATTTTATAGCTGTCTAAATCTAAAACAGGGCATAAAACTCCCCTTTATTTTAGTGACGCATAAGCGGATAATTTGCGGGATTCCCATTAAAAGGGGGATGCTCGAGGTTCGTGATTGGGCTCAGTGCATGCCGTAACAAATATTGAGGATAATGGCGCTAGATTTCTAAGAGGTGCGGGTTCGAGTCCCGTTGCGTATATATTTTTATGTTTTTTTTTAAATTTTAGAAATATTCGTAGTGTAGTTTTTTTATATTACTTATTACTTTTTTATATTTACATAACAGGGTAGCTTGAGGGAATCTGGGAACCTATTGTTAAGATACTCCGTTGCCGTCGAGATACTTCTTTTTCCGACTATCCGCCGAATTCTGGAGGCATTCTTATAGGTACTGAATAGACTTCAGTGGTTATATACTTTTTTATATAGCATTCACAAATTAATGGCAAAAACGTCAAATCTATATTATTGCTTTACAAAGTAAAACATTTTGTGAAAAATGTTTTATGTGATAAATAAACATTAGCATTTAATAAAAAAACAATATATTTGTATAAAAAAGTAAAAAAAATAGATTTAATAAAAAAATAAAAATAATAATTACGCGACCCTGCCAGGATTCGAACCTGGAATCTTCTGATCCGTAGTCAGACGCGTTATCCGTTGCGCCACAGGGCCTGTGAGTAAGTTGACATAATATATATTGTGATTGTACATTTTCGAGTATTATTTTAGCACATATAAAATGCCGCGTTAAGTTCCGCCGCTGAATGCTAGAATTCAGAATTTCTAGAAGTCTTAAATTAAAAAATACTATGTCTGTATGTTTATATGTATATATCTACGTATCTTTGTACTGTTTTATATGGACTATTTATATATTTTTGTGTATATTTAAATTAAAAATAGATGTAACATACTACATATATGTAGGGTATAAGTATCGGCATTAAATAAATATAAACTTTTTGAAGGCCGCAGTGATGCAGCGTCTGGCTGTAATCGCGACGATTGTGGGTTTGATTCTCACTCTGGGGATGAATTATTTTCATTTCTTCGCTGACTCTGTTTCATTGCGCTAAAATTATTGTGGATTTTCTTGTCCTTTTTTTTTCTACAATATTTTAATAAAAAAATCTATATATTTATGTTAAAACTGTGAAAGGCCTTACAAGGGCCTATATTAATGTATTTAGGGTGACCAGGATATATACCATAAAAAAATTAAGGCCAGTCGTGGCCCAGAGGCACAAAGTGTGACTGTAAACGAGACAGGTTGTGGGTTCGATTCCCTTTCTATTCCTTTCTTTGCTCTAGTGTTGAGGCAAAGCGCGGCGTTGAGTTTTGTCACTCAACGCGCAACGTCTCCAGAATTCTGGTGAAAAAGGGGAGAAATTGGGAATTGGGCGTGAAGCTGATAAAAATAAAATTATGTTCCATATGTACATATATCTTCATATAACTAGGTATAATTTAATCATTTTATTGCCCACAAAGCCATAACATATTGAAACTAATTTAAAAAACAATTTCGTGATTCATACAATTCCATAGAGACGAGACATGTTTCAATGCCGTCTGGAATAGACCCATTATAGACACGCAGCAGTCCGACGTTACACTGAAAAATAAGTTATTTACTAAAACTGACTTCACAACAATATCTATATGTATAAACTTATAATTACATTACAAAGTACAAAATTACATTTTAATTTCTCTAAAGGAAACAGAATTAAAGAACCTTTTTACTATTAAAATATCTTATTTTTGTATTAAATTAAAAAATAATAATTTGGCTTCGACATCCTTCACGGTAACAGGTAACTAAATTTATGGAAAATGGAGAATGGAGCGTAATTTATACCTATCCACCTATATACCGTAGAAAATATAAAAATTCTATATATTCATACATTTTTTGTAAGTGCGGAGGCGGAGGGAACCTAGTGTTGAAACACTCCACTTCCCACGCAGCGCCCAATTTCCCAGACATAACGTGTAAACTGGCGGTACTCAACACCGCGACATACATTACAAAGAACTTAATTTTTAGGTATGAGCTTCACTATAGGACCCTTGGCAAAGCTCAAAGGATATTAGATTTGTTACATCCGTTAGACGATAACTCTTCCATTGCATCCTGGCATTAGAGTACTCGTTACTTAAGTTGTTGAAATAATAAGTATGTAGATATATAAATTGCATTTTTTATTATTGAAAAAATAATAATAATAAATGAGGCGATGGTAACGCGTGTGACTGTAAAAGCGATGATTGTGGGTTCGATTCTCACTCGTGGGGAAAATTTTCTACTTGTACCATATACCGCGTGTAGAACAAAGTGCAAAGATGGAAAGTGTAGAGATAAAATAAGGATTTTCTTAAATTCAGAATGCGTTGAAAAGTGGGGAACGGAAGTGACTTAATGGGAGCGGAGTGTCTTGGTACTAGGTTCCCAGGTTCCCCCTTCCTACATACCTATATTTACTACGTAAACGTATGTGAATTATTTATCATGTATCATTTGTTAAAAGGCTATTGATGCTTTCCGTAAATACTGATCTTATCTTAACAATAATACATTATAAACAATCGAACCTGCAACCTTCGGCACAGAGCCAGTATTTATTTTAATCATTGTTGTTTTACGTTACTATAATGATATGTTTTTGTTAGAACTTGAAATGCTTCACGCCTTATCCCTCATATATCAGGGTAGGCAGAGGGAACCAGTGTTAAGATATTTTGTTTCCTGACAACGCTCTTAACGCCCCACTTTTTCATGTTTTCAGAGCGAGCAAATGAAAATATGTAATAATTCCTCGGAGTCACCATCTATACACTTATTTTTATAATAGCTGTATAGAATCTAACTCAGGCGAATGCACATAATATGACTATAAGCTGTAACCGCGATGGTTTTGGGTTCGATCTCTACCTCGAGAGATAGATTTTTTTGGTTGGGCAAATTGTGGCGTTAAGTTACGTGCTTCAGTGAGTTAAGTTGCCGTGTGTGTAGAACGCTGAAATTTAGTATGTAGGGTAATAAGTGAGTGTCACGATTTACAACGAGTGAGCACTTAGGTCTGTATTTATAAGCCGCTCTCAAGTCTGAGATCGAACTTGAAATGTCGTTTTCATTCATAATTTTTATATCTATGAGAGAATTTCTCAAAATACTTATTTGAAGGGAAGAATATTTTTTTTACGGATTTTACATCGTCAGTGCAAATAATGTTTCAGGCGCCACTAGTACCTATAATATATTAATAATCGATTATAATGCATTTACAAATTTACGTCAATACTTGTGTGATAAAGGATTGTTTATCGGTTTTGTATCAAACTGCATCGCCACGCCTTGTTCTGATAAGGATCATCTGGAAATAAATCATAATCTACATGTAATTACAATGTTAAACTTGTAGATATCTTTTTTTTAAGGTTCCGTACTTAAACAGGTATAAGCGGAACCCTTATGTGGCACTCCAATACTGTGCGGTTGTGACATTTTCATTTCTTCGCTGTAGTAATGAGGTAAAGCGAGGCGTTGAATTCTGCCACTCAACACGCCATGCCTCCAGAATTTGGCGAAAAGGGGGAATGGAAGTGTCTTAATGAGAACAGAGTGTCTCAGCATTAGGTTCCTACTTCCCAGGCTCTCTGCCTACCCTGCTACGTGCGGCATACTGCGTGAAGCTATAAAAACCTGGACTTCTAAGTGACAGTTATTTGTGAGACCGCTACATAACCTTGAAAAATAATTTATGTTTATTAGATTAATGCCTGCATTACTACATCATGTTGTTTACAATATACCTATTGGTAATATCTATACCTACTCTCTTAATATAGACGCCGTCGTGTCGCAATAGTACTTAGCTGCTGATAGCTGGGAGTTCGATTCCCGGTTCAATAATATTTGTAACTTTAAGCTTACTTTAGATTTAGTCGCGTAGGCAGAAAGAATTCTGGCATTAAGACGGTACGTTTCCACTTTCCGTATAAATTCGAACTTTAGTATATAATTAATATAATTCATGCCTCCAATATATATTATTTGGCTTTATGCTGTTTATCACATATAGCAGTGGACCTAGTGTTTAGACAATCCGTTTCCTGTGGACCGTCCAAATTTCGAATCATTGCGTGTTGAGACGCGGAATTTAACGCCGTGTTTGTCTTGTTACTAAAGCGAGGAAATTAAAATAATCATTTCTCCCGAGTGTGACCAAACCCATACCAACCAAATATTCGGTATTTTAAATATTTTCAAAATTAGGTTTTCTTGAATTTTGACGTAGTGACTTATCACTCTGTTATCTTCTTCTGTCCACATTTATTTATATTGTTGTATTTTCATAGTATTTAGATAACGTCTAAAACAATGACACCATAAAACATACCATGAATGGATTCCACTCTATTAACTCGCGTCAAAAGTACTGATAGCTGCTGGAGTGGACGATTAGCTTTATCTCAAATTAATAGCTTTTACTTTTATTATGAACAGGCTTAATTCGCTGCGGTGAAATTATAATGAAAAATATGTAAATAATAAGTAGAAACTTACTATAGAAGTCAGCTTTTTTAAAGTTAACAAGTTTTAAAGTTAAAAAATATGTTACCTATATATTTTAATGAAGTCTAAGCACTTTATGGAAACAAGTTTGTTATAGTATTATTTATTTTACTGGGTTCTGTACTTTAAAAATAAATAAACCTTTTGTTGTCCGTCTGTTTGTCTTTTTAGTATAATTTTCTTTACTCTCTCAAGTCTTAGTGTTGCTAAATTTGCGTTTCTGAATCATTGTAGAATAAATATTAGATACTAACTTGTATAAACTCGCGCGTCCCTCTCTAGAGGATTTCCTCTTACACTTAGTTTAGATAGGGCGAGTACACTTTAACGATTGTGCTGGTTATACACTTGAGAATATTATAATTTACACGCTAGCTTCACGCTGTATCCCGCACAGGTTATCCAAAGGGAACCTGGGGACCTAGTATTTAAGATACTTCCGTTCTCAACTTTCCGCCGAATTGAAATTTAACCCTGAAGGGGTGTAATAGGGGTTAAAAGTTTGTATAGATTTTTTTTTTAATTAGCACCGATTTTTATAAACTTAAATTCTCCTGTGTGTGGGATACAACGTGAAGAATGAAAAAATTAAAAATCTTCAATTTACCTACTTCGCAAATTGCTAGTGATGCGTAAATGTAAATACTTATGCAAAATATTGTTATTTGCTCAAAAAAAACTAAATATACACAGTGTAGAATCAACATTAGGTGATATTGACGTTGTTTCATCACATTATTTTTATTATATTAAAAGAAAGCAAGCTAGTATCAACTCTATATCAAAGGAAAAGGGTATAAAATTGAAATACATATTATCATAAATAATCGTTAATTTGTTTCGCCGTATTCAAGTACAATCAATTTAAAAGGGCTGAGGGTACTCCATGTCTCCTCAAGATGCAAAGGAAACATTTAAATTGTATAATGGTGCAATGTTTTGTCTTACAGAAGTACCTACAGATTGAGAAATTTATTTAATAATATGCTGGGATTGAGGGTTGTGGGTTCAAAATATATATGATAGTTTAAGATTTATTGAACTAATGTAAGAAAAAATATACAAAATTAACATAGTGAGACAAGAACCCGCGCATCTTCGAAACTTTCCAAGCTCTCTGACTGCTAAGCCATATGTTTTTATCAAGCAACGTTGAAACGTAAGGTTTGTTCCAATTTATTGAGTTGAACTTGCTTCTTTCAATGATTACTTTGCTATTATTTTTATAGCTTTATTTTTATAGACTCGATTTCACAAATTATTTTCTCGCTCTTGTTAGAAGGTAAAGAGCGGCGTTCGGCTCCGTCGTCTCACAGATATTATCTCGAAAATTGGGCAGTGCGTCGATTACTTTTATATTTATTATAAGTTCAGGTTGCCATAGCAACTTATATCAAACACAGTTTACACGCAAACTAAACAGTTAAGCCTTATTTTATTTTATCGCAGTAATAAATCCATTTCAGTACGCAGAAATGAAAAAAATGTATATTTTTAGTCACGCAGTAGGTTTTTTTATAATAATGGCTTGTTTTTTTCTACAAATTATGTATTAAACATGGAAAAGCGTATTATATTTTTTATTTTTAGATATAAACTAAAACATTTTATGGCTGTTTAGAAATGCATCATTTTAGAATTCTCATTTGTATCAAGATTCCAATGAACATTATTCTAAAATATATAAAATTTAAATGAAATAATTTTATATGATCATAATGGAGGAGGCCTATGTCCAGCAGTGGACGTTGAAAGGCTGATGGATGGATATGATCATAATTAAAACATAAAAAAACTAAATATAAAATAGAATAAATTATATTTTAAATAATTATTTACTTAAATTTTGTATCGTCATCTTAAATTTATACGAGGCTATTTTGTTTTTATTATCTGTGACGTATGAATGACGTTTCCCGCCATAAAACGTATTAAAATTATAATAAAACACATATTAAAGGCAGCTACAGTGTATTTATCTAGTGATTAGTTATCAATTGAATAATTTTTACGATTGCCCTTATCGGTTATATGAATGTTTCGATGGACTACGTGCTGCCGGTCACATATTAAAGATATTTGTTAAAAATTAGTTAAAATTGTAGATGGCACTATATAAGTAGATAAATTATTTCTGAATCTAGATAAGGGCAAGAGGCCGTTGATTCCCACTCGGGGTAATAAATTATTATTTAACGTTTTCCAGTCCTCGCTCTGGTCACAAAATGTCTTAACACAGGCTCTCTCTGCCTATATTTGGCACACACCGTGATGCTAAAAATACGTTTCTATATCTTTTTTTCCCAGTTGTAATAAGTTGCATAAATTCTCATAAGTTTTTATTTTATTTTGAAAACAATGATGACATTTATTATCATAGAAATATTATCAGCTTTCTCAGTAGATACGCATTGTCGTAATAAGTTTATAATATTTAAGCGTTTTTATTTTTAACTTGCATGAGTCATTGGACGATTCCTCTAAACTAAATAGAAGTGAGTTTTTAAAAAAGTATCAAAATATTTTGTTTATTGATTATTTTGTGAGAACTATAATTAAAATGTGCCTCCATTTTAATTATAGTTCTCACACTTCTTAGAAGTCTCAAAACGGTTTGAGACTTCTTTATAAAGAATATTTAATCCTGAAGTTCTCAAGGAGATCAAGGGATCTACTTGGTAAATTAATTAGCTAGGTACAATATATTGTAAATAAGATACAGTAACTTACAAAAAGTAGTATAAAATAAGAAAAAAAGGATGGTCCATACAAAATGTCATGTGAAATATTCCTATTAAAAACTTGCTAGGTGCTCTTTAAGGCATTCTTTAAACTAGTTGTCAATATATCTATCGGCTTAATTAAGAATAATTTGACTCGTATGTCACTTTATAATGGTTTGTTTGTGGCTGTTAAAGTGTTTGTTTTGTGTCATCTTCACGCTTTTTCCCGCATTGCATATTCTCGTCCGAATAAATTGTGGAGCGCCAAAGGTAATATCTCTATATACCTCTTTCGCCTCGTCCACTGTCATCAACCTCTTCAAACATGCCGTCCGGAGAGTTCTTATGCTTTTTACGTGACCTTCCTCCAGTATCTATGATACTGTGTTTTCGAAAGTCAACCGAGGTCTCTCATAAAACAATATTAAGGGTTCGTTAGCGAATATCGAAAATGAAATACCAATATCGATTTTTATTTAATTCTATCATAAAAATTATCGGAATTATTTGTGTTTAATTAAAAATACGAATAAGGAGAGACGACGCTACAATTGTTCCTGAATGCTATAATTTATCTGTTAATTAAATACTTTATGCATTGTTGGAGTAAGCCATTTTGTTTTCTATATTTTTTGTTTTAATTTTAGTTAATTTGGGCGAAAGTGGTTGCTTTCTCTGCCACTAGAGGTTCTCTCCTTTTTTTGTGAATTATTATTCACAATAAATAATTATATATGCAATAATTAAGGCTCTCGTCGAAGAAATAAAGTATTTTCACCTCTTCATATTGAATTTGTTCTAAAGCTTAAATCTATAATAACTATATTGATATTAAGAATTTGACCAACTAATGTAAATGTGTGTTTTAACACTAGGTTTCTTCTGTTTACCCTGTCTTGCGGGATACAGCGTGAAGCAAAATAAAAAGTAAATAGTAAGTGTTACTAATTTATTACATTTACAAATATATCTTATACCTACTTAGCGCCAGTAAAATACGACAACTTACTTATACCAATTTTGAACGTGAAATCAAGTACTAACAATCTATTTAGGATTTCGTAAGCTGAAAAATTCCAACCAATGTAAATGAGGTGAATTAAATTACAATTAAAATGGTGTCAGCAAAGCGCTAAACCAGTCCCCGTCCTTGTGACAACTAACAACTAAGATCTGAAATTATTGCTATGAAAATTGTTGGCGTTGGAGGCCCTCGTGGCTCAGGGGCATAAACGTGCGACTGTAAAAGCGGGTACTACAGGTTCGAGTCCCACTCGGGTGAATGAAATATTAAATATTTTCATTTCTTCGCTGTGTGACGAGTTAAAGTGTTTTGTTGGTTGGCCGCGCTTTGCTTTCGCACTAGAGCGAGGACGAGGGGATAAAAAATATTAATTTTTTTCATCCTCCTAAGCAGGACTCGAACCCAAAACCACCGTGTTACAGCTACAGGCTGGTCTGCGCCACATCGGATGTCAAACAATGAAATAACAAGATATATGTAACATATATACACAATGGTATTTCTAAAGAAGGCGTTAGCAGTGCGTGTGCGCACTCTATTTACGAACCAAGTTCATTAACGTCATGTCAAGTGATGTGACATATCGAATGTCGATATCGATCATTTTAATTGGGTATTTATAAATACATCTCGACGTAACAAAGTTATTCTACTGTTAGCGTGACGATCGTCGTTTCTCCGCTCTGGTAGACACAACGCACTGACTTAAATTTGGGTTAAATGCGGAGAACGAAGTGTTTTGACACTGTGTCCTATAAAAACATAAAAGTGGAAGGAAATATTTTCAATTAAACTCTTTGAATTCTTTAAATTTGCACTAGTCCGTGTAGAGTCGGGTAGAGTCAGTTAGTTAATTCGATTCATTTAAATAAATAAAAATTGCAAAAATGGAAGATTTTATTATGAAAAAAAAATCGTAAAGTCAATTGTACAATCATCCCAAATTCAGCATAATCCATAGGTTTATTTATCAGCTCCACTATATCCTGTACACGAACCTAAGGTTAAGACACTCCGTTCCCTATTTTCTGTCGAATTCTGGAGGCATTGCGTGTTGAGCGGCGGAACTCAACACCGCGTCTTGGTCTCGACACCAACTATCGATAGTAGTAATATAATATCGATACTTTATAACATTCTCTTATCATTTCTACAATCTCGAGTAATCCCTAACTAAGCATTGCTAAGTAAATAGTAAAAGCTCATAATAACAATAATTTTATCGCAGAATAGTTCAGTCTTGGTTTATAGTTATTTATTCAAATTCCAAGTTTTACAACCAGATATGTTTCTAATAAAATGAAAATAAATCGAATAGGTATTTCACATTTATAAGAGCTATCGCGATTTAAATTAGAAATTTTGGACATACGCTAAATAGGAATTAGAACACAGCAGGGTACGTTCCTATGCAGTGTTGCTTGAATAAAAAAACATACCTACGTAACCAACGTAGCGCCTAGCTATCGACTAGCGTAGCGACTAACTTTTGAGATATTGCGTGTTGAGTGGCGGATCTCAACACCGTGTTTTATCACAACCCCACTGTCACACTGAACCATGATGATCAACCTCAATAATATCATAAATGTAAAATATTGTATTTATTCTGTCTATGTACGGCATATTTAAAAATAATGCAGCTATTAAAATCGATTTTAACATATTCATTCATAGAATTCTTATCCAGCAGCGTAAGGTAGTATAAAGGTGATAGCCGATTCAAATGCGTGTGCGTCGTTCTACTTATTTAATTCACCATCAACTCATAGATTCTTTAGGTAGGCGTCACGGCTTTGTCATGGTCTCATTGTGGTTGTGAAATAAAAGTCTTTTAAATTAACATAAGTGATGTGATGGAATGGCTTGGGATTGACTTTGACATATGTATAATTGTATAATCTAGTTTACGAATTGATTTTAATTATATTAGTGGTGGTGGCTGTTAATAGGCTTTTAACACGGCTTTGTTAGATTGATTCGTTACTAGGGTTTGTAACCAGTTTTAAATTTACCGGTAAATAAAGGTACTGTACTGGTATTTCGCATAGCGATTTCGAGGAATCGAAAGGCTACCGAAATATATAAATGTTCCTCAATACAGGTACTCATTTTAAATACCTGTCCTGAAGAAACAGAATTTTTCTTCTTTTTTCATCATTCATTCTTCAGTGTTAAATGTTTTTTTTTTAGTTTTACGCTGTATTGCGCATACAGAAGTGTATATTGTATATGTAATTAAACACTTGAGTAATTCTAAAAAGAAACTCTAAGAAGATTATAATTTTTCAATTTATATTTTTAGACCCATGTCGAGTTACCATTGAGCTGTCACTTGTCCCAATAAAACCGGAACCGGAAGTTGAACAGGGAAATACACTACTGACGAATGGGTGACAATGTTACATTATATACGATGGATTGACTTCATAATTTTATACATTGAAAATCTAAAAATATGTATAAATATTTTTTTTTTGGTTCACGCTGCATCTCATATGTAGCACGTTTATTAGCAATTTTTTAGACATTGCTTGTTGACTCAACAGCGGTTTGTCATTGTTATTAGAACGGGGCAATGAAAATAATTGATTCCCTTGAATGGGAATCGATCCCACAACTGTTCATAGTCAGGCGCTGTTATACTACGCCACGTTTCTTTAGCTTCAGACTGCATCCTGCACCTAGCAAATTAAGCAGTTTTCAGGGTTCGATTCACACTCTAAAAATGAATTATCTTTATTTTCTGCCACTCACCATGCAATATTTCTGGAGTTCACGTAGAAAGTAGAGAACAGTATTTAAACACTAATTTGCTCCGCCTGTCCTGTTATATGCATAATACGGCGAGGCGGTTGATAGTGCTTAAAAATATTTTACTGACAAAAGAAATGAACTCGCGACCTTCAACTACACACTTTATAGAATTGTTAATAGTCTTAGTTATTTCACTACAGATATGTAGTGACGCAACACTCTTTCCTAACAAGCCTGTCAACATTATTCGATCACTCATACGAAATGTACTTAAAATTCAAACCAAATTCTTAGGTATGCGAACGTGATCGATTATCCGAAGTGAGTGTTAAATGTCAGTGTAGTGTCTTGAAATACTTCATACATATGAGTATTTCATAATAGAACTAGTTTTATAATAATTTGTTTAATTTTTAAAATAATTATTTTCTGTAAAAGGCGTTGAGTTCCGCCGCACAACACGCAATGCCTAGTGCCACCTAGAATTTAGCGGAAAATGGTGAACGGAGTGTATTAACCTTAGTTTCCCTCTGCCTACCCTGCTGTGTGCGGGATACAGCGTGAAGCTTCACTTATTAGATTTTTTAATAGAAAATTTCTTTTACAATTAGCACCGCGTCTGTGGTTTCACTATATTTACTCATATTTAGAGGGTCCCGACGACTTGACTCCTGGAGTGCACGAATGTCTGTGACAACGGTCAAGTGTGTAACTAGCTAGCTTTTGTTTATGCTCAACTAGCATTAGAAAGGTTCCCTTTTTATTCAAATTCAAAGCATTTTTTTTCTATTTCTTAGGACAGAATATAGAGAACATAATGATATCATTAACTTAAATCACGCCTTTTCCCGTAAAATAGGGTCGAAAGACGGAAACTCAGTGTTAAGATCATCCATTCCCCATTTTCTGTCCAGTTTTAGAGACAATTCGTATTGAGTGGTGGAACTCAATGTGGTGCTTTATTTACCAGAGCAGAGAAATGATAATGATTTAAATATAATAATTTCTCCGAGCAGGAATCAAATCCTTAACCATCGTGTTTACAGTCAGACGATGACCTCTACATACATAAGGTCATAATATAATAACACATTTAAAGAATTTACATAGAATTTTAATGTTAGTTTAAATGATATAATATGTAGATGGATTTTTAATGTGTATTTAACTTAATGCCAGCCAAGCTTTTAAGTTTTTATTGCTCTACAAAATAGAAAAATATTTTATTTTAAAATATATTGTTTTATTTTCTTTTAAAGTAAGTATTTTTATTAAATAAACTAGTAACATGCGTGTGACTCCGCCTGCGTAGATTTACTGTTACATTATAAGTGAATTATATAATTTTTTTACATAAATTATGGTGCAAAAGCTTTTTTTAAAAATGAGTATCCATTTTTACCATTGTTTTGTGTGAATGTCATCATGGACGTTGCCCGGCGGCGTCGTCTGGACTTCTTACTTCAGAACGGACTTCGGTAGAAATGAAGTTTAATATTTATAATATTTTCTTAGTTTTTCTTTCTGGAAAGGCCTGATGAAAATGTTTTTCAATCTTTCCTTCTTTTTATATACAGCTTCACGCTATATCTGTATAAATGTTTTTCTATTCTGCTCTAATTTACTGCAGCTAAGGTCTTTGGTCTCCAAACGTGGTGAAAAGCAAAGAAAGGAGTGTCTAAACACTATTCTCTTATATTTAGATAAAGGATAACATATAAAAATTAAAATGAACGTCGCCATGTCGAAACTTTTGTTTACGTTCCAACTTTACTACACGCTTAATAGTCTTATGTATAGTTCTTGTGAACTATAAATCCTTTTAGCGACTTCCTTGACATAACACATAGGATTATATTTCGTATGGTATATGGAATAGGTGCTATATTTCCTTGGTGTAAAGTAAAATCTTGTAGAGCTGTTGTAAAAGTCAAATTAGATTTCGCTTCTTGCTACCGTTTATGGAGCAGTTTTGTTAAAACATGCGATTTGTTTTAATTTTTATTTTAAAGTTATAAAATAAGAAATAGAAAAAGATAAAAATAATTTATAGCTAAAACAGATTTGTCACTACAAAAATTGTAGTGGAGGTCTCGTTTTACATAAATAATGATTGTGTTAGAAAGTAAAGATTGATCTCGGTGGCAATAGTAATGTGGCATCCTTTAGCTGGTCTGATGATGGAACATGCGCTCCGCTATGACGGCTTCAACCTATGCAATATAAATTAAATTGTATTTTTCTATTATTATCTTTATACTGCCTTCAGAATTCGGTGGAAAATGAAGAACGGAGTGTCCTAACACTAGGTTCCCTCTGTCTGCCCTACAGTGTGCGGGCATTAAAAATATATTTCTATTTTATTGCTTAAGCGGATGTGTTCGATGAACTAAAAATAGTCCCATATTCGGTGTTTGACGAGCGACGGCCTCATCTCGCACTGCTAGGACGCACATGCGGGTAGTTAGGGCTGATAATATGTTAGATTATAGGTTAAATTAAATATATTTGTAGTTTTTGTTGTAAAAAATGTATGAGAATTATATTTTGTGATATCTTTTGCTGTTTCTTTGTAAACGGGACGGTTGTGAGTTCGATTTCAGTTAGAGAAATTAATTTAATTTAATTATCTTCATTCTCTTCCTCTGGCGCTCCTGTTCTTCGCTTCCTTTCGCAGCGGTTTGTCATAACAGGAGTGTTGAGTTCCGCCACTCAACACGTAATGTTTCGAAAATTGAGTGATGCGTGAAGAAACGTGCGTCTTAAAAGTAGGTTCTGCCTACCTTACTATATGAGGGAAAAAATAAAAACATTGAAAATGAAAAAAATACATTTATCTTAAAAAATACTTTTACTTTTTGAGTTCCTACTGTTATTGGCAGCCCTGTAGTCATAACAGATGGTATTTCGGTAGGCGCCGGGGGGCGAGCTTGTATGCTATGGGAGTTTAATGTTTATACTTGCTTTATTATGCGGGCATTATGTTATATTACGTATCTGTTTTCGTCCTTGTTCTCCCAGGATCTAGTGAAGTATATAGAAAACGTGTAAAGTCGTATCTAGAAACGTCAATTATTACTTGGGTTATTGGAAATAACCATGGAAGTATCTGGAGATATTCTCTGGGGTGGGCATGAACTTTAGATTTCGGGAAGAAATGTAAATACCAAATATTTCATTCCCCCGAACGGAAATCGAACCCACATTAAATATTAATAAAATATAAAATAATTCACCAGTAGGTACATTGGTTGTATTATGTCACCAATATTACTGGTGATTGCCGTTAATTGAACTCTCAATGCACAGTAAAATTAAGATAAATGAAGAAGAACATTCCAGTGTCTCTTTATTAGTTGTTTATTAGGTCCGTACGCTGTTTCATGTTACAAATTACAAATCTCAACATTATTATTATGACCGCCGGGGCACAACTGTGTGATTGTTAACGTGACGGTTGTAGGTTCAATAACAACTCGAGGAATGAGACACTGGACACTCAATGCCTCAAGAATTCGACCGAATGTGGAGAACGGAATGTCTTAATGAGACGGAGTGTCTTAACATTAGGTCTTCAGATTCCCTATGTTTACTCTGATGCGTGGGACACTGCGTGGACCTAAAAAAAGAACAATATTATGCTTTTTCTTAGGGAAGGGCTCTGGTAAATTTGGACACGATTCTAAATTGTGTATTCAATTCATCTTCTTCTATCTGACATTAATCCTATCTGTTTTTGACCATGGTCTGCCTTTCTATTTAAATAACTCCACCTCTTCATCCTATGGTTAGCCTGTTCTCACTTATCTTAGGCGTTCAGGGGATGAAACTAATTTAAACTTAATTTTATAAAGCTGAAGAGAGACACATCTATAGATCAATTTTTATTGTTTACATTTGTCTGTCTCTATGTGAAGAAAGGACTGAAATTGACTGATTTGAGAGAAATATGAGATGTAAGAAAGTAAAATAAAAAAAAGTAAAGAAGAAGCAGATTGCTAGTCATATAATAAGAAATCAGTGTAAATTGACAAGTTTACAACTTTTTAAGTAAAGTAATAAACTCTATTGATTTATATAATGCATTTATTGAAGTTAAACACAATGATTCCACAATCAGACACCTAACAACTGTACCACTACAGTGATTAAGTCGCGACGGTTGTGGATTTAGTTCTTACTTTAAACATTTAAATATAATTATATATTTTTAAATTGGACTATGCGACTTTACCTTGTTCCTCCTTACCGTGTTCCCAGAGCGAGGAAATGAAAATAATAAATATTTCATTCCCCAAATGGGAAGTGATCCCAGAACTGTCGCGTCTATAGCTACACGTTTATGCCATTCCGCTACGAAGACGGCTAATTTTGAAGACATTGCATGAAACTCAACGCCGCGTTTGTATTGTTAACGAGGTGAATATTAGAGTGAATATTTCATTTACCCAAAGGTGAACCGAATCTACAACCGTCTCGTCTATAATCAACCTAAAAAATTAGATTTTTTCTCAAATATTATTAACATGTCAAAGAAACTTATAAGGCTTTGTGCGTTGTTGTAAAATTATTATTTATGCTAATTATACCTTTTAGCAAATTAATAAAATGTTTTTGTATTAATAACACCTTGGAGTAGTGTGTTTGATAGAAATGGTGTGAACTCAACAAGGACATTTCTGTTCCCATTTTAAGTGGGAACAGAAATGTCCCCAAAAGGGGGAATTCAACGTCACGCTTGTTTTTATATATCTTTTATTTTTTGCAGTGTATCGAGACCGTAAGGCCGTCGTGGCGCTCATGCATGGGACTGTCAAAGCAGTTATGGGTTCAGTTCCCACTTCGGGGAATGAAATATTTAATATTTTTATTTTCTCGCTCTGGTAACGAGCAGAACCGTGACATTGTGTTCTGCCATTAACCACACACGCAATGCCTCGAGAATGCGGTGGAAAATAGGGATCAGAAATGTCTTAACGGGAACAGAGTGTCATAACACAAGGTTTCTACGTCGTAGGCGCCGCTGTGGCGTTTATCTCCCATAAAATAGGAAAATAGGACAAAGTGTTAATACTCCTTTATCCACATTAAGTCGAATTCAGGACAGTGTGAGTGGCGGGTCTCCTGAAATAGGAATCGAACCCACTACCAGTCTCGCTTCCAGTTACACGCTATGCCACTGCACTTCAACTATAAATATAATAGCATATGTATTATTATTTTTTATTCCATGTTTGCCAGTTCTTGTCTTTATCGACGCCCACGACGCCATTTAAGTTTTTTGCGTATAAGCTAGATATTATTAGTAAAGTGCGCTCGTTGTAAATTGGTCCATTATATTAATTGCTTCCATGTCTCATGTCCATATCAAGACATGGTGAACATGTGATTTATTTGTTTACTTGTTATTTAAATTAGAGGCCACAGGCCAGTGGCGCAGGGGCTAAAGCTTGTGTCACTTTAAGCGTGACAGGTTATGGGTTCGATCCGCACTCGAGGAAATGGATATATTTACTATTTTTGGTCTTCGCTCTGGTGTCGAGGTAAAGAACCTGTTAATTCTTCTGTAAAATTAGATTTTTCTTAATATTTCCACCGAATTCTGGAAGCATTGCGTGTTGAGTGGCGGAACTCAACGACGCGCTTTGCCCCGACCATCTTTCTATAATTGAAGTTAACTTACAGGTATTTTAGAGCTTTCTAGTGCGTAACACTTGTTTTGATCACGTGTCGCACTAAAGGACTATTTCGGCACATATCTAGGGTTGTCTCTCATAAATAGTCTAAATTATATATTGAAAGTTTTAATTGAACTATAACATTGCTTATATATGTCTAATACTACACAGAATATAATTTTAATATTTTTTTTATATAACAAGCAAATAAATAGCATTTGAGTATAAAGTTAAAAAAACATTAATTTTATGAGTTTGTTCATACATTTTAAATTACTTAAAGAATACATGAAATCATTTGAGTAGAATTAACACCCATGTCCACGTACCTACATGAAGTTAGACCGCGTACTGATGGGACGTGGTTGTTAGTTCGAATTGGCCTTAATAAGGAAAGAATTTATGTCATAAGTCATTCTTTATTATTTACCAGAAGGAGAAAATTGAAATATTAAATGTTTCACTTTCTAGAGTGGGAATCGAACCCACAATCTGTCGCGACCTGCGCCACGACTAATTTTAGTATCACCCCTCAAATGGAAATCTATACTAATATAATAAAGCGGAAGAGTTTGTTTGTTTGTTTGTTTGTTTGTTTGTTTGTTTGAACGCTAAGATCTCTGGATCTACTGGTCTGATTTACATTGTTTTTGTTTTGTATAAAAGCTGCATTCTTCAGAAGTGCTTTAGGCTATATAACATTACATTACACATATAAACTAATATATTTTAAAGTATTTTCTAATTTGACATGCAATTTATTCTGCCATGTTAATAACAACCGTCGCGTCGCTACGTAACCGTTACCGCGACATTTTGATATTCATCCTTATGAAGTTTGATAAATAATTAAGGAGATGTCACTGATTCGAAATGACCTAGCCTTCGGGCGGCATAATATGAGTATGTCCGACGCGAAAATATTCTTATAGTTCAAGCAGGCGTAGCCGCGTCCGGGTCCACTAGTTATTAATAAGATCTTGTCTTAATAACAATATTACAGACTATTCTCTTTTCTTCTATTCTATTTCTTCTATTTGAAAGAGCCAACCCTACACAATAGTTGCAAAACCATTAAGAATGTCGCCCACCAGCGCAACGTGGCCGGCGCGGCGTGGCGTGGTGGGCGGACGCGTGACGACTTAAACCGTACTTCACACTGTTGCTAATCATTTAGAATTCCATTGTACCTACAAGTGCTCTTTGCTAGTTAAAGTATTTTGATAGTTTTTTAAGTGTTTTATCGCAATTAACAAATAGAAATATTTTGATAATGTTGATGTATATTTATACTTAAATGCCTTTTTTTTCCTAAATAAGTCGCTTAATTTTTCAGGGGTAATTTTTGTTAATAAAATTTCTGGGGTGGGTACAAAACTGTTCTGGGGTGGGCACAGATCATCCGGCGCCCCATATTCCTACTAAGATCTACCTAAGGTCTTTATTTTAATAGTCCCTACGCTTTAACAGGTATTTTTGGGGCATCCCAGCTAATTTGAATCACTCCAATAATAATTCAATCTACATATTTTTTTAGCTTTTCCCTGTATCCTGAACAAAACAAGCTAGGCAAAGGAAAACTTGGGATCCTAGTGCCCACTTTCCACCGAATTCTTAGGGAGTGAGTTTCTGAGGAATTGAGTACTGAGAGTCAACGCCGTTCTTTGCTTCATTAATAGAGCAAGAAAATGGAAATATTAAATATTTCATTTCCCAAGTGGAAATCGAACGTATAACCGTTGCTTTTACAGTCATGTTTTTGTACCACTGTACCACGACTAGCCTCGACACCGCTACATCCTCGTACACCAGTATGTAACAGAGTCTTAATTATATCAACGGGTTTTTCAAAACAATGTACCTACTACTACATATAAATAACAAAATTCGTCCTCTACACGTAAATCTCCTATTTTGGTTGTCGCGAAACGGTACTATGCTATCTCCTTTTTGATATTTGTTTACTAGAGTTATGAGTTGCCTTGTATTTAATTATGTATTTATATGCAATTGTTTTTATAATCTTCATGCTCAAGCCACCCATAGCAAGGAAGGCATAGGGAACTTGGGAACCTAGTGTTAGATATCACTTTCCTTATATTACACTTGTACTTTAATCTGCTTGTACAAAATAATTTCACATGTATTTGTCTTAAAGTAGGAGTATTTTTCCCTTATAGCAAAGTAAAATGTGTGAGTCTATACTCAAGACGTTTCATTCATCATTTTCTGGTCTATGTTAAGACATTGCATACTAAACCCTGCACTTTGTCCTACTAGACTCCAAAACCCCCTATTTGAAATTTGAACTGGTAACCATCACGAACAAGTTCACGTCCCAAATACTCCACGATGGCCTCAATTCATTCTCAAATAAACTTTTTCACGGAAACCCGTGGGTGTTGCCATATTCGTTCACAATAATGGCACATAAAATTGCATAATTTACTTGTTTATTTCCTCTTTGAAGGTTGATCCTTGGTTTTTGAAGGGTACAAGATTCAAATTTATTAGGTAATGTAATTTAATTTAGGTGTTTTCCCGTTGGCCACGTCATTGGTTTTGCTCTTTTTCCTTATATGGTGTTAGTTTCTGTGGAATATTTGTATAATATTTATATTTATAAATATAATATGATTTTATGTGGTGTTGAGTCCTGCCACTCAACACTCAGTGTGTAATTATGTGGAGAACGGAATGTCTAAGCACTAGGTTTTCTCAATCTATCATCTATAAAGCATTTTTTTGTCTTCACGCTGTAGGTATTCCTACAACAGGGTAGGCAGTTTATTCTGACGTTAAGATACTGTTCCTGAAGCATAACTCCACTCTCGAGATATTATCAAGTGGCGGAACTTAACGCCGCACTTCACTTTCTTACCTGTGCGCTACTAAAAATATTTCATTCTCCTGAGTGGGAATCGAACCTACAACCATCGCGTTTACAGTCACCAGTGGGTCACGATAGTTTCAAATGGCCTTACATATATTATGGAAAAAACAATTACTGATTAATTTATTAAGAACAACTTAAATCACTATTGATTGACGTAATTTTATGAATTCATGGCTATATTATGTTTTGAAATTCATATGAATATTTTGCGAACATTTCTATAGGAATATTTTGAGATCATTGTCACCTCACCTATGACATAAGCTAATGAGTGTCGCTCGAGGTTATTGGTTCAATTCCTATAAAAGGTAATTGTTTGTTATATTTTTGTTTTAATGACAGCAATATTTTTAAACTTAAAACTGAGTTAAACTGCATTGTGCGTATTATATTTTTTTAGCCTGGTGAAAATTAAAAATTAGCACCACTTAATTATGTCGTTTGTTCGTCTCTTTATATTTATTTGTGGCAATTCTTACAAAATAAGATATAGAAAAATATATTGAAAAAAAATTTAAACCTAAACCCATTAAAAATATTAAGCAACAGAGCCATGGTCGTCAGTTCACATATTGTGAAACAGATTCTAAGATAAAATCTAAATACTAATATGTTATTACAAAATTCGCAATTGCCAAGATGCCAAATAAGTTAAGAGGTGCGGTCCAAGATCACGACCCACGGTTTTAAGTTGTGTTTATTAAAAAAAAACAATTTCACGCTCTATCCCGTTTATAACAGGAAAGGCAGAGGGGAAGCTAAGTTGACACTCCGTTCCTGACATACCGCCCAATTTTGGAGACATTGCTTGTTGATTGGCGACACTTATAGTAAAATAATTAAATCACCTGAGTTGGAATCGAATGCAAAACCGATGCGTTCATAGTGAATAGCTGTGCCGCTGTGCCATGGCGGCTACCGGCTTCGAATATACTAAATTATAACTATAATAAAACAAATGTAGAACTACTATAGAGATAAAATATTTAAAAAGTGTCGGTTAAATCGTTTTAGGGGATGATTTCTGCTACCCTTAAGAATACTTGTACTAAGCCTTTCTTTTGTTCCTCCCTTTTGTATGTAGGGTTGGTTGAGGGTGTCTAAAGAGATGAAAGATACACTGTTAAGAACGTTAGGCTTTGTAAATCTTTATTTGAAGCTATATGATTTGGAATACAATTATTTAGTAAATGCGCGGCGTTGGGTTCCGCCACTCTTGGGGCTTCTTGAAATTAGCGGAAAGTGTAGAATGGAAGTGTCTTAATGTGGGAATGCGGTGCCTTAACACTAGGTTCCCAGGTTCCCCCTACCTACCTATATGTATAGGTAAATACAATGACGAGGTGAAAAATGATTTGCCTTTCTTTTTAACTTGTCAGATAAACTATTTACGCATATATCAGAGAGGCAGAGGGATCGTAGTGTCAAAACACTTCTTTGTCAACGCACTGCATTGTGAGTTGAGTGCTATTGTAATTTTACGCCGACGTTGGTGGGTTCGAGTCCAAGTAGGAGGAATTAAGTATTTTCATTAACTCTCTGTGGTAGCAGGTCAAAGCGCAACGTAATGTTCGACCACTTAAGACGCAACCTATCGAAAATTAGATAGTGCGTGAGGAAGGGAGTGTCTCAACACTAGGTTCCCTCTGCTTACCCAGTTATAAGCTCGATATAGTATAGGTAGGTACTAGATAGACTAGTAGGTAGGTAAGGTAAAAAAATCTATTACATGAATATCCGGAACTCTATATGTTTACCTGTTTATTATGAAATGTGTCACAAAAAATGGCAATTTACAGTAAATGAATGGATTGCGACATAACTTACATACACAATGGCCATTCTTCGCTAAGCCCATTTTTTTGTTCACATTCTAACATATGTACTCGTATATGTTTGTTTTAATTGAGAATGATTGTGAAAAAGGACAATGGAATAAAAAATATTGTAACATTTGCTCTTGTAGCTTAGTTGTTGTATTTACGTGATGGTAGTGAGGTCTGACTTCTGAATTTACTAAGGAAGTAGTTAGACATATCACTAGCCTAGCTAGTAGGTTCTTGAGATGCCCAATTTGTGTGTTACTATTCAAATCCTCGGCATCAAATCAGCTTCAGAGTGTATTCCGTACACAACAGGGTAGGGCAGAGGGTACAAAGTGTTATGACACTCCGTTCGCCGTTTTCCGCCGAATTTTCCTAACGTTAGGATTTTGCCCTGTTGCCAGAACGCAGAAAAAAAATATATTAACAATTAATAATTCATTCCTTCGAGTGGGTATCGAACCTACAACCGTTGCGTTACAGTTACACCTATAACTAGTTATTTATAATTATTTGCTCAATGAAAGCCGCGTTTAGTTTAATAACTATAATTATAATATAATTAGCTATCATTATCTGTGGAATGCGACTAGAACGTATGTCACTAAGGCTATAGGATGTAAGGTTAGGTACCAAAGGTGTAGGTCAGGTACTGAGGGGTGCCGGGGACTTTTTAGCTTTAATTTTATTAGTGAATCTAGTGTCTAGACTCTCCGTTCTTCAGTTCTGCCCGAGTTTGAGTGTTGTTTTGTATAATGAGCGGCGGCTAACACTGCAAATTTTAGTGTAGGTATAAGAGATTTAGTGATATGAGGATTTAGTTTCATAATATCTGTCTATGCTCTTGATATAGGATTAGCCTAATAATATTAAGGATATATTTATGTACATTTTTGGTATTTTTAAAGTGTGGAAACACTTAGGAAACAAAAAACATTTCATTGTATATTTTTATTTACCCAATGAAGTAAGACCAAGCCTGATTCCCAATGATTGCCAATTTCACCCACGCGGAGAGAGGGTCTAGTATAAATCTATTCCTAATAAAATGTATCTATAGGAGTTTTCTTAACATATATAACATTTTATAAGAAATCAAAAATTTTGGTAACCCTAAATAAAGAGCAAACCGGTAGCCACGACATCCGCACAAGGACGGTGAATCATCTAAGAGGTATCTAAGTAATTGAAATAAGCGAATGTGTTTTGCAGATATATGCACATACATACATACATACAAAAAAAATTATACCTGCATTGAGCAGGGAAGGGAACGTAGTGTTAAGACACTCCGTTCTCCATGCAATAAAAACTTAAATACAATCTCTCTCCGAATTAGGACCGAACCCAGAACCTTCGTGCTTACAGTCAGACGCTGTACCACTGCACCACAACTGTCTCAATAACGGCAACATTTTTTTCGTTTTAATTGGCGGAATTCAACGCCGCGCCTGGTCTTGTCATAGGGTGGAAATGAAAATAGTTGATAGTCTATCGTCTTTATATTTAGAAAACAAGCAAATAATTTGTATAATTATAAATATAAAATAATGAAACATTGTTATTTAGTAACAACCGCCATGTTATCTACTGGCGGCGCCAGTGTCTGGAATTTACGTATTTTATAATAATAAATAACTTCTTTATATTTTATGAATTATGGTATACTAGCTTAACCGAGATATAAGTAGTTTTTTTGTAGCTTCAAGCAGTATTCCGCACATAGCAGGGTAGGCAGAGGGAACCTGGGAACCTAATATTCAAATACTTCATTCTCACTGCGACTTTCTCAATTTCTGCCGAATTCTGTTGCGTTTACAGTCGCACGCTTAGGTATACCCCTCTACAGCGTGAAGCTAAAAAAATTGATATATATAATTCTTTATAATCATCAAGTAAGCGAAACCTGGATATTAAATTATATTTAATTTTATTTATAGTATGAAGAATTGATAACATTTTAACACAATGACCTTTGTTGTGTCTACAAATAATACTAATTTAGTTAAGTAATTGACGCTAGCGTGCTCTGTTGCTTCTGTTCTGTATATGTGATATTGTAGTTCCATTCAAAAGTCATTTTTCTTCAGATATTCTTCACATACTAACGTGTGACTATTAAAAGCTGCTTAAGAAGTTGCTTTTGCTGCATGTTGTAGATTCGATTCCAACTTAAGAAAATGAAATATTTTACATTTACATTTCCCCGCTCTATGATGGTAACGAATTAAAAGAGTGGCGTTGAGTTCCACAACTCTGCAGGCATTTCAATGGCATTGGAAATGCCTGCAGAATTGTGGAAGCAATGTGTGTAGCGTGAAGCTAAAAATATATCTGGTCTGATGACATACTGTTCTCTACTGTCCACTCGATTTTTGCGTGTTGGGTGGTCGAATATAACCCCGCACTTGTCCCACTTGCCTGACCAGACAGAGCGAAGAAATGAATATAGTTCATTCCCCCGACTGGTAATAAATACTCTTTAATAAAATCACTCTGTGAACATTACTATAAAATAATATTTTAACACAAGGTAAACTCGTTAAAAGACCCCCAAAGTTATTTTAAAGTTTTAATGTCTAGGGATTTAGAAAGACAATTTGATATAACAATAAAACTCTCCCTTATGTAATTGAGGCTGACTTAACGCGACGGTCGTACCTTCGATTTCCACTCGAGGGAATTATTTTAATTTTTAATTTCATTGTCCTGATAACAAGGCAAAGCGCGACTTATATATTTACTTATGCCAGTCAATACACAATGTCTCTAAAATTGGGGAACATTTGTGTATATTGTTTCCTAATATTAGAATATATCGTATAATTTATTACAAGCTACGTAGAAATTCTTACACACTTCTTATCAACTTCTATTAAAAATCAGTTCTAAAAACTCTCATAGAAATTATTCATAGAAATTGTAATTTGTATGACCGTGTCCGTTCCCATTAAGACACTTCCACTATCCGCCGAATTCTTAAAATATTAAATATTTTTTCCCTCGAATGGGAATCAAACTCACAACCAACGCTTTTCTCCCTGCGCCACGATTGGGCTCAATGTATGTCCATACAATATTATCAAGAAAAAGAAGTATATTAATTGGGTCCCTAGACTTTACACTCGGGAAGTATAATCAGTTAAGTTAACGAATATCGCAGACGCCTGGCAATACCGACGTCGCTTTGTCACTAATAACACTAGGGTTGTATACGTTTGAAATAATGAAAACCCTTCAAATGCGATAGTCGTGGATTCATTGATTGGGAAGTAAAATATTATAAAATTGAAGAGTTTTTTTGGTTGAGCGCAGTTAACAAAATAACGATGCTGAAATTCAATATATTATGTCTTTAATATAGGGCGGAGAGTAGAGAACGGAGAGTCTAGAGTGTTGTATAGTAAAAAGGGTGAAGTTGGAAAAATATTTTTTTTTAATCAGCTACATACCTTCGTGCATTGCTATATGTAAAACATACATATATTTAGTTTCATTTTTTTTTTCACATATTAAAATTATTTAACACTATATACAAATTATATCATGTGTAAAACATGCAGTAAACTTGACTTTCAACCTCTCGAGAGTCGTGTTTTAAAAATATTTATATATAATTAAAAATATCACAACCCTAAATAAATCAAGCTGGGGGAGCTTTAGAACATGTGTGCGCACGTGTGCTTTTTTAGAGATGAGAGTCGTCAAATCAAATTAGACTCTATTAACTTATAAATAAGATTCAAATTAATAATGTTATTTAAATTTTATTGGATTAAATAGTCAAGTAATTCTAAACTTTATTTCGCTTTAATTAAAGTTTAAAGTTAATTGCGTTGATTGAGATGAAAATAGTAAAGCATTTTATTTTAATACAGTTTGTAAGCTTCCATTCATTTCTTTCAAGTTAATGTTTATAATTTGTATTTATTTGTGTTCGCAATAAAAAGGGGTGTAAATAATGACGCGACGGTGGTCTTTGGTTCGATTTTTCGTAGAAGTTTTACTAAAAATATCTATAGAGGG
The DNA here is from genome assembly GCA_036379175.1 of Heliconius cydno galanthus. Taxonomy (NCBI): domain Eukaryota; kingdom Metazoa; phylum Arthropoda; class Insecta; order Lepidoptera; family Nymphalidae; genus Heliconius; species Heliconius cydno. The sequence continues at coordinate 66,288 of JAKRZM010000384.1, forward strand.
AACGCGGCGTTAAGTTCCGTCTCTTGACACGCAGTGCCTCAGCATTCGGGGAAAAGTGGGGAACAGAAGTGTCTTATTGGGAACGGTGTGTCCTAATACTAGGTCCAGGTTCCTCCTGCCTACACTGCTATGTGCAGGATTCAATGTGAAGCTAGGAAAAAATAACGAGGTCCATATAGCGTAGTGGTACAATCGCGTGACTGAGATGCGACGGTTGTAGATTCGATTCCCAGTCAGGTCAGTGTAGGAGAACAATTAGAATTACTCGAAATTCGAAAGAGAACGGACAAAACGAAATTTCATAGTTATACTAAGAATAATAATAGATCCACCCTAAATATCACAAAATTACAGTGTTTATACTTGAAGTGTTATCACTTCCGTTATCGGTTATATGCGATTGAGATCAGGGCCGAGAGGTTCTGGGTTCGAATCTGATAGCGTTATCAATATTGATAATTTCAAATGTTTTGTTTACAAATAGGCTGGATGTGTTATACATTACTATTCTATGCTTAAAATTTATAAAACTCGGTCAAGCGTGAGTCGGTTCCGCCCTACATACAATTGTTGCCTCCCGTAATTACCTCCCGTAATGGAAATAATATAAATCTAATGTTTTCTCCGATTGGTAATCGAATCCACAACCGCCGTCTTTAAAGTCAGACGGGGTCCCACTCTGCCATGACGTTAAATATTTACTGTATATACTTATATTGCATTTTGAACTGAATATTTAAATAATTAGTAATGTTTAAAACTTTATTTACCTATACTATTATTTTATTGTTTCAGGTAAGCAGGAGTGTCGTAACACTAACTGTACTAATAGAAATTACTAAAAAAAACAAGCAAAGGCCAAATATAAGAAAAAGAATGAATCCAATAGTTGTATAATGTAAACATATAACTTCTCATTTTCAGCCAAATTTTTTGACTTTGATTTTGACTCGTCACATGGACTATGCAAAATAAAAATTAAAATTCCAATTGTTAGTTCCTGAGATTAGCGCTTTAAACCAAACAAACACTCCAGACTTACAATACATAATAGTATAGATGACATAATGTTTGTCAAATAAATATATAGACATAAATGTAGGTTAAAAGTAGGTCGTTGTTATCTGATAAGAAAGAGAAGTCAACGACATACTGATAACAGTGTGTACTTGCGTTTAACCACGACTGTATATTGGCGACAGTCTCTGTCTGTGGACGCGATGGGTACAGGTTCGATCGAATTCATATGAGAGGAATTATATTTTAAGTATTTTAATTTTACCACTCTGGTAGACAAAGCGTTAAGTTGCGTTTTCGCAAAATTAAAAAAAAATTATGGTCATTTATGTCTTCGTTGTAGAAATCAAATATTGCCTCTGCCTATTCTGCTACCCCAAAAATAATATTTTTAAATTAGCCAGAAAGTAAAAAAATCGGAGTGTTTTAACACTATTCTCTCCTCACATTCCCTATTACACGCAGGAAATGCGTCAACGTAAAAAAACAATCCAAATACCAATACCACTTAACCCAAAAGGGGATCGTAAAAAAAAGTATATAAAAACTGACATCCTTATAAAGATGTACTGTATCCTAACAACTTATATCCGGTACAAAGTTTATAGTATCGAATGTCTATCAGTTCATTGGTAGTTTTTTTATTCTGGTGTTAATTTTTAGGTCACAAGTTCATTCCCGTTCATTGCGAATATGAGTGGCCCGTCGTGGCGCAGGGGCAGAAGCGTGTGCCTGTTAACGCAGCAAGTTGTGGATTCAATTCCCACTTGAAGTAAAAGAAAAAAAATCATTTCTTCGCTGCGTTCAGGTCTGCTGATACAGCGTGAAGCTGGAAAAAAAAGTGGCCGTAGATACGCAGTGAGACAGCGTATGACTTAACGCTATTAAATCCCATCCACATTCCGAGGGAAATATAATAATTAAATTATTTTAATTTCATTTTTTCTAATAAGAATAATCGCGGCGTTAAGTTTCGCCAGAAGTCTGCGTGATTTAAATTTAAATTTAAAAAAATATGTTTATGTACTTAGGATTTTTTTCATAGATATTACTTAAAATTAAACAGTAAATACAATTGGAAAATTAAGTTATTTTAGCTTCACTATCAACAGATGGAACTAAGCGTTAAGACACTCCGTCCCCATTATGATATTTTTATTCCCCACTTTCCGCCGAATTCTGGAAGCATTGCGTGTGGAGTAGCAGAACTTAGCGCTGTAGTTTGCCACTGCCAGAGCTAGGCCCGAACTGCCTCGAAAATTCGGCGGAAAGTGGAGAACGGAGTGTTTTCACACTATGTGCTTTATGTGTAAATCTTTATAAGAGGTTAACTTTAACCAAATACTCGGTCTGGTTCGTTATCGAAGTTTAAATTCCTCTTTCTTAACATAGTATATTTATAACATTAGTTATAGAAATATGTAGTCGTTGACAATGACCACATAATTGGGTCACTGGTTCAAACTCGCGTAGTATAATCGATAATCGTGTCTAGGTTGGCAGTAAACTTTTACATATTTTAAATTATAGCACCCGCTTGTTTTTTCGATAATATAAAAAACATTTGCTTATTTATGTTGAGACAGGAGCAAAAAGGCGTTCGATTCCCACTCGGAAGAATTTAACATTTAATATTTTATTTTCTCATTCTGGCACGAGGCAAAACGCGGCGTTAGGTTCCGCCTCCAACACTTGAAAAGTCCATGAAGAAAGAAAATTAGAATATTTTAACACTACATTCCCGCTACCGGTCTTTCTTAACGGGAAAACGCGTGAAGCTTCTTATATCCATATCCAGGATCTAAAGTATTAGGTAGTCAATTTAAGTAGAGAACCGAGAATACTATTAGGCCTAAGGATTAACTGTATTTCGGCCTTGTAACGGTTGTAAGTGCAAATTTATATGTAAATGTTGCTAACAATTGTCGCTAGCTGTTGCTTGGTTTTGACTGGTAGTTGCTAAATTTGTTATGGAAAGCTTATTTTATGAAATTAGCACTGCTTCTAAGTATTTTAGCTTGGTAGGCTAACGGAACCTGGGAACTTAGGGTTAAGAGATTCCGTTTCCGTTAAGACACATCCGTTCTCCATTTTCCGCGGAATTCTGGTGACATGGCGAATTGAATAGGAAGAAGATACTCCATCTTAACACTAAGTTCCCAGCCAACCTTGCTATTTGCACGATACTGCGGTGTAAAAATATTAAATAAAATAATTCAGTCGTGTTTACAATCACACGCTCCCTGAAACCTTATACATATTTACATTTAAAATATCTAGACATAGAATAAAGACGTTCTAGTCTAGACTTAGCCTGCCTTCAGAATATCAAGTTAGTCTCAAATATTGTAACTTGAGTCGTCACTCTAAATGCGGTTTAATTACATGAGGGATCGTTGCCCTTTCGGCGCCACCTCCATCTGTACTGGATTCTTGCCAAATATATATGTGGGCATTTAAATTAGTAATTAAATGTGCTCCTAGTATAGAGAACGGAGAGATTTGACACTATGTTCTCGTAGTATAAAGGGGGAAGCTGAAAATGTAAAAATGTTTAGATTTTTTTTAAAACATTTTAATTTAAAGCGAAAACCTGTCGTGCTTAGGTACCAATAACCAATGAAAATAATTTAAACATAATTCTTATGCTTAAATTGTCCCTTTAAAAATCGAACCCCTTAAAACCCCGGGCTAACGACAACGGAACATTTAGTAAATATAAAATAATGTACTCCATACTTAGAAATGCTCCATTCCAGCATTTACTAAAATGTCATTTTCGAAGTGCAATACATTTGCACAGGTACTGCCTGCATTTCATTTGGTTACGTGACGACTTTCATTTTGGAGAGTAATGGAAAGAGACTTGTATTTAAAAATAGTTAAAAATAATTTTTAAAATCTTTATATTTTCATCTTTTTTAGCTGGAATGCTACACATTCTATATTTAGTGGGACAGGCAAAGAAAACCTGGAAAACTAGTGTCATAAGCGTAGAAATAAGGAAGAGTGGTCCGTTCCGAACCTAGAATAGCCTTGTACTACCCCCATAAATTTTACTAACAAAAAATTTGCCTAATTTCCGCTCTTTACAACCACTACGCTACAACAGAAAATGTTTCTTCTTTTTATTATATTTTAACTACATGTTAAATACAATAACTTCACAAAAAATCACCCACTTATTAAGTTTCAAAACTACTAAATCAATATTATTTTCATGAAAGAAAGCATTCGCAATGTAACGTTGGAAATTTCTGTAGAAATGAGTCAGTGGTGGGCGGCGACGTGACACGCGCCGTGAAATATTCACTCGGGGAATTACTATGGAAGGTTTTCTCTCTCTTACAGACGAATGTAACTTTTATGTAGTATTTTTATTATTTTAGCTTCACGCTGTATCTCGCATATAGCAGGAAAAACTGAGGGAACCTGGGAACCACTAGGTTCCGGTTCACGGACTATTTAGACACTTCCGTTACCCACTGCCCGCCGAATTCTGGAGGTATTGCGTTGAGTAGTAGAGGAACACTTCGCTTTGGCCTTTCGCCATTTTGGCGTTTTCGCCTTTTTTTAAGAAGCGGGATAGTAATGATACACTAACAATTTTTTATCACTCACTAAAAAAAATCTTTAAAAAAACCCAAAAACACTATGGTAGTGACCAATACACAACACTATTTCCGCTATGAGTCACGTCACGAAAGCTCCATACAAAAATAGCCAACTTCGATCGATGTATGTATGTACGTTCGTCCTTCTAATAATTGCTGGGTAAATCACTTTTGATAATTGCCTGCCCATTTTAGTACGGCTGTGTCGGTTTTGGTTAAATTTATTTTATAATAAAGACGTGAGGCCAGTCGTGGCGCAGAGGAACAGAGAAGTGACTGTAAACGACGGTTGTGGGTTCGATGCCCACTAGAGGAAGTGTATTATTATTTATTAACATTTTAATTTCTTCGCTCTGGCACCAACCTGGCAAAGCCCGGCGTTGAGTTCCGCCACTCAACGTGCAATGCCTCCAGAATTCGGTGCAAACTGGGGAGCTTATTAATGAAGAGGGAGTGTCTTAACACTAGATTTACAGGTTCCCTCTACCCTACCAAGCGGGAGACAAAGTAAACCTAAAAAAATATATAAGTAAGATCTAATTAATATTGTATTTTTCATAGTAAGGGCGTTTAGTGAACCGGCGTCAAGCTTCCGCATTAGTCACTCTGAAAGCTCCGTAATAACGTGTAACCGCTGGTAGCTCTTTGAACTGAAGATTCTATGGAATTGCTTATTTGGTTAATATTATGCTTTTGAGGATATGCGTCTCTTGTTTAATCTAGAAATTTTGTTTATTTTTTTAATTTTCACGTTCTATCCCGCATATTATAGGGTACTTAGTGGGAACCTAGTGTTAAGATGCTCCGTTGATCACGCACCATAAAATTTTCGACACTTGTTATCAGAGCGAGGAATAATAAATCGTGAATGGGGTAGAGTTATTTAAATTTTCATCACCCTGGTGGGATTGGAAACCACGACCGTTGCGTTTACAGTCTCCCGCTGTGCTGTTGAGCCAGATCGTGTCGAGAGAAATGAAAATATGAAATATTTTTGAACCTACGACCTGTCGCTTTCTCAGTCACACGCTTGTGCCTCTGCGCTACGACTGGCTTCAATACAGTTTTTATTGATATACTATAAAGTAACTGATAACTTATCAGGGCATTTAATACCTATAGCTTGAAACGGACTAAATACTAGTACTTATACATAAATATGCATATATCAGTGTCAAAGCTAAAAATAAACTCATTTTGATTAGATTTTATCTTTATTATAAATTAATTGAATTTGATAACTATATGTTTGAAGTATATGTCATGTTTTTGTTTGGTAAGAGTGTTTGGTAACACCCAGTGATGCGACACTCTCTTTTTCACATTCAACTTTAATTAACATCTTAATGTAGCCTTTATCTAATAAAATATTATTTAAAAAACCGTTTTAGGATTTTTTTCGATTTTCATAGTATATTGTATTTTACAAATCAATTCCTTACCTGAACCTGGCAACTGACCCTCTGTACATAATACGGTCAAGAGTTACTTGGTACATTTAAAATGTGTCATGACTAATTTCTTATTTCTATTTGACTATTTGACACACGTGCAAAACCAATGGTAAAAGCTAGTGATGTCCAAACAAAAAAAAACCAAATAAACATATTTCAGAGAGGAAAAAACTTTAAAATAATGATTGATTGACGATAATAGGATAAGTATTTTATATATAAAAAAATAATGTCCGATTATAAACTTGTCTCTCCGAATAAAATAACAATTATTTAAGCGGGTTCGTTCACACCACCGGCACCGGTAGGCCCTGAAACTCTTAAAATATGTGTTGTTTCAATATCGTTTACTACAATGTATGTTGAGTTTTATATAAAATATTTATTTTTTCAACTTCATCCTGTATACTATATATGGGAGGGTAGGTAGGGTCTAGTGTCAGGATTCTCCATCTTTCACTTTGGACTCTGATTTTTTANAGCCTTTATCTAATAAAATATATTTTAAAAAACCGTTTTAGGATTTTTTTCGATTTTCATAGTATATTGTATTTTACAAATCAATTCCTTGTCTGGCAACCTAGTGTTGAGACACTTTGTTTCCCATTAAGACCCTCTATACCTAATACGGTCAAGAGTTATTTGGTACATTTAAAATGTGTCATGACAAATTTCTTATTTCTATTTGACTATTTGACACACGTGCAAAATCAATGGCAAAAGCTAGTGATGTCCAAACAAAAAGAAACCAAATAAACATATTTCAGAGAGGAAATAACTTTAAAATAATGATTGATTGACGATAATAGGATAAGTATTTTATATATAAAAAAATAATGTCCGATTATAAACTTGTCTCTCCGAATAAAATAACAATTATTTAAGCGGGTTCGTTCACACCACCGGCACCGGTAGGCCCTGAAACTCTTAAAATATGTGTTGTTTCAATATCGTTTACTACAATGTATGTTGAGTTTTATATAAAATATTTATTTTTTCAACTTCATCCTGTATACTATATATGGGAGGGTAGGTAGGGTCTAGTGTCAGGATTCCCCATCTTTCACTTTGAACTTTGATTTTTTAAATTGTTGGAACTAAACCCTGCAATTTGTCTCACCAGTTGGGAATGGAAAAACATTATACGCTTGAGTGGGACTGGGAATCAAACCCACAATCGTTGCTTTCACAATCAGATGCGGCTCCACTGAGTCACGTTGGTCTTTTATGTCATTTCTAGAAGGTATTTCGGAGGAGGCATTATTAGGATCAGTTCGGATTCGTTATTACACATTTCAAAGGGGCCCTTTAAAATTGCGCTTGAATCCATGAGATGCTAAGTATTTTTTTTAACTTCATGCTGTATCCCACATATAGTAAGGTAGGCAGAGGGAATCTAGTGTTAAAACACTTCGTTCCCAATAAGATACATCCGTTTCCCACTTACCCCTGAATTCTGGAGGAACGTGCTGAGTGGCGAAGCTTGCCTCGAATGAGAATCGAACGAATTTCTTCTGGCCTCAAAAAGTAATACATCTCATATAATGTAGAATTATCTAGAAATTAAGAAACAATAACCAACTGACTAAAAGTAAAATCTAATAAAAAAACCTACGAACAACAATAATTATCAACTTTTACTATTGTGCAGTAGAAATCATGATTTACGTGAGAAATTATAGAAGCTACATATAAGTAATTGTTTAACAAGATAACTTAAGTGACTTTCTAAGTTTTAGTAACATTGTAATGTAATTTCGATTCGAGGGCTTTATGGCGCAGCGGCACAAGGGTGTGACTGTAACGCGACGGTTCTGGGTTCGGTCTCCAGTCGAGGAAATAAATTATGATTTATTAATATTTTCATTTCTTCGCTCCGACGTTGAGCTACCCTACTTCTGCTACTCAACACGCAATTGCAAGTAGGAAACGTAGTGTCTTAACGCTAGGTTCCCTCTGCTTACGTATGTGGAATACAGCATGAAAGGATTATTTACTAAGTAACTTTAAATCTACCTTTTTTTTATTTTCTTTAAAATAATAAAAAAAAATAATAATACCGTTATAATATTCTAATCAAAACAATAAAAATGTAGAGTTTATAGCATTTGCATTATTATTTTGGGAAAACGAGTTTTAGAAGTGACCTTGGGGTGTTTTTATCTCCAATATCTACCTGAGTTCGCTTTAAAATATACAGCCTCCTGCCTTTTTTATAACATAAGCACCCCACCTGGCTTTGTTCGGATGGTAATAAAAGTTTTAAAAATCGTTTAGCGCGGCGTTGAATTTCGCTTCTTAACATGAAATGCCCTGTAAATGTTTTAACACTGTTAAATGCGGGAAACAGCGTGAAACAAAAAGAAACCAATCGTGTAATTCGTATTGATAACCACAAAATGCGAGTTTCATCAAAATCTGTTCAGCGAGTTGGTCAATCAGTATTAAATTGATTGCCTCAATCCCATTTCATTTAAATTTGTCATTTACAATAACTCTACTACACCAAGTAGTTTAGTCTTAGTTTTTAAATTACTTAATATACAACTTGGACATCCGCTTAGTTTTACAAGAGTAAGCATAACACGAAACGCTGCAGTTTCTTAGTGTAGAGAAGAAAGTAAGAGATGGTATAACGTGCCAGAAATTATAAATATTGCATGTTGATATGGATCTTACTGACAATTTCCCTCTGTGAGTCCTGCTATGTGCAGGATACGGCATGAAGCAAAGAAAAAATTGTTCTACGTATTTAGAATTTAGTGTTAAAAAACTTATATTATAAGGCAAAATATATAATATAAGTAAGTAAATCCGTATGTTTTTTCAATAACTACCCTGCAGGATTAACATCAAAATCCTCACATAAAATAATACTAAAAACTCTGGTTTAGTGTAACTAATGAAAAATTTAATCCTCTCTACAAATCAACTGCATTGATTTTGATAAAACATTCATTTTGGGACAATGTATTGCAACTATTATACTCATCCAGGTACAAATGTTTTAGACAATACCAAAGAAGCCGTCATGGCGCAGTGGCATTATGTTTCATTTCCTCGCTCTAATAACAAGACGCGGCGTTAAATTCCGTCGCTCTACACTCGAAAATTGGTCTGAATGTGGATAACTGAGTGCCTTAACACTAAGTCCCAGAGGTGACAAATCCTGCAAATAGCAGGATAAACATATTTGCATATTCAGTGTGACACCATTTAATTTAATAATAAAAAATAAGTTTTTAAAAAAAAATTGAGATACATCTCAAAATTGCATATTTCAAGGCCAGCTGCGCATACGCATCAAAGTACGATACGAGCTCTACAATTCAAGTCAGTCTTAGCTTAGCGCCCGCGTCGGTCGCACGTGCCCGCGCTTATAGAGTTAAATAAAACAAAGTTTTTCATTTAATTTTTCTGTGAGTCGGTCTTTACTTTGTGTTGTGTTTGTGTTTTTTGTGCATAAAAAAAAGATTCTTTTTATTTTGAGGTATGTGTTTTTTTTATTTAATTTTTTATATTAATTTATTTATTATTTTTAATGTAACTAGGTAAACATATTATTAATATCGTAATATTTCATTGTATATAGTAATAAACTTTGAATGTAGTGTTTATTATTTATTGTTTTAACTTAGAAATAATAAATTTATATCTTATAGAATTATAATTTGTTTTTTTTATACATTGTAATTGAATTAAAAAATACTTTTTTCTTTAACTTTATATTGTTTATTTTACTAAAACGGAGATAAGATTTTAAATCTTTTAATACAATATTAATACATTTTAAATATATTTTAAATCTAAACATAATAAGAAATAATAACTAATACGGAAACAATAAGAAAGTATAGAAATCCTTCATTTTTAAATCAAAAATATGATAAAAATCTATAAAAAATGAAATTAAATTCAAATATTTACTTAAAACAGTCATATAAAATGCGATTCTCAAAAAAAACTGCGTATTATATATGAATTTTCCATTCATTTCTTATAACATTGGCTAGTGCTGTACTGTACTTATAATTATAATTATTGCTTATCGAAGGCGGATAAACGTTATCGATTTGGTATTTGCGTCACTAAGATTAAATACAAGTTAGTGACAAAAAAATAATAAATAATCTTAGTGTCTCGAGGAAATGAAATATTTAATATAGCTCTGGTGTCGAGGCAAAGCGGGATGGTAAGTTTCGCCACTTACCTCGCAATGCATCGAAAATTCGGCGGAAAGTGGAGGTGACGTGTCTTACCACCCTCCCTCTGCGTATTCTGCTACATGCGTGATACAGCGTGAAGCTAAAAAAAAATAGTCTCTTTTAGGTAATCACCTAGTGCGTGTTGAAAATGCTACTGCAAATGCTTTTTAATCATGACTGTTTGATTTTCACGTATATTTCATAATTAGATTTCATTTATAGATATCTATTATATCTATTATATTTTGAACAAAGTACGGCATTAAGTTACGTTAATTTATTTTCGCACTTTGCTTAATAAGAGTTTTTTTCTGTTTTAATAAATATTACTACACGCTACATTCATAGAGGATGCACTTAATATAGGCAGCTTCACGCGTTTTCCCGGATTTCAGAGTAAGCGGAGAGAGTAGAGTTAACAACCACCCCGTTTCCGCGTTTTCGCCTAATTTGTAAACCTAAACCTTAACAATTCACGTTGAGTGGCGGAACTTAACGCCGCATGTAGCTTACTATAGCGGAAAAAATAAATAAATAATATATTTAAAATGTATAATAAATCATTTATAAATGACTATAAGCTAGTTGCATTACACAGCATGCACTTGGATTCAATTATCTATAATATGACGCGAAACAAATAATATTTTCCTTTTATAAAACAACCTATAGTTATAAATATTATATTAGTTATAATGTTAATAGACGCCGTCGTGGCCCAGGGGCACAACGTTTTGGGTTCGATTCCTCGAGGAAATTAAATATTGAATATTTTAATATATTAATTTCCTCGATTTGGTAACGTGGTAAAACTCGGCGTTGAGTTCCACCACTCAACACGTTATACCTCGAGAATTCTTCGGAAAGTAAGGAGCGCTAGTGTTGAGTGGAAATTAAGTGTCTTAAACACTAGTTTGTCAGGTTCCCTTTGCCTATTCTGCTAGGCGCGGGGTTAAAGTAAAAAAAACATAATAATTCCTTTACCCGAGTGGGAATCGAACTCACAACTAGAGCGTTTACAATCAGATATTTATACTTAAAGTCAAAAATACAAAGTTGTAAATTAAATTTATGTTAAGGTACAATCGTAAAACTTTTTGCCGTAAGATGAATATTTTTAATGTGAAAAGATGACCATATAAGAGTGAGAGATACCTCCTCTGCGCACAGCATCCAGGGGGGTCTGATGTGACTTTAAATTGGGTATAGAAGGTCAACAGGTTCGATTTTTTACATTTAAAAACTAATGAAGCCACTGAATGAATTTTGGTTTATTGTTTGTTTATTCTTTACTATTTTTCTTTATTTGTGTAGGAAATATAGATAATCGTGGCGTTGGTTGTAGGTTTGATCCACACTCAAGGGAATGTTATTAAATTATTTTTCATTTCTCCGTTCTCGTTGTCAGAGCGCGGCGTTGAGTGCCGCCATGTTACGCTATCTTTAAAAGCAAAAAATATGACTGACATAACTGACATTCTTATGTTAATTTAAAATTCAATAATGCTTGCAATTATTTGAATATAAAATATATTGAATTTAGATTTCTTGATTCGAAACCGCTACCAACATCTAATAGAATTACTCCAAGACCCTCTTGATTTAAACCTATGCTCAAATCATCTTAATATATTTTATGAATAAGACTTGGAAAGATACACGTTCAGTAAAACTGTTCTAGTTAAAACTGAATGAGTCAGTGGGAAAAATGATGATTATATTTGGATCTTTATGAAATCTTAAAGAAATTGTCTTTTAAAATTCAAAAATAAGAATAAAAAAAAGGTTGTGAGATTGATTCCCGTTCCGGGGTGTCAGGTATTTATTTATTTTTAAAATGTTATTCTTACACTAAGGATAGAAAACCTTAGCGCTTTTTTGAAATACGCCCAAATGCCCAAGTTTATAAAGTTAAATCCTTTTTTTTTAAAACATTTTTTACCTTTTTCTATTCTTAATCTATTCAAAGCTAAAGGAGTGTAGGTTATTTTTCTATTTTATGAAAATTAGATTTTTTCATACCAATAATGATACATTTCGTTTCAAATTAAAATTTTTAGAAGATAGTTTAATTCTTCCCCATCAATTATCGGAATTCGTTTCAGAAATAGTCCCCTCGGCGGTCGTGACTCGAAATAGATCGTCGTTTCGTATTTCCTTTGGAATAACTTGAGTTAAGTTCGTTACTAAAATATATGTAAAATATAACGAAGACCGGCTGTTTATGGGGAACAGAGTGTTTTAACACTAGAGGCGCACTGCTTTCTCTATTAAATGGAATATAAGAAATAATAATATATAGTATTATTTTATCAAAATATGAAAATTCCTCCTATTATATAAAATGTAAAAAAAAATAATGTAGTTAAAAATGTATGCAAATTTGAACGTAGCGGGGCTCGAACCTACACCTCTTGTCCACCAACCTAAAGATATTCTGAAACGAAACACAATGTTCTAAATATTTTAGTGTGAGTACCTACACCTAAAAATAGCTTCAGTCAATACCGAATACAGAATTAACAAAAAATATACGAAATCGAATCGAACTAATGAATTTTTCTTTCTGGTTGTTAAAAAAACGTGATAAAATTAAATAAATAATAATAATTAAAAATTACAAAAAATATATATACGGAACACTTTATATATGAAAAAAAAATCGCTTTATCAGTAAACTACACAATTTCAATAGATTTATTTCTAAATACACCATATCAATTGGTTATCGAACCCGTGACATTCGACACGGTCAGTCGGACCGGAAACATTACTACGGTGATAATATTGAAACATTTTTCTTCTGATTAGACGAAATGGCGTCTTTTTTCTGTTATCAAACAATATGAATGCTGATAACAGCTAGATAAGCATAATTTTTTACTAATTCTTATACGACGCTTGTTTTATTAGATGAACTTCAAATTCATTATTTATTTACTTCAATTTCAAATTTATAAGTTAAAAATTCAATTTCATTCTATTCATTTATTTGAAAATATGAAATTCATTGCGTAAATCCACCGAAAGGTAAGGTATAACATAAGGAAAATATACATTATTTGGTTATTAAATTATTTACAACACTCCCTAAAAAGGAATCCCTCCCGTATCCCTCCCACGATGAGATGGCATGTTACTCTAGCGTAAAAGCGTACGAATAATATTTTAGTTAAGTTTAGTATAATTTAATATCCCCATAATCTATTTTTCGCCCAATTTCAAAATTAGTCTTGGTACTCTATTACGTTCACTCGAGTGGGAATTGAACCCATAACCTGCGTTTACACGCTGTGACGGTCTCTACATATATACAACATTTATAATATACGTATAATATTATGAATAATATTTTGATTACTCATATTTGGTTATATCATAAGTTTTTTATAAGGGGTCACAAGATCAAATAAACATTTCATTTTGATACTTTAGAAAAAAAAAACCAATTCTTATTCGGTACACGCCTGTCTTCGCATGTCAATATAACGTGATAACTCATCACAATTACATCATTTTAAACATATTAGCTAGTTTTCAATTGAAAATTGTTTTTTGTGTGAAATTTAAACCCGTGATCTATACGAACGAAATGTTTCGAATAAATATCTTAATTTCATTATAAAAATGAATAAAAAAACATTTTTACGTTTTTTTTTGTATTTGCTATACAATTAAAAACATATGGGTGGTAGGCATATGGAAATAATCATTTTCCTACGTGAAAATCGAACCCATAATCGTCAGTTCCAGACAGGCACTGCTATTGCACCACGATGGCCCCTCTTATTATTTTTTTTTCGTACTGCACTAAGTGAAATGAGTAAAAATTATCTTTAAAAACGAGGACACTGTTAGCGGCTTCAATGCCGATAGATATTTCAATTTAGAGGTCGAAAACTAAAGTGACGTTTATTATATTATATTTATTTAATGTAAATTGATAGCCTTGCGAAATAAAAGTGGAAGTGGACTACCTCGGACTATACGTAGCACTTCAAGTTCTAAGGGGAATGTAGCAGATTTGATTCCAGTTAGGGTAAAAAAAGAGTGGTTAACCACTTTGTTACTAAAACAAAGTGAAGAAAGGTTCTCTTTAAAATATATTTTTAAATATAAGGCGCTTGATTTCTCCCCCACGAATATATCACACATATTTTTCAAGCTTCGCGCTGTATCCCGCATACACATATGTCAGGGTTTAATTGTTCTTTTTATCAGACCAAGAAAATGTATATGTTATAATAATTATTTTGTCTGAACGAAATTGAACCCACAACTATCGTATTTACGGTCAGTATTCCCCTTCGCCATAACGGCCTATTTTTTTACTATTGTCTTGTTTGTCATCTTATATTATATTCGAAGTATTCATTGGAAAGTATACCTATATAATTAACATGAAAATAAAAATGTATCGCGCGTAGAGCATTATGTATGGATATGTGAAGACGAGCATGCGTGCGGAACTCGTATTTGTGTCGCTCTGTAATGATTATTAGCCCACTGTGGGTACTGTTCACAGAAAAAACTGTATGATGAAAGTATATTATTAAATTTAAGTACATTTTATATAGTTATATTTGTAATTTATTGTTTTATTTAGTATTCGTCTATTGCAAAAATATCTTGTAATTATCATTTCATGGTACAACTTATCTTCTTACGCGAAAATAAAAAAAAAATAAAAATAAATCATTTAACTCAAATATAAACGTGTGACTGTAAAGAATGCATCCAGTATTCGAAGATGAAGAGGAAACGGGAACGGAATGTCTTAACATTAGGTTCCCATGTTCCCTATACTTACCCTACCATGTGTGGTATATAAAAAAGGAGAATTATATATTTAATTTGTTTGCTGTCTCTACAACATTGACAACGGAAGTTAGCGGAGCGTGGTGTTGCGCAAGCGCTTTTGTCTTACGCAGCTCTACCAGACTACCAGTGTGTTATATCTGTATACAATACGATTTATTCAGCATTTTAAATGAAGCAAATGTATAAGAGATCGACGGTTGTGGGTTCGATTACAGTCAAGGGGGGAACAGTAGATTTAGAAAGCCATAATTTGTATATAGGTTAGGGAATGTAGGGGAACACTGTTTTGGGGAGAGGATTTACCCAAACTCCTACCCCAATGAAAATAAACAAGATTTTCCACTTTACGTTTTCAAGTAGACAGAGGGAACCTGGAAAACTGGGAACCTAGAATTAAGACAATCTGTTCCCATTAAGCCACTTCTATGCTGTACGGTGAGTGTTGAAACTCAACGCCGCGCTTTACTTCACTACCAGGGTGCGCAAATGAAAATATTAAATATTTAATTTCCTTGCGTGGAAATCGACTCCACAACTTTCGCATTTGCAGTCCCCCTGCACCACGAATAAACACCAGATCACGCAAATACTTAAAATACCACATTCTTTCTTAAGGTAAAACACATAAAATGAGTAAATTTCAAGTAAACCACTTAAAAATACATAGTGACTGCTCCATTTTAGGTTCTTAATAAAATTTCCACTTACTAAATGATTCACAGACGCGTTAGTGTTTTAGTCATTGTTAGTGGGTCAATGCTAGAAGCTCTTGGTTTTAATAGCACTTCGAAAAGTGCTTTAGATGATGATATAAGTGTATACGAGATGTAGGTTCGAATCCTGCTTGGGGCATGTTAGTATGGTAAAGTTGGGATTAGGATTGTCAAACAAAATGTTATCTACAATTTCAAGTTTTATGGAAAGGGAAACATCCATGTCATTTTCCTTCTTTCCTTCCTTTCTTGATCTGGTAACCTAGCAAATATCCCGAAAAATTAGTCGGTACCTGGGGAAACTAATGTTTAAACAATTTATACGGGATACAGCATGAAGCTTAAAATTAAAATATTTTTATTATAATAAAAACATTGTTTTAAAAAAGTATAATATTTTTGTTATATAGGTGTAACTGTGCCCCGAAATGAGTTTTCACTACCATAATCACCAAGCACGTCCTAATTGTACCATCGTAGCACATTTTTTTAATTACTGTTTTTAATTTTTAAAAATATTTTCATACTCATTATACGCCTCCTATGTCCTAAAAGTTTATACATATAATTAGGTAAGTCGTTGTTTTAAATATTTTACTAAATTTTTTTGTAAAACAAAATATTCATTGGGAGTTGCATAGGGAAAGAAGTGTCTTAACCAGATTCTTCTGCTTACCTTATTTTTATTTTTTAAAACATTAGTAAAAATATTTTACTGTAATAATAATTTAATTTATTTCAAAGTTAATTTTGTGTTTTGTAAATATTTACTACTATCAATTCCTGGCTTTGATAACGAGGCAGAGTGCAGCGTGAGTTCCCGCACTCAACACGCATACTCCAGATGTCAGCGGAATGTAACACTAGATTCCCAGGTTCCCTCTGCCTACCTGCTTTATACAAGATATAGCAATAGCGATAAAAAATCACGGAAAATCGCAATTTCAACTTAATTTAACGAATCCAAGCTCATTTCGCAGTTGTTATCTTCATTTGTGTCGGTGGTCATCGACCTCTCCATGGGGGTAGTCATGTTGTACAAACTGTGACTCAGATAGTTGATACAGAAATGTTTATTTTAGTCTATTGTTTCATTCTTATGTTTATTTTACCTTTTGATTTCATTGTGACTGTATTCTACACTTTTTAGAATATTAGTAATTAATATTGTTATAGGCCTGTGCCTGGCCTGGGCCCAAGCGTGCGAATGTGAGCGCGA
Organism: Heliconius cydno galanthus; assembly: GCA_036379175.1. Lineage (NCBI taxonomy): Eukaryota > Metazoa > Arthropoda > Insecta > Lepidoptera > Nymphalidae > Heliconius > Heliconius cydno. The sequence continues at coordinate 83,331 of JAKRZM010000384.1, forward strand.
TTCAAACCCGCATTGCCTCCAGAATTCGGCGGAAAGTTGCGGTGGATTTCAGTGGGATGGACTTAATGGGTACGGAGTATCTTAACACTGGGTTCCCAAACTCTCTCTTCCTCCGCCAAAATTCTTTAAATAGACAGATTCTGGAGCACAACATTATTTGTTACTTACAGACAGTCCATACCGGCATAATGATAAAAATATGAGTAACAACAACAGTTTTTAAGTAGGCTAAAACTAAAAGACTGGATTCTAAAAAAGTCTACTTTCAGCTAAAAAATTCAGTTTCTGTCCTCAATTGTAAAAAATAGAACATCTGGATGTTTTAAGTCAGGCATAGGTTTTGTTTCGACACTAGTTCCTAGACCGAGTTTTTACACTCAAGAATGGACGCAGAATACTTGAAAGTAAATAGAGAGATCGTGACTGTTGTGTTTTTATCTATATACATATTTTCAATATGCACAGTGGATTTTCCATATTGATTGACTGATTTTATTTAATATTTGAGTTATATTAGTGGGAGCAAATAAATACATTTCCTCTCTTTTCGTAAGACAAAGTGTACCTAGATCCAAGGGAAGTGCAACTTATAAAAGTTAATAAAAATTAATAATAATAAATTTAAATTTGTATTGTGTATGGAATGAATAAATCAAATCAATCAGCTTCACGCTCTATTCTACGCAGAAGGGTTGGCAGAGGGAACCTAGTGTTAAGATAGTCCATTGTCCATTTTCCGCCGAATTCTGGAGGCATTGACACAATTGAACGAGGCATACACTTACTACCAATTATGAATTTTATTCTATAATATATCACAAGCAAAACAGGAAGACACATACATATATCAAATAGTGCATTCAATACGTCACTGGTATCCTGTTCAAGAGTCAAGTGGCTGGAGACCTAGTTTTCTAAACCCATGAAGTAACTCAATATTGGCCTAATCATAAATCTCACTTTATTCAGAGATGTCAAGTGTTATCGTTTTGATATGTCGTCGCCCGCAACTTTACTTGCTTGGACTTTAAGATGGAAAATCTCTGATCTTGCTCTTCTACAGTTCCTATTCCACAAATATGTCAAATTTCAACTTTCTAATTACAGTAGTTTCGTCGTGAGGTAGAACGTTGAATGACTTGGGTTCCTTTGGAAGTGTAAAAAAGAACTAAGATAGGATTTTTGTAAATTTATATTCTTTAACGGATCTGTTCATGTTATAGTTCACGGAAATAAAGTTGCGGCCACTTCTATATGTTTTCTAAAATATACTTTTTAAAAGAATGCCAAGAATGTTAAAATCAACCATCTTGTTTCAGAACCAGTAATGACCAAAGTCTAAAACACCACTAAACATGGCGAGCGCAGGAGCTGTTCTCCTCGAGGCTCGGCCCTTCCGGCCCTTCAAGTCCTCCGAAGAATACCTCTATGCTATGAAAGAGGATCTTGCTGAGTGGTTGACAGTCCTCTACCCTGAACTACGCATCACTGCTGACAATTTCTTGGACAGGTTGGATACAGGCGTCGCATTGTGCAGGGTAAGTCTTTGATGTTGTTTAACCGATTTTGACATAAGAAGAGTGTCTGGTCGATGTTGTATGTGATGTTGATAGAATTGGATCTTATTTNGCATCGCTTCCAGAATTCGGCGGAAGGTTGCGGCGGATTTCAGTGGGATGGATTTAATGGGTACGGAGTATCTTAACACTGGGTTCCCAAACTCTCTCTTCCTCCGCCAAAATTCTTTAAATAGACAGATTGTGGAGCAAACGTTATTTGTCACTTACAGAGAGTCCATACCGGCATAATCATAAAAATATGGGTAACAACAACTGTTTTTAAGTAGGCTAAAACTAAAAGACTGGATTCTAAAAAAGTCTACTTTCTGCTAAAAATTTCAGTTTCTGTTCTCAATAGTAAAAAATAGAGCATCTGGATGTTTTAAGTCAGGCATAGGTTTTGTTTCGACACTAGTTCCTAGACCGAGTTTTTACAATCAAGAATGGACGCAGAATACTTGAAAGTAGATAGAGATATCGTGACTTTTGTTTTTTTATCAATGTACATATTTTTAATATGCACAGTGGATTTTCCATATTGATTGACTGATTTTATTTAATATTTGAGTTAGGTATATTAGTGGGAACAAATAATTTAATTACCTCTCTTTTCGTAAGACAATGTATAGATCAAAGGGAAGTGCAACTTGGTTGATAAATTTAAGTTTGTATTGTGTATGGAATGAATAAATCAAATAAATCAGCTTCACGCTGTTTTCTACGCAGAAGGGTTGGCAGAGGGAACCTAGTGTTAAGATAGTCCGTTCTCCATTTTCCGCCGAATTCTTGAGGTATTGACACAATTGAACATCGCACACAAACTACAAACTATGAATTTTATTTCATAATATATTACAAGCAAAACAGGAAGACACATACATATATCAAATAGTGCATTCAATACGTCACTGGTATCCTGTTCAAGAGTCAAGTGGCTGGAGACCTAGTTTTCTAAACCCATGAAGTAACTCAATATTGGCCTAATCATAAATCTCACTTAATTCAGAGATGTCAAATGTTATCGTTTTGTTATGTCGTCGCCCGCAACTTTGCTTGCTTGGTGTTTAAGATGAAAAATCTCAATTTCGAGAATTCCTTTCTTAGTCCTCTTCTACAGTTCCTGAACTATCTATAAACCAAATGTCAACTTTTTAAGTACAGCAGGAGTGTAAAAGAGATAAGATTTTTGGATTTTTATATCATTTAATGGATCTTTTAATTTAATAGTTCACGGAAATGAAATCGCGGCCACTTCTATATGTTTTCTAAAATATACTTTTTAAAAGAATGCCAAGAATGTTAAAATCAACCATCTTGTTTCAGAACCAGTAATGACCAAAGTCTAAAACACCACTAAACATGGCGAGCGCAGGAGCTGTTCTCCTCGAGGCTCGGCCCTTCCGGCCCTTCAAGTCCTCCGAAGAATACCTCTATGCTATGAAAGAGGATCTTGCTGAGTGGTTGACAGTCCTCTACCCTGAACTACGCATCACTGCTGACAATTTCTTGGACAGGTTGGATACAGGCGTCGCATTGTGCAGGGTAAGTCTTTGATGTTGTTTAACCGATTTTGACATAAGAAGAGTGTCTGGTCGATGTTGTATGTGATGTTGATAGAATTGGATCTTATTTGAATATAATTTATTAAGATGTTTAAGCACGTGTGCTAATTTATATGTTTGTCAACAAATTAATCGGAAATAAAAACCATTTAGAGATGATCCTCTTTGGCTTATGACGTAGGTATATTCCAACATACGGACAAGTTTTATTTTAATTGGTTCAGTAGTTTTTGAGACGTGTATATTAATTAAAAATAGTCTTTTGAATATATTTTTCTAATTTTTTAAAAAATAATTACTTTTTTAAAATCGTTCATATGACGATTTACTTAAAAAATCCGTATGCCAATTTGTCTGTCAAAATATATATTTATTATCTTTTTACACAAAATATAATAAATGTGTACATTATCTAAAAGATAAGATAAAGATAGCCAATTGAAAACAAATGACAACGATATATTCATGACATCTCATTTTACGCTGGTTTAGTTCATGGGGCGTGAGTTGTCAGATTTTTGCATTTTCATTAAATTTCTTTAAAAAAACATTTAAAATCAAATTCTTCACGAGATGTGGTCACTGTAGAATATCATTTAGTTTTAACACTCGGCTTCCTCTGCCTATCCTGCTACGCGGGATACAGAGTGAAGCTGATAAAAATCTGGGATTCCCCAAATCAAGTACATTCTTGATAGACTTCGTGTTATCTTACAAAGGATTATAATATGCCATACCGTTGGAATTCATGATAAAGAAAAATATTTTTGACGAGAGGAATAAGGCGAGAGGCTGAATAAAAGTATACTTCTTAAATCTGACATGACAAACTCTACTGTATTTACGTAGAAAATTCAGTATAAAAAGATTTCGATACAAATTCTACTGTATAATTATATTATTTTTGAAAACCCAAGTTTAATAAAGTATTTTCTTACTTATTAAATGTACATATATTTCTAGTTGTGAATACTGATTTTTAATGTTAAACACATTCAACTAAGGACTATATAATATTGTTAAAATAAAACGATATCCAAGAACCATGGGTTCTAGTCTCGCTACGTTCAATCTTCTTCACATTTTCTAGCATATACTAAGAAATTGCTTTTGTAAAAACCAAATTTGGTCATACAAATACTTAAAAAACCAAATTCAATTTATTATTTCATTAATATTTTAATGAATGATCGATCAATTATTACTTAGGTCACGTACACGCGGACAAAGTGTATTGAAAACCACTAAGTTATGACGTCACTGTTATTTATTAATACGTCAATATGGTTTCGATACTTCTCTGTTTTTTTCCTCTAACTTTAAACAATTTCTATTATCTTCAAACTGCTAATAATATCTTTACGTTGTATCCCGTGTACAGCGGGAGAGGCAAAGGTGTAGTGTTACGACACTCCGGTTCCCCTGCACCCCTAACTTTCGAGATATTACGTGTTCAGTAGCGGAAATAAACGCCGCGTTTTGTCTCGATAACAAAGCGAGTAAATGATAATAATTTATTCCTAACGACGGTCCCGATTTCGAATGGAAGTACTCAAGTACTTTTACTAACAATTTTTTCTCTTATTCTGTTAGAAAACCAAAATTTCTAAAACAATTTTTCCACAGATTTGTTAATTAAAAACATAGTAGATATTGACTTCCCTTCAACTCTTCGACACGAAATTTTATCAATTTTTAAAAACTGTCGCTCCACATATTGAACATTGATATCTAATTTCTATGAAATACTATCAATTTAATTGTATTTTGTAGTAATTTGTGTTTTTTGTACTGAAATTTTATTAATTTGTACGTTTTAATGATAGTTTATCACTGTAAGATAAACCTAGACCTTCGTGGCGCAGTGGCACTGTAAACGCGACAGTTGTGGGTTTGACCCCCTTACGAAGAAATGATTATATTTATGTTATTTTCATTCCTGCCGCCGGCGTTGAATTCCGCCACTAAACACATAATGTTTGGAAAATTTCACGGTGCGTGGGGAACGAAGTGTACTATCACTAGGTTCCTTCAGCTTTCTCCACTGTAGGTATGCGGGATACAGCGTGAAGCTAAAAATAGCCTAACAATTTCGTAACGTGACAGATTGTCGTTCTGTTTGTCAATTTTACTATGAATGTTGCGTCGCGTTCCGGAATTTTATCATAGTTTCGTAAACTTATGATAATAATACTTGGAATTCTAATTAAATTAGTAGGTGACCTTCGGTTTTATAGACATGGTGTGCTGGCGCGGCGAGTTACGCCAGAGGTAGTAGGTTCACTGGATAGTTCATTACTATCTTCTATTTATATAAAATCGAAAGGTCACTTACTCATCACGAAATCTCAGAAACTACATGTGCTAGGAATCTGAAATTTAGCATAGGAGTTACTTATAGGACGCAGGTGCTCGCTAAGACGGGAATTTGCAATATTCGACTTCTAAGGGGTTGTTTTTGGGGTCGAAAGTTTGTATGAAACTTCGTTACTACAAATGCTAGGAGTCTCAAATTTTGCATAGACGTCACTAGGACGTAGTCATGGAGACAAAAATTAATAATAACATAGTTCACGCGGGTGAAACCGCGAGCGGGCCGCTAGTACTTTTATATAGTTGTCTTTGAAGAAACAAAAATCGACTTCAATCAAAGGTATACCTTTACACACTACTTTCTTCACTCTGATGTCGAGGCACCGAACTGACACCTACCATCTACCACTACTATAGCTTAAGTTAAACCTATATTCAATTTCATTAGAAACCGTCGTGTGAAGTCGTCGACGCCTGAATCATTCTCTGATAAGAATCATGATTCTAGACTGCGTGTTGATAAACAATAAACGTAAAACTACAAAAGTGTGAATAGAAGTATATAAAGGTAAGCGCGATGGTTGTGGATTCGATTCCATTCGACCTTGATGTGGTAACAGGATTAAACGTAACGGTAAGTTCCAGGACGCAATGTCACAAAAATATTGGAGAAAGTAGAGTACGGAATGTCTTAAGAGTAGGTTTTTTCTGTATACTTTGCTTTTTGCGGGATAGAGCGTGAAGAGAAAAAATATATATTTATTGTAAATAAACCTAAAATTTATTGCAAATTGCAAATATAATATAGAGAGGTGTTACGCAATCGTAATATAACGCTGACTTATTAATACATGAACCTAATTAATAATTGCTACTCTTGTAAATATAGCTTATAATGCACTATCGTGCAACGATGGTTGTAGATTCGATTCTCGCTCGGGGCTATCTTTATATAAGTATTTGTACTCGTATATATAAAACTCTTCTACTTCTGTTACTAAAACAGTGACAGACAGATAATGCACAGGCAAACTACTGGGAGAGAGATGTGTGGTTACGTAACTTAACGCCGCACTTTGCCTCTTTACTAAAGCGAGGAAATAAAAAATATATTAAATTTTCACAATTTGACGCGTTTACAGTCGAATTTTTGTGCCTCTGCGCCATGACTGGCCTCAAATAATAAACACGTGAAATAAACTTTAGGGCCAAAGCGGATAACGGAGAGAAAAAACACTATATTTTTCAGTAAAATAAGTAAAAAATAAACAATTTGTGCAATATAATTGTAATGTAATATCAAAATGACCTTGAAAGTGTGTCATACATTAGCACCTATGCAACGACTGTGAAGTAGGTAAATAGTTTCGATATATTGTTACTTTTTTTTAATATTGCACGTTTTGAAATGTATATTTGCTTGATTTCGAAATATTTTAACAATGTTTTTTTTTTATTTAAAGAACAAGGACGAAAAGCAGTGTTGAGTTCCGCTATTCAACATGCAATGTCTCAAACATTGGGTAGAGTAGGGAACGAAGTAGCTGAACTCACGGTTCCCTTTTGCCCTTTTATATGTAGGAAAGACCTAAAAAAATAAGATAAAAAACAATGACTGCACCCTAATGACGTCATTGTAGGGGATATTTTTCTGAGTAAAACATTCTCTATTTTCTACTACTTCGTCTAGTAATAACGTACTCGGATCCTTACTTTATCTACCATTCCACCGAGTGTGAATCGAACCTAAAACCACCGCGCTAACAGTCAAATATAAACCACTAAAACTGTTGGATTATCTCAATAATTGTTCCATAAAGCGTAGGTTTTAACTGTGTCACTAAATAACTAAATTTAGTATTTAAAACCTATAAACTTATACACTACGTATATTCGTCCTTGTTCACAAATACAGTTCTTATGTATATAGGAATACGGTGTACCGATTTTGATGTGGTTTCGTATAATTATACAAGCTGTGGAGGCGGAGGCGCCGGCGCAGGTTGCCTATTACTTGCTGTTACAGTTTATCTTTGCTTAGTGTTCTTTATATTATAATTGCTTATGAGTTTGTTTATTACGCGTTAAATATTCAACTGATTGTGATAAAATTTTTTGCTTTCATTATTAGTTATTAAGAGACTTTAATGCTTACCAGCAGCCGAGTTTAAAAATTACCAATATTTTTTTTAGATTATACTATAGCCCAGCACTCAACAGCGTAGTCAGAGGGAACCTAGTGTTAAGATACTCCGTTATCCTCGAGTACGAATTGAACCTATAACCTGTCGCTTACAGGCACACTGCACCCCTGCGCCAACACAATATTCTAGCTAGCATATATTTAAATATGATTGATCATTTATTTTCGAACGATTTAAAGTAATTATTGGTTTTCAAGTTATCACGAAGATATAGAGTTTATTAGTTATTAGCTAAATGACAAATCAACTTCTGTATGCTGTATTAAACTGCCAGATAAGTTTCTGTTAATTAACTAGAATTATTTATACCTAAAGCAATATGTATGTAAGTTATCGGCGGGTTATCTAAAGGTATCAATATAAAATGTTAATTGTAGTATCGAGGCCGTTATTCCCACTCGAGGAAATGAAATATTTCACATTTCCATTTTCCCTCCCGGGTTCTCTCTGCCTTCACTGCTGTGTGCGTGATACAGTGCCGTTAAAAATATATAAAGGATACAGCCAGAAGCCGAAGTGTTGTTTTAACGAAAATTAAACCTGTAACCTTCATTTGGGACAAAAAAAGGAATTGACAAATACTGAGCCATTCCTACAATGTTCTCTTCAACGTAGGTTTGGTTTTCGCGAAATAATTACAATTCTATACATGATCTGGAGGTGCTTTATCGTATATTGGATTCCCATCGCTTCTAGACGCGGGTGCTGAATAAAACATTGTTGACAGTTTAAAGAAATTACTGGTAGTGATGGTGACGTCTTCAAACTGAGTCCTGTCCTATACTAGCTTTACTAGGGGACCTAATGTTAAGACAATCCGCTTCCCATTCCCAATTGGGATAATAAATTTATTTAAGTTTCTCATACTAATAACAAGAGAAAACGCGGCGGCAAAACGGAGAGAAGGGAATTAAGTGTTTACATCAGGTTCCCTTTGCCTACTTTCTTGAGCTAAAAAAATAGAAGAACCCATAGGTATACAAGAGCGAAGTGCGCCATAGTGGCGTCGTATACATAAATATTAATATACTTAAAATCATTTTAGATTTTCTAAATGAACATGTCTACAAAAGGTTAAACGGAGTTGATGTACACAATGCATTCCATACCTAGGTTATTAGTTAGATGACCTAGATATATTAATTGCTGTTTAATTTAAGCATTTACCTAGACTTCTGCTCATCTAATGCGAGATTATGTATGGTTGTTCATTTCCTACTCGGGGTATGGAATATCTAATATTTCCATTTCTTTGCTCTGGTGATAAGGCAAAACGCAGTGTTGAGTTTCAAGTTTCGAGAATTCTGTGAAAACTGGTAAATGGAAGTGTCTTATGAGAATAGAGTGTCTTAACATTAGGTTCTAGGTTCCCAGGTTCCTTCAGCCTAAAAACACTACGTTACTTGTCATTGCGTTGCTCCTTTAGTTGCATCTTTAAAGTAATTGTTTGGCTTTGCTCATGACCACGCCCCAGCAGTGAAATGAAAATAACTAAGAGTTGTGTGTGTGTGATACTAAGGAAGCAATTGTTCCTGAGATTAGCTCGTTCGACCAAACATCTTTACAGCTTTCTTTCAAATAAAATCCTAATCATCTCAACTATCCATACAGATATTATACGTATTTTAACCTTTTGAACTAACCATAAAAGCCGCATGGTTTCTCGCAATCTATAAAACTAAACATATTTGCTTGTCAATGTTTTCGATAAGAATTATTTAAACAAGCTATACGAGTAGGTACGGCTTGGCATTTGAATGGTCAAGTTCATTAGATATGATCGTTTCCCACGATATACCCAGTATATAGACGTACATACATACATACTATATACTATATACTAGCAAACCGTTAGCTAGTTGACTTTATGAATCCAGTTATCTATATTGTTTCGCAGAAATACTTTTACTTTTGTGTTTAATGTCGTGCAAGGTTTATATCCGGTTGGGGAAGTTAGGAAGGATGTTTACTTTTTAATTTTCCGCTTTTTTGTTAGAGTTAAAATAGTGGGAACCACTAATTAATGAAGTAATTTAACACTTCTATATAAAAAAATCTAATATTGAGCATAAAATTGTCATGTAACGCCGTTGAAAGATAAAATTACAATAGAATTCCCATAGAGTCTACTATTACTTTTTATAGAGAGAAAGATACCGTCTATAAAAGGTATGGTACGCTATAAGCACTGAAAGCAAAAGAAGAGAGCTAGTGTTACAACACTCCTCACTTGCTATTTCATTTTGCGTTAACAGTCAGACGCCGTGCCGCTAGAATTAAAAAACAGCTTCCTTAAAAATGCACCATTAATTAAAGAGTTAGGTGTCCCAAATTGTTCTGGACATTCAATGTTCTTGAGGTATCTTTTTTAATTAAAACGTATATAAACCTTGATTGTGACATTGACAGCTGATTAACTAACATTTTTGTGTCTTGTTTATTGTCATTTGTTACTGTATTTTTTGTTTTGGGTCGTGTTCATATCTTTAGAGAATATATGATTTTGAACACTCTTTTAATTCTTTGCAAACCTCTATTGTCATAAATCTCTTCATACATGAAGCTATCGTGGAACAGCATCTGGTTGTAAATGGTGGGTTGGATTCCTACTACTTTATGAGCTATATTTGTTTTTTCGCTCTCGTAAAAAGAAAAAGCGCAACTTTTAGTTCCGATAATCAGGCGTATAGGAGAACGAAATGTTTTAACACTAGGTTCCAGTGGGTTCCCTCTGCCTGCTTTGCTATATGCGGGATGTAGCGTGAGGCTAAAATAATAAAAAAAAAATGTTGACATAAACCATGAAAAAAGACAATAGGTACACCTATCACCCTGAAATTTAAAGAGTTCTTACATGTCTATTACTTTACTAGATAAAGAATTTCATTAACAGAAACCGGAAATGAGGTAATTATTTATTTACAAGAGGCGCGGGTTCGAGTCCTGCTACGGTTAAATTTTTATAGCGTTTTCAAATAAATACTTTATATTCTTTAATATAAAATATCACTTTTAAACTGTTACAAGGAACTTGAAAGATGTTAAATCATTTTCTAATTTTCTTCTCCTTACTCTGGCGAGACGAGAGACAAGAAATTGGTTGCAACATGGGAAACAAAGTGTTTTAACACTACCTTCGCTCTGCCTACCCTGCTTTTGCGGGATTTAGGTGACAATACAATAATATGGTATCATGATGAAGCCAGGATCTGAATAGTAGAACTCTTCAGAGGTTAATTTAATTTAGAAATCCGATATTTTTAAATTTAATTTTATACTTTTATACTATTGATTTAAAGTAAAACTATCAATCAAATTATATTCAATACAAATAGGGTAAAAAGACGCTCGAAACGCCATAAATTAAGAACTGAACTGAACAGGGTAAAAACAGCGTAAAAAGATTTTTACGAGACAATAATTATGGTATTTTTTATAGAGGACGCCTCTCAAAATCCAAAAAATTTTGCAATTTTAACATGGCGGGACGTGGAACAGTAGGTATTTCATTGTTTTAAATATTCCTAATGTGTGACTGACACTTTAATATATTTTAACATAAATTTGATATGTATGTACATGTCAGAATGTTTGCGGTGATTGTAGATTCAAATTTGTCTAGGGGAAATACATAATGTTATAAGACGTAAAGGAATCTAGTCTTTTTTTAGCTTCATGCTGTATCCTGCACATAGTAGGGTAGACCGAGGGAATCTGGGAATCTAGTGTTAAAACACTACGTTCCCATTAAGACACTTCCGTTCCTCACTTTCTGCCTAATTCTGGAGGCATTGCGTGTTCAACGTCGCACTTTGTTTCTTTCAAAACATAACGAAAATTCAATACGATAAATAAAAGAATAATTACAATTATTTCATAAAGACGTTACAAACAATAATGAGTGGTTAATACAATAATTAACACCATATTGTACAGTACATACATATACGTAAAGTTCAAAGGCAACTTACGGTTGTAATTCAAAGTAGAAGTGTTGGAGAAATGCCAATTTAAAATTAAATCAAAAGTCACGGCCGGATAGTTTTTAAAATCGGAAATTGGAGAACGGAGTGTTTTGACATTCGGCTCTCTTGCAAACTAGAACCCTATATCTTTCTGCATACATTCAACCACTTCCTAACAAAAAAACAATATCTACACACAAAAAACTAAACAGAGGACTATTAAAATGTAGTTTTTATCCATTGTCTTTAAACCCTGCTCTCATCATCATCATGTCATCCAGGACAGGAGGTGGTATGAGGACTGTCACCCGCCATGTCACCTGTCACACGAACCATTAGTATCTGTCTCTGTAACCTGTCTTGTAACCCATTGTTACGAAACAAGGAAGCTAAGCTATGACTAATGTATTACATATATATATTGATTTTAATATATCTGCTATGTTGTATATGTCCGTGGTATGTTGTATAGAATTTGGCGTTAAGCTCCGTCTCTCAGTAAGCAATGTTGGTGATTTTAACAATCTATTTTTCTAACATTAGATTTTTTATGTAATAATAAGAATTATATATTTATTATGTAATAATCAAACTTCGATAAATGTAAACAATATAATGAAAAAATATATATTTAGATATGATAAAAGAAATAACCCCTAGTGAACCTGACTAACCTTCGAATAAAAGCTGCAAAAACCATATAAAACGGAAGTCGAACACCTGACCTCTTGCGAATACAAAGTGAGGTTTATTCTCCAGATGTTCTTTATAAACAGAAAATAACACTACTTTTATGTAACTTGATCAAAATGAGATTACAAATGTCCAATTACGCTGACATCTTTAATACGTTTCTCCATTTTATATTAATCGCGTCAATTTTTAACAACACGTAATGTATCATCCTGTCGGCGAGGTGTCGGTTCGATTCTGGATATCACCTCAAGGTAATGAGTGATTTTTCTTAAAAAGATTATATCTTTAATATATATATATATATATCTTTAATAATAAATCTGACATTATAATCTTTATATTCAAAACTATCTTTATATCCTGACTTTAAACATTAGATAATTGAGAATGGATTGCTAATTGCTGTGGTCTCTATACCTCTTTCGTCGCGTCCACCTTTCCATACATACCTTCCGGGGAGTCTTCTTGATTTTAAGTGATCTCTCTCTAGTATCTTCGAATCTGTATTCTCGAAGGTCAACCAAGCTCCCCTTGTCCCTCTCTCTGACCTACCTCTTATGCCTGACCCACTCATGCTTTATACATTTTTTAAAGAATTTCTGTCTTAACACTAGGTTTAATCTGCCTGTTCCGCTACATGCGGCATACAGTGTGATGCTGAAGAAAAAAAATTAATTTCCTTAGCCTGTTCATTATGACGCACTATCAGTTCTTATTAAAACCACACTTCATAAAGTTTCATAATAATTCACTGTGATCGAACGACGACCTCTCCAAATTGTCTCCTTTAATGTCAGTGTCAATTTTTTTGCTTTAAAAGTCGATAATTCGCGAAATGAAAGAGTTATTCGACGCGGGTAGGTACCTACTGCCGCATCTGATTGATTATACTCATTGACAGGCAATTTGTTGACAAGGAAGTATATATTTATGAAGTTTAAGGATTTTACTTAAAATGCCAAAAAATAATTTTTGAAGTTATAAATAAAATTGTGGAAAGTTTCCTGTTTTAAGTCCCGAAATAACTTTTAATAGTTCCTTCGCCTTTTTCCGGATTGTAGTGTAGAAGCTTAGTGTTTCGACACTGCCTTCATAGCTTTCCGCCCGTTTTTGAGGTGTTGCGTGTTGAGTGTACTTAATGGTAGAATGTAACTCAGGTTACTAAAAGAACGGGATTATTTTTAGTCACATTTTAATTCCCTAATTTTTTCCTTTGGACCTGACAAAAACCATGTGTCTAGAATACTAATTTATAACGCTCAAAATAAGGAAGACAACCTTATTTTCTAGAGGATAAAGTCTAATTTTCAATAACAAAGTCTCCGTCCTTTTACATTATATGGCGTATAATCTATTCAATTAATCAAAAGAGACAACAAGGAATTTTGAACTTTAAAACGTAGGTGGAGGTTCGATTCTGAGTTGGGCGAAAGAAATCGCGGTTGGAATTGCGAATCCCTAATCGGATGTCCAGTTTAGTGGGACCATATGCTTTGTCGATTATAAAACAAAGTAATTTTTGCAAACTGTTCTGTCTGTCTGCTTATTTATATACATATATCAATATAATTTCGGCGTTGAGTTACGCCACTCAACACGCAATGTCTCCAGAATTCGTCGGAAAGTGAGGAACGAAGGTGTCTTAATGGGAATTGTGTGTAGATTATGTTCCCAGGTTCCCCTGCCTGTCGTGCTTTATGCGGGATTTAGCGTGATTAAAAAAAAAACTAAAACATAAATAGCAAGTAATACAAGTGCAATCATCATTCAAGTGCTCATGTCTTTTTATTACGTTTTTATTTTACATTGAATGAAGAAATTTTAAATTTAAAAGAACTGTTTAAAGCTTACTATCTTTATTGTAATAAAAACTTTGAAAGCAGAGAAAATGTGAGCGAGTTTTCGAAATTTCTTATGAATATAAAAAAGTGTTCCTAACATTAAAACATTATGTTTATAGTTATGTTCGTTTCTATGGTAGACGTAGACAAACTTGATTTTTTTTAACTTCACTTTGTATCCCACACATACCAGGTTAGGTTAACCTGGGAACCTAGTGTTAAGACATTCTGTTCCAATTAAGATACTTCATGTGCAATATTTTTCTTTCATCTTCATATAGAATTATACAGTTCAATAAAATATTTGTTTTTTAACGGACTCCTGTAAGAAAAGGAGGTTATTTCAAGTATTTTATACGGGACAGCATCTGGCTGTAAAAGTGGGGCTAAGATCTCCACCTCAAAGGCCGGCAACGCACCTGTAGCTCCTCCGGTGCTGCACGGTGTCGTGGGCGGCGGTGATCATCATCAGGTGACCCGAACGCTCGTTTGCCTTGTCCGTTTTCCATAAAAAAAAAAAAAGATACCTTTTTCCATATCCGCTCTCTTATCTCTAGTAAATAATAGTGCGATGAAAAGCTCCGCCATCCAACACGCAGTGTTTCAAGGAAAAGGAGAACGGAGTGTCTTAACACTGATTTCTCTACCTAAAGCTGATAAAAATGCAACTTAAACTATGAAAATCAAGTATATATTCAACATCCGTACATTTTTTGATGACAGACACGCGTCAACACGACTTTTTTAGCTTTGAATGGTGTGACGTGTGCTAGATTGTTTATTAGATAAGTTATAATCTACATACATACATATTTGAATACCAAATTGTCGTCACAATGTGCTTATTTAATTTTATTTTTTCCTAACTGTTGTAGGCGTGGCTTTTTGTACTAATGATGATTACAACCATTTCTAATTAGTACATTTTTCTTATATTTTTCGTGAATTATATACATAACCCCACCGAGGTGTTAGCCCAGGCTACTTCTTAAAATCTTTGCTAATATTCTAAAGAAGCTGAAGAGTTCGTTTGGTTGAACGAGCGAATCTCAGGAACTGATGGTTCAAATTGAAAAAATATTTTTACACACACACACAATTCTTAATTATTACCATTTTGTCCCGGAGGCAAAGCCGCAAGTAAAAGATAGTTTAACATAATTTTATATTTATCTATCACAACTTATATGCTGTTGGTACAGTTTGACAAGCGGAAGGAAGTGATACTAAAAGGCGCGCCAATATAATAGCTGGTAGGCGTTAGTGACTCATATTCATATTTTTTGTGAGGTTCACTCTGCATCCCCACATAGTAAAGTAGTCAGAGGGAACCTAGGAACCTATTGTTAAAATACTCTCTTCCCATTAAGACACTTCCGTACCCAACTTTTCGCCGAAGTATGGAGAATTCTCTCTTTCTTATGGAGTGGTAGAGATCATCATTATCTTGCTGCCAGATTGAGATAACGAAAATTATTCATTACCCCAAGTGATAATCGAACCCACAACGTTAAATGACGTTACGATATGACGATATATTATAATAATTATGAAATTTTATATTTGAAAGCGGGACCATTATCTCCAATTGTTTTAAAAACAATGCTATCCCTATATGGAAGTCAGAGGCGTGCGTCTTTATACGATTGTGTACTTTATATCATATTAAAAATAAGATTTATTTTTGTATTTTAACATTTATTGCAAAATGGCTAAATCTAAGATTTCTTCTATTGCGATGTGCGTAAATAATGAACACTTGTTTCTAATGAGTCATAGTTTATTTTCTATTTTTTTTTTCGAATAATTAGTAGGTTTTATTCCCGGCTTGTGCTTGTGGCCCAATGGAAATAATTAAGGAAGTATTCACAGTGTAGTGACTGTCAGGGTTCGATCTAGGTCCAATCATAGATTGTTACAGTATTCTTCTATGAGAAAAAATGAGAGCATTCACGTTATGGTTTCGGTCAAGTTCCAGTCTATCAACTAGGATGTTTCTGATACAAGAATTATATTAATTAATGAAGAATTATAATAAAGAAGAATACAGGACGTACCTCCCTGAGAGGATATACCCTAAAAGTTGTGTATGACACATTCTAAGTGTCGAGAACTACAGGTAGTTAAATTTGGCTCTTTGTCCAAAAGGAACAATAACACCGTATTACAAAATCCTCGTAAGAAATAAACAAAAGGTGTTACCGAATTATATACAATTAAATAATAATTACGAAATTTAATAAAAATGAATGAATCTTACATTCTCATGTGACGTAAGTTAAGATGAAATCTTTTAATTGTTACTCGTGTTAATATTGAGGCCATCGCGGTGGAGCGGCACAGCGTTTAACTCTAAACGCGACGGTTGTAGGTTTGAATTTCACTCGGTGAAATGAGTTGTATTTTCTCGCTCTGGTATTCCCCAAACAAACGTAATAAGATGCAATGTTTGAAAGCGTTGAACGGAGTGTCTTATCACTAGGGTCTCTAGGCTCTGTAGGCTCTGCTTACAGTACAGTAAGGTTACCGTGTCGTGGCCGCTCTTAACTTAGGCTTTCTGAACTTTTGCGCATTGTTTACGCACAAAAAAAATCTCTGCGCATCCATATAGTAACATACCGTTAATTCCAGGCGGCCACGACTCATCGGCGGTAAATTACATTGCTAAATAAATAAAAAAAGTCACAAAGTAAGTAGGTGTGAAAATGTTGTATTATATAATGTGACAATCTTAACATTTTATTTCCGTATTCGAACCTAGGCCACTGGTAATTAACAGCACGTTAATCTCCAGCCTACTTACCTATAAGGCGTTATTACCCAAAAAACCTTTATTTCATTAGTTATAAAGAATGATGAGAAACATTTACAATTGAATTCGTTTTAAGACTTCCGTAAGTAGTTACGTTTCGCTATGGCTTAGTCGCCACAATTAGCATTATAGTTGTAGATTCAAGTCCAGGCATCCTGTTAATATGAAAATATATGATTATTTTAGTATTTGTGGTCCCTGAGATCTTCTCTGTCTCTGTCTTTCTACCAAAACGAAAAATTAAAAATATTTCATTCCCCCGAGAATCAAACCCACCACCGTCGCCTTAACAGTCAAACGTGTACCACTGGGCCACGAAGAACGACGATCTCATTGACGACGACGTTTTTAAATTTATATAATATATTTATTTCATTTCTTTGTCATACAAATAAAAAAAATGTGTTAAGCATATTCCATTATGTCGCTGCACAACAGTTGTTAACAATTTTAATGCTTTTTAGCGTGTGAAAACACTTAAAGAAGATAATATCATCTNAACTTGGCTTTCTGCACTTTTGCGCATTGTTGTATGCTGATGCTGCGCATCCATATAGTAACATACCGTTAATTCCAGGCGGCCACAACTCGTCGGCCGTAATGTACATTGCTAAATAAATAAAAAAAGTAACAAAGTAAGTAGGTGTGAAAATGTTGTAATATATAATGTGACAATCTTAACATTTTATTTCCGTATTCGAACCTAGGCCACTGTTAATTAACAGCACGTTAATCTCCAGCCTACTTACCTATAAGGCGTTATTACTCAAAAAACTTTTATTTCATTAGTTATAAAGAATGATGAGAAAATTTACAATTGAATTCGTTTTAAGACTTCCGTAAGTAGTCGTTTACGTTTCGCTAGGGCTTAGTCGCCACAATTAGCATTATAAGTGTAGATTCAAGTCCAGGCATCCTGTTAATATGAAAATATATGATTATTTTAGTATTTGTGGTCCCTGAGATCTTCTCTGTCTCTGTCTTTCTACCAAAACGAAAAATTAAAAATATTTCATTCCCCCGAGAATCAAACCCACCACCGTCGCCTTAACAGTCAAACGTGTACCACTGGGCCACGAAGAACGACGATCTCATTGACGACGACGTTTTTAAATTTATATAATATATTTATTTCATTTCTTTGTCATACAAATAAAAAAAATGTGTTAAGCATATTCCATTATGTCGCTGCACAACAGTTGTTAACAATTTTAATGCTTTTTAGCGTGTGAAAACACTTAAAGAAGATAATATCATCTTGAGTAAAAATGCTGTAACGAAATAATACTAAAAAGATATACATATAATATGACGCTTATTGTTCATTAGAAATTAATTTAATAGGTGAGTGCAATAGTTGTGTGTTCAAATTCTACGAGCTTATGTTTATATTTATTTATTTTTTAATTTTTGTTTCCCCAATCTGTTGAGACAAAGCGTGGCGTTGAGTTACGTAAATATCTATGTATACATAATGTAGAGAATTATATGAAATATCCAAATAAGAACATAAAATATACCTAGTAGTAGTTCAAGTCCCACTACGTAAAATTTTTTATACATTTTCAAAAATATATATTTTTTCTAAGTGTGGAATAACACTTTAAAAATCTTTAAATATAATGTGCCGTCATATCCAAATCCAAGTAAAACCAAAGCAACTAATAAGTATAGCAGTATAATGATAGTTATTATATGAACGCTATTATGTATCTTCCTCATGCTATAACGCGTTGGGTAACGGCAGGTGTAGAGGGGACCAGTCCCTCGGTGGTAGGAAACCCATCCTTCCTAGTTTCTTATTGCGTTACGAAATGTATAACATTTATAAATTAACTTAAGGCTGTTACTATGACGACGATGGTTGTGGGTTCGATTCCCAATCGAGGGAATTACTTTTTGTTTCTTCGCTTTGGAGCCAAGACCAAAAGTTCGGCGTTGAGTTCCGCCACTCAACACGACTTTGAGAACATAGTATCGATGATACTAGAAGGTCACGTAAAAACCATGAGAAGGTCCTGGAGAGCGTGTATGAGGTAGATGATAGTGGACGAGGCGAAAGAGGTTTTCTCTCTGTGGCTGTGTGTGGCTCGCTAGGGATAATGCGTGAAGCTAAAAAAGAAGAAAGAAACTTAAAACTATCTAATATCCATTCCATTTACGCCAGAATAGAGTATAAAATTGAGATAAAACCATCAACGCGCAATCAGTAGCGCATTTTTTGCAATACATTAATTATTACATACGAGAGCTGTAAGAAACTATGATTTTATCTCAATAACATGATTATTATTAAAAAAGTATGGTTGGCAAAAAAAATAATTTAAAATTTTGAGCAAAAAATTTTTGAAATATTTTAAAGAAAAAAAAATCTATAAAATTACTTTACTTTTATCATCTCTTAACTATCTATTAAAAACATGATCTAGCTGTTTAAAAAAATATATTTATTTGAAATATAATAACTGACAGCGTGTGGTTGTAAATGCGATAATTTTTCTCTATATGTTAGAGAACCGTACAGTTGAGTTCCACTTCTCAAAACTCCATATCACGAATCATCATAGCCGTAGGTTCCCATACTAGAAAAAGCGTGAACATAGTCTCCATAGTCATGACATTGCATATTTAAAAAAACGGTGATCAAAGAGTGATTTATCAGCTTTAACATGTAGATTCACATATAGATGTAGCTTAAATATAAAATAAAAAACTTTTTTTAATAGTAAAACAATAAAAAAACTTTTTGTTACCGTCACCGATGAAATCATCCACCGCATTGTAACTAAAAATTAACAACAATTTGATATGTTTTTTGCTGACGGTACCGCAACAGAATCCATTAATCACGCAGAAATCAATAAGCTTACGACCGGTCAGAGCGAGCCTTGACACGCTGAAGTCACCCGTGACTGTGAAACTAAACATTATATCTAATTATATCTAATTTGTAATATTTTTATAGACGCTATATGAGCACAGAGGGAATGCTTAATTGTGAGTGCGATGGTAGTGGGTTCAAATCGGTGTTGAGGTCCGAACTTAACACGTATTTGAAAATTAGGTGAAAAGTAGAGGATATAGTGTCTTAACATTAGGTTCCCTCTGTACCTCTTTGCTTGCTTGCCATGTTAACTAATACTTTTTTCTGTAATTTCAACCAAAATCATGAAAAAGAGGGTCGTCAGCTTATCATATATCACATATAGTAGTATTGTTGAAATCGGATGGTATCGAACCCATAACCGTCGAGAATAAAGGCAGATGCAATAAAGGAAAATGAGTATAATTATACTTAACTTGTGACTTCGATCATTAGCAAAAAAGTTATTGCAAGTCATTTAGTTGATATAATAATTAAAGAAAGAAAAATTGGCAAAAAGTCATAAAACGAATAATTACGAACTTATTCTTAATGTTTGTTGATTACACTTTTGCCATTATGCCATATGGTATATAATTTTGTATCTTGATTAAAAGTTGCGGAACTGTTAATGGAGGACAAGAATAATATAGGTAATTCCTTATGAAAATACAGATTGAATTTAGTTAAAATGTACTAAACATTTTAAACTTTTATATTATAAGGAAAAGAAATTTCCCACGAAATGTTCATTTGATATTTACTATTTTTAAAGCTTAAATCGACATCACCTAAGGCGTACTTTCGTTGGATGATTAGAATCTTGTGATTATGTGATTATATTATGTAAATCTATCTTTATCGATCGTTATATTAACATACCAAGGTCGCTATATCTGGTAGCGAAAGTTCAATTATATTTATGATTTAAATTATAGTTGTTAAATATTTATTGATAAGCTCAGCAGTCGAGGTTTAGTGGGACAGTGTCTGACTCGAACGTTAGTTATAAGTTCGATTTCCATGGGGTAAGTTAATTTCCCTTGTCCTGTTTGAAAAACCTAAAGTACAGTGTTGAGTTTCATTTGGTCTTATCACACCACGACTTAAATTTTGGATAGCAAAGTGGATATCCAAATGATTTTACTTATATTTGAAGTATTGTATTAAAAAAAAAGCTTTTAAAGTTGAAATATGTTTATTAGAAAACTTTTAATAAGTGTGAAATTTCCGATGACTAAGTCGAATGTGAACGCTCGTATAAATTATATTACTTAATAATGATTTGTTTTAGCCTCAGGTATAATTTTTACAATATTGAAGCTCAATAGCGATTAAAGTTAGAAAGTTATTGGAATGAAAAGTTGTATATTATTTCATCGCTTAGTTTCTCTGTTTAACATTTTTATAATAGAATGCAATTAAGGAAACTTTTCAATTTTATAATTGATATCCATTTTCATAGTTAAAGCTCAAAGATCATTTATGTATATTAGAAAGTAAAATGACCCCAAAATTAGTCCTTGTTGCACACCAAAGATTATTATTATACATAATAACCAAATGTCATGTTGTATATGTAGATGAGAATTTTTATAATATATTCACACAATTTTAAATATATTTGATACGTTTTCACAATAAAATATGCTGTAGATTGATATATAAAGTATATATATATAAGTAGTATATAATAGAAATCCTTTTGCAATGCCCTTAGGACTTACGACAAAGTGGAGGTCGTACGACTTGACCCGCATATTGTTATAGCAAATTACGGACTCACGACTTTAGAACACGACCATCGAGGATCTTGTTCTAATCAAAATCCATATTATATACAATGAAGGTATGCAAGAAGTGATAACGTGATGTAGAGCTGCTAGAGATGCTAGAGACCTTTGGTGGGTATAGGGAGAAATAGGGATGAAAATTATTAGGCATTGGTTGATTTTAAATATGTTGGTCGTAAGTTCGATTTTCACTTGAGGATATGAATTATTTCTATTTTCTTTGTTCTGGTAACAAGAGAGAGCGTGAAGCTAAGCCTCATTTTGTGAAGATTTTTCTAATTACCGATGTAATTAGACAAAATAACTTTTATCAACTACATGCAATACCATCTATGTATATAATACAAAAATAAAGAATGAAGTAATATTTCAATAAGCATAAATTAAAGTATTTAAAAATAAACTTTTTCTCGAAAAGATATCGAACCCGTAATGACCACGCGTTTCGTAGACGATATGCCTCCAAGATTGAGATTGAGAGAAGAGAAAATTGTGCCAAAATGTTATTGATAGAATATTTTTCATTCAATGGAACAATATATTTTGTTTACATATAAATAATGTATTCTGCATATGGCCAGAGTATGCAGAAAGAACCTAGTGCTACGACACTCTGTCCTTCACTTGCCCCCCACATTCGAGACATTGCATATTGAGTGACGGAATTTAACGCAGAACTTTACCTCACCAGAACAAGAAAATGAAAATAATGAATAATGTGTACATATATATAAAAATCTACATAATACGTCCTGATGTTTGCGTCTCATTTTGACGTGGAATGCTCATGAAAAAAAAAATTATCGAATATAAACTTCTCTTAATTGATGTCTTGAGAATATCCATAAGAATGTCTCTCAACACGTAAATATATTGAGGTCTTTTATAGTAGAAACATTCGAAATATTTCGACCACACACAAAAATACTTTTTGTCTGATATATTAATTAACGACGCGTTAAATAACCTTTCTGGTAATACAAATACAAGGCTTATTTTTGGTTAAAGATATGCAGGTTCTTTATAATGTATTCGACGTTTTAATACTTTATATGCAGGTATTTATTGAAAATATTTATTTCCGCATGTATTTTGAGGAAATATCTAGTTTTTAGGTTGTGGATTTGAATCCATGTTCATTGGGAACAATACCTTGACTTCCTTGCTTTGTATTGATCGAATGTGGATTTTTTTTGTTAAAAAGATCTAAAGGCTGCCCAGTTGTATACTGGTTTTGCGATCTTTTGTCTTCTTTTTCTGAAAATAAAAAAACAAAACAATAATATTGATTTAAAAAAAATATATATACAATAAAACAGCATCACTTTTTATTCCGCACAGCAGAGTAGTTACAGTAGGGTAGGTAGAAGTTAGGGTTAGGACACTTCGTTCCCTGCTTTGAGCCTAATTTTTTGACCATTGCCCGTTGAGTTGCGGAGCTTAACGCCGTGTTTTCTCTACAAGAGCGAAGAAATAAAATTTAAATATAACCATTCTTCCTGTCAAAATTTATTAGGTATCTATTTATAAACTATAAGCAGATGTAAAATAATTTTATGTACGTACTATATTTTTAATTATAAAATTTAATATATCTTCAAGCTTATCTATACATCTATCCATAAAAACATTCAAATATACACATAACCTATGCTGTTACCTCCACCGGAAAGCGAACTCACGACATCCGGTTTACTACTTCCGTTGCGCCATAAACTTCCATGTTGTTAGTAAAAAAATAATATCTCACCAGTCTTATATAAAATCAACAGTAAAATAGGGGGAAAAAAAGAAATTAAAAAAAAATTAAGGGCAAAAAATTGATTTTACGTTACATTTATCTCAACAATTAAAAAAAGGCAGAGAAGTAGGCAGAGAGAACCTGGAAACCTAGTGTTGAGATACTCCATTCCCATCAAGACACTTCCGTTTCCCACGTTCCGCCGAATCCTAGAGGTATTGCGTGTTAGGTGACGGAACGTCCCGCTTTGCCTCGTTACCAAAGCGAGGAAGGAAAACTATTACATTTGTCATTTCCCCGAGTGGGAATCGAACCTGCAACCGTGGTTTTCACAGTCCGTTCCTTAAATAATAATACCTATAATTTATATAATAATTAATCGAATGTCCATTTCAAACATATCTCTATCATATTAAATAGTGCGGTACTGAGGCCGGCGCCTACGCAGCACACGCCCGCGGCCGACCTCGGCTGATTTTTAACATGACAAATACTTGTTTATGTAAATAGTTGTTATCTATAGTAGTTTGGTAGAAATGGTTATTATGGATAGGTGATTGTGGGTACGAATTTAATTCACCTCTTCATAAGTAGAAGGACCTCTTTATAAGTGGAAGTGTTAAAAAAATCAGCTTCCCCTGTATACCGCATACAGCAGGGTATAGACCTTGTTTTGTCTATCTAGGTCAAAATTACGATATACTAATAATCGTAAAAAATTGCAACAAAAAAGTCAATTTTCCCAAAAAATACTTAAACAAACTATCAAAATTATTTACCATTCTACAAATTATGTCGCATTGCTACTAAAACTAATAAGCGGTGGTGGTGCAACGGTACAGTGATTGGACTGTAAATTGTAAAAGCATTCATTGGTTGTGAGTTCGATATATATTCGAGGGAATGATCTATTTTCCTTTCTCCAATCTAGTAACAAGGCAGAGGGCGGCGTCAAGTTCCGCTGCTCACACAATATCTTATTAATTGGGCGGTGCGTGGGGTACAGAGTGTTCCCCCGCCTATCTTGCTATAAGCGGGATTCAGCGTGAAGCGTGTGATCTTTTACAATTAAAAAAATGTATATTAACCTATAAGTTATGAGACAACACAAAATACTCTTTTTAAGTAAAGTCCCGCAATAATCGTAATGTTACAATGAAATATAAATTAAAACGTGATTGGGGGCATTTGCAAGAGATTATGCAAGAGATAAGTATCTTTTTAACAACTTCTTTAACAATACACTTGTATATAATATTAATTGTTTATCCGTTTGTTTGTTACAGGTAAGCTGATTTTAGACGATTTTGGGTGGTTTTGGTAAGCTGATATTGGGGGGTTTTCATGAAGTTTTGGGCCTAAATATAAAAACGCCTTAAAAAGGCTAGGTATAGCTAGCATCTAGAAGCCTGTACTTTGTTCTTAATATGTTTCATGTCTTTAAATGTATTATTTAAACATAGCGAGCAAGATTAAAAGGTTTTTTTTGGAAGTTGTCGAAAAATTTTAGTACATGAAAACATATACTATGCTAAGCGCGATTGTTTTGGGTTCGATTCCCTCTTATAGTGGATGTATTTAAATTATTTTCATTTCTCTGCTCAGATCGACAAACTGTGGCGTTCAGTTCCACTACATAACACGTAATGACTCAAAAACAATGAAAAACTTGTTTACCCTGTTATTGCGGTAAAAAAAGAATAGACTTTTTATTACCTATATTTGCAATCACTCCGTTCTTCACAAATATTCTACTTTCACTACAAACAGTATTTCAGTATGCAACTAGTATCGAAGTAAGCGGGATCCAGGCTAACATCGTAAAATACCAAATAATATTGCACGATAAAACACTCGCGATTTATATCTGATTTTGAACACTCGCGATTTATATTTGAATTTTATTATGCAATACTTTATGTGCAATGATATTTTAAAACCTTTAGTAATAGGTAATAAGTGCTGCCATGTGTGGATTCTATTCCTATTTGGGGTAAATATATATAAAAAAGGTTTTATTAGCTTCACACTGTAGCAGGGTAAACATAAGGAGCCTAGTGTTGCAACACCGTTCCCCATTTTCAGGTGACTTTTGGAGGCATTGCGTGTTGAGTGGTGGAACTCAACGCCGCGGTTTCCCCGACGAAAGAAACGAAATATTAAAGTTACTTATAAAAAGCGTGCCTAGTAAAAGGCCAGCAACGGACCAGTAGCCAGTCGTGATCACTTACCATCATGTGACCCTTCTATACTAAATTAAAAGTATATTTATATTAGTTTGAATATATAAATACATTCTTGAGGTTGTCGAGGCCCAGGGGCTCAAGGGTTTGCCGAAAGCAAAAACTAAAGCCGCTAGTTTAAGTGAGGAATACCTCACCTCACTAATAGGGCTCTGGCTAAGCTAAGCCTGAATTTCGGGAAATGCTCGAGATCTCCAATTTTTGTACGGAACTCTCGGTGGGCAAGCCCGACTCACGCTTGACAGTTTTTTAATTACTTTTACTCACTATAAATAGGCGTGTTCTTTAAATGATTCAGTGGTTGAGTCAGAGCGAATTACGAGTACTAGAAGGTTAATGTTTTAACGGAAATATGTAATCTTTGAAAAACATGAAAATTTTGTACGAGCCTTGGGTGTGACATACTAAGATAGTGGAATTCCATTTCCGTAAGGTGTTTCACATATTTGTCATACATACTTATTTTTATGTATTAAAAGAAATAAATCAACTTCACGCTGTATCCCGCACTCGGCAGGTAGGCAGAGGGAACATATTACTTAAACACTCCCACTTTTCTGCTGAATTTTTTGAGGCATTACGTGTTGAGTGGCGGAACTCAACGCCGTTTATTTGCCTTAATGCCAGAACGAACAAATGAAAATATTAATTCCCGCGAGTGGGGATCGAACCCACAACCAGTCGCGTTTACATCCTCACTCAGTGCCCTTGCGCCACGACTGGCTTCAAAATCAACTATGTCAACTATGACAGTAAAAAAAATAATAAAAAAATAAATAAAAACAATTTCGATATTACTATTAATAGTACACAGTATTAATAATTTAAAGATGACGCATTCCAATTAACAGAGTTGTCTGTGAAGGTGTGTAACAATTACACCGTTAATTGTGGCCAAATGTGTTTTGTTTGTTTAGCTATTGAAAGTTTGTGTTTTTATTGTAATGGTGTGACAGGTTCGATAGAAACATTTCCTGCAACATAAAAAGGTGGAACGCGGTGTTGTGTTTCGCCACTCAATAGGCAATGCGTTTAGAATTCACCGGAAAGTAGGGAAATGTCTTAAAGAGAACTGAGTGTTTTAACACTAAATCATAGTGCAACAGTATTTGCTGTGAAAGTGATAGTTGTGGGTTCGATTCCATTTGAGTAGTGAGGTGCGGTGGTTTGTGTGCGTATGGTTTAAAAGTTGAGAAAGGAATGTCCTAATACCAGTATCTATGCCTTTCGTAGAGGATATCTTTCAAAACATCCTACTAATATTATAAACGTGAAAGTTAATGGATGTTAAGCTAATTTAGATGAAGCTTTACAGTAATATATAGCTTAAATATCAAAATAACACATAGGTTAGTATTTATGTAAAGATTTAACAATAAGTTTAAGCGGGCGAAGCCGCGTGTACGTCACTACTTAGAAAATGTAATATGGTATAAATTTTTATTTTACTATAGCTACTATAGAAACGTAGCAAGTACCGACGGAAATCACAGCTGACAGTACAGTGTTAAGCAAGTTGACTTCCTTTTATTGTCCTACCATTATTATACCTACTCTATGTAGTAAGTGGGTTGTATCCGGTAAGAAAATACTTCGCCATAGTAGTACCATGACATGTTTAGATAATAATATAAAAAAACCCATGAAATTATGGTGTTATTAAGCAACGATGTGGGATGCATTGTTGTTTTAGTTTCCCGCAGTATCCCGCAAATAGCAGGAAAGGTAGAATTTTTTTATAAATATTGCGTGTTGAGTCATGAGTGGTGGTACTCAACGCCGTGCTTTGTCTTCTATAACCGGAAATTAAAAACAATTCATTCCTCATGTGTGAGCTCGAACCTACATCCATGACGTTTGAAGTCAACCGCTTTTTTTTTCTAAACATAGATATACGTAACTTATTACTTATACATATTATGTACTAGTATGCTCTTTATCAAAAATTAATATATTTTTTAATTAAATACACATTCCCCTAACGGGAATAGAACGCGTAACTATCGAGTCTAATTTTACTAAGTAACTTATAGCGACATCAAAACAATTAGTTAGTGCATACAAACAGACAAATCACAGAAACCATTAAATAAATCTATGTCCAGATTACGATATCGCATAATTCAATAAGGAGTAGTCATTTATAACGCAACTATAATAGTGGCGTGGAATGTTAATGTTAGCAAACGGTACTGGTCGCTAGTTTGAAGTAAAATTACTTTTTTTACATTCACGCTGTATCCCCCATTTAGCAGAAATGGGAAATAATTATTTTAATACTTTCGCTGTGATAACGAGACAGTACGCGGCGTTGATTCCCGCCATTCAACACGCATTGTCCTGAAAATTAAGCAGAACGTAGAAACTTGTCGCTTAAAAAAATAAACAAACTGCTAAAAAAACAAGAAACGAATCTATGTCCTTTATTACTAATACTAGTTCATACTAAAATAGGCACTGCCCACACTAACACTCGTATCAAATATTATGAAATTGATATCTGAAATATACAATATTCAATTACAGAAGTTAATGCTTGAATTGATCTTTTGAAATGTCAACTTTGTTGAAATAAATCTTAAGAAATTATAATTTACCTCCTTTATATTGTTAGTTAGAATATAACAGCATCTGAATGTAAGTACGATGGTTGTGGAATTGATCCCAATTGAGGGATAAAAATATTTTCGTTCTCTCGCCCTTGTACCAAGATAAATCGCGGCGTTGGGTTCCGCCATTTCACACTCAATATCTGTACACAGAAGATGAGGAACGTGTCTTCACTATAATATTATTAAGAGTTTATCTCATTTAAAACAAGCGCCATAAGAGAATAGAGGTCGGTCGTGAGAATCCTCGCCAATTACTTGAGGTCACAGATCAAATCGCATTTGACAAAACGTAGCGATGTGTGGTAACCATAAGTTTTTAAATATAAAGTAAATTAAACTTTAGTTTTTCAGAGGGAACCTAAGAACCTTAAGACACTCCTTTTTCTAGAGGCATTGAGTGTTGAGTGGCGGATCTCAACACCGCGCTCTACCTCGTTAGTAGAGCGAGGAAATGAAAATTTTAATTGATTTTTGACGAGGAAATGAGGCTAAAATAAATCAAAAGTTTGTTTGGTTGAAGTTTAAAGTTGAACATGCTAATCTCAGAAACTACTTATCCAAATTCTAAAAGTCTATTCTTCTTTTAGTGTTGGACAGACAATTTCAAATATACTTCTATATAAGGAAATTCCATATATAAGGTATATTATATTACGTCGATAGGGTCGATATGACCTACGGCATCTGCTATCAGAGTTACCTCCTGCATTTAGTATGTGTATCTGTCATACATAACTTTTAGTTTCTACCATGTGACACAAGCAAAACCACAAGTTAATGCTAATATAATATAACATAATAAATACATAATAATTTCCATATAAACATAAACATGGTGTCTGTATAATAATCTCAGCAATCACGATCAACCGGCGGCGTTCTACAAAGTGAAGTAATTGTGATGCGCCGGCGCATAGCGCAGGGCTGCCAACGTATTTTATGTTTTATTTAATCTGTATATGTTTACTTATATTATAAATGCTATGTAAAAAGTTTGTATGGTTGAGGGCGCTCGTCTCAGGAACTTTTCAAGTTGCAAATAAAAGCTAGTTATATTAGTTTCCGCAATTTAATATCTTAAGATTTTTCGAAAAATGGGCAACGGAGGGATTTAACTTTTTTTTTGTCTCTTAAGCCCTCAACGTACAATGCCTTGAGAACTCGGCAGAAAGTGGGGAACGGAAATGTCATCATAGAAAAGTGTGCCTTAACACTGGGTTCTAGGGTTCCCACTGTCTACCCTACTATATACGAGATACAGCGTGAATAAAAAAAGAAAAAAAATATAGTCTTCTCATCCCTCTATAAAATACTCTGTAACTTAATTATTCATTGAAGCAATCTCTTGTCAATAATCGTAATACATTTTATCGGTTGATTTCTTCCCACATCACTGGTTTTGTGCGCTCGTGCGGTTCGCAACTGGCAGTTAGCACCTTGTCGCGTTGAACAATCAAAATATTGTTTGTGTTTTATAGATGGATTTATTATGTCTTAGTTTGATATGGTTCTATTTGATGTTTGCTTAAATTTTCTTTATAGCCCAATGTCTGTCTGTAAACGTGATGATTGTGGGTTCGAGTCGAACGGGATTGCTCGTGGGATTTTTTTATTTTTAAGACAACAAGACAATGAGCGGTCGCAGCGTTGTGCTCCGCCGCTCAACAAGCAACGTTTCGAATATGATATTTGGCGGTGCTTGGGAAACAGATAATGTTTTCATACGAGGTTGTTTTTACCGATTTATCCCGGGAACTAATCCTCCTTTACATTTATGGCTCGGCAAGAAGAGCGTAAATCTGAAAAAAAAGCTGTAATTCTAAAGTAAAATTTAATAATAAAAATAATAATTTATAAGAGAAAAAGAAAGAAAAAAAATATTATACTTTTACATCGAGACTATTTGGTTCCAATATTTCATCCAATATGTCAGTTGCGATGGTGGTGTAATGGTCAGCATAGTTGCCTTCCAAGCAGTTGATCCGGGTTCGGTTCCCGGCCATCGCACATTTTGCTTTTTATTATTTTTTTAATTGTTAATTTTAGTGTTTTTTTTTGTAATTATAAAATAAGCTGTTTTAATTTTAATTAAAAATATTATTAACTAAAACTATTTTTAGTAGCTAAACAGAACTTTTTTAGTTAAATAGTAAATGATGGCACAGTGAAATAATATCTGACTGTAGACGCAATTGTTCTAGATTCGATTTCTACTCGGGATAATATTAAAATTTTCTTTAAATTAATAATAACCTCTCAATCAACCTTCAATCTCAAAATTTTCTCCGAACTTTTTTCGGAATTTGATAACTCAGCAAAAATAGGAAATAAATCAATGTAAAAGACTAGTGGCCACTTGAATTTTCATTGGAATTTTCTTAGTGTTTCCGTACACTTCCCCAAGTAGCCTAAGGATAAATAACTACACGCTTAATATAGTAGGATAGTCTGGCTGTAAATAGTGTTGAGACACCCCATTCCTCATTTTCCGCCAAATTTTTCAAGACATTACGGATTACATTTCAATACCAGAACTTATTTGCATGCATTTTGTCTTGTTATCTGATAAGATAAGAAAATAATTTATTTTCTCAAATGGGAATCGAACTCATAACTGCATCGCTTACGATCACGTTATACTACAATGGCCTCTTAAAATATAAATTTTAATAAGTTAGCGACTACAATTTTCAATTACTCTGTGACATTACCATATATGGAAGCGTTAAAGTCAAGAGGTTTATCGAAATTCCTTATTCTGGTATAATTGAGTGTTCGAAATGGAAATAACTTTAAAGTAATTGGTAGTGGAAAGGTTATTTTTTTACTTTGTATACGGGTTCGATTCCTACCTAGAGTAATTATTATTATATATTTTTTTATATTTTTAATTTTAAGAGTTTACTTTAGGAAACTTACCTTTAGAAGTATACTTACTTTAATCTAATGATTAAATTATTCTCATACAATAAAAATAAATACAAAAATGATACGAATGCGAATTATTTCTTTTAAGTGAAACANGCAATCACGATCAACCGGCGGCGTTCTACAAAGTGAAGTAATTGTGATGCGCCGGCGCATAGCGCAGGGCTGCCAACGTATTTTATGTTTTATTTAATCTGTATATGTTTACTTATATTGGTAATGCTATGAAAAAAGTTTGTATGGTTGAGGGCGCTCGTCTCAGGAACTTTTCAAGTTGCAAGTAAAAGCTAGTTACATTAGAATATATAAATCATCGCTATTAGTTTCCGTAACCTAATATGTTAAGATTTGGCGAAAAATGGGCAACGGAGAGATTGACCTTTTTTTTTCTCCCTCAAGCAGAAAGTGAATGGAAATGTCTTCATGGAAAAGTGTGCCTTAACACTGAGCTCCCAGGTTCCCACTGTCTACCCTGCTATATGCGGGATAAAGCGTGAAGAAAAAATAAAAAAATATAATCTTCTCATCCCTCCATAAAATACTTTGTAACTTAATTATTCATTGAAGCAATCTCTTGTCAATAATCGTCATACATTTTATCGGTTGATTTCTTCCCACATCACTGGTTTTGTGCGCTCGTGCGGTTCGCAACTGGCAGTTAGCACCTTGTCGCGTTGAACAATCAAAATATTGTTTGTGTTTTGTAGATGGATTTATTATGTCTTAGTTTGATATGGTTCTATTTGATTTTTGCTTAAATTTCTGTCGTAGCATAGTATCTGTTTGTAAATGTGATGGTTGTGGGTTCGATTCAAAATGGGATTGCAGTGGGGGATGAATTATTTTCATTTTCGAGACAACAAGACAATGAGCGGTCGCAGCGTTGTGCTCCGCCGCTCAACAAACAACGTTTCGAATAGCATATTTGGCGGTGCTTAGGAAACAGATAATGTTTTCATACTAGGTTGTTTTTACCGATTATATCCTGGGAACTAATCCTCCTTTACATTTATGGCCCGGGAAGAAGAGCGTAAATCTGAAAAAAAAAACTATATATATAGAAATGTTATTATGGAGGATATTATGAAAATAATCTATATATATAAAAGGACTTGTCCTCACTGACTGAGGTAAGACGCGCGCACAGCCGAAACCGCTGTGCGTAGAAACGTGGAATTTGGACAGATGATTACTTTCGTAATCTGGACATCCACTAAGAAGGGATTTTGAAAAATTTAAAAAAATATATTATACCTTTACATCGAGACTATTAGGTTCCAATATTTCATTTAGTATGTCAGTTGCGATGGTGGTGTAATGGTCAGCATAGTTGCCTTCCAAGCAGTTGATCCGGGTTCGATTCCCGGCCATCGCACATTTTGCTTTTTATTATTTTTTAAATTTTTAATCTTAGTGTTTTTTTTGTAATTACATAATAAGCTGTTTTAATCTCAATTAAAAATATTATTAACTAAAACTATTTTTAGTAGCTAAACAAAACTTTTTTAGTTAAATAGTAAATGATGGCACAGTGAAATAATAACTGACTGTAGATGCAATTGTTCTAGATTCGATTTCTACTCGGGATAATATTAAAATTTTATTTAAATTAATAATAACCTCTCAATCAACCTTCAATCTCAAAATTTTCTCCGAATTTTTTCCGGAATTTGATAACTCATTAAAAATAGGAAATAAATCAATGTGGCCTAAAAACTAGTGGCCACTTGTGGCCACTTGAATTTTCATTGGAATTTTCTTAGTGTTTCCGTACATTTTCCCAAGTAGCCTAAGGATAAATAACTACACGCTTAATATAGTAGTCAGGCTGTAAATAGTGTTGAGACACTCCATTCCTCATTTTCCGCCAAATTTTTCAAGACATTACAGATTACATTTCAATACCAGAACTTATCGCCGCATTTTGTCTTGTTATCTGATAAGATAAGAAAATAATTTATTTTCTCAAAGGGGAATCGAACTCATAACTGCAGCGCTTACGATCACGTTATACTATGATGGCCTCTTAAAATATAAATTTTAATAAGTTAGCGACTACAATTTTCAATTACTCTGTGACATTACCATATATGGAAGCGTTAAAGTCAAGAGGTTTATCGAAATTCCTTATTCTGGTATAATTAAGTGTTCGAAATGGAAATAACTTTAAAGCAATTGGTAGTGGAAAGGTTGTTTTTTACTTTGTATATGGGTTCGATTCCTACTTAGAGTTATATTATATATGTTTTTATATTTTTCATTTTAAAAGTTTACTTTAGGAACCTAGCCTTTAGAAGTATACCTATTTTCATCATTATCTCATACAATAAAAGTAAATACAAAAATGATACGAATGCTATATTATATCTTTTAACTGAAACAGCTGAATCAATATAAAATTATTTTTATACAAATAATTGTTGTCGAAAAATTAAAAAGGAAATATCGAACGAAGTGACTTATTAATAGAACTATTCTATCTCTTACTTTTTTAATGTAAGACAAGCGTCCCTGTTTTGTCTACCTTGCGGCGTTTAATTCCGCAACAACATGAGTAATAATCTCGTCCTCCCAATTACCACAAATAAAATATATCACCGCAATATTTACAAAAAACATATTAAACACACGTACGGAAAAACATATTTTTTAAATATATAAAAAAACATTATATTTGACTAACCTGGAAGTCGTTACTATGACCATATAAGGGCTGACTGACTCAAGGCCCCAGCCTCACCGTGACTGGGGTGACTGACTTACAAAACTGATTTAAAACGTTGATTACTTACACCCAGAGAGGAAGTGATGAATGAAACAAATTAAGTATAAATGAACAGGATTTTTTTACCATATATGGTGGTAAGGTAAATTGTTGACTTTAATATTATTATGTTGACGCCAATGAGGCGCGTGCGTTGGATATAAATTACTGATATTAATTTTTTTAATGATCACGCTGTACACAGTAGGGTAGGCAGAGGGAACCTACTCAACCTACCTAGTAAATTTCAACTTTCTATGTCCGATAGTTTCGTCTGTCCGTCGTCTGTCAAGCACTCAGTAAAGGAATAGTTTTATGTATGTATGTCAAATTTAAAATAACAAATGGAACATATATTGACAAGTTAATAGAATATTTAAACCCGGATGCTATAAATGCAGATAAATGCTGCAGTAGCCGTGACTCCTTACGTAATGTTAATGAGATAATGAGATATGCTTATTACGTGTAATTGGATGAATTCACTTTGTAAACAGCTTCCCGCTCTATCCCGCTTACAGCAAATAGGTCCTAGTAGTGTCGAGCCACTGTGTTCTCACTTTTTCGACCGGATTCGAGTCACTGTGTATTGCTTTCTTTATAAGAGTGGGGAAAATCACGATAATCGAAGAGAAAAACAGTGTATTTTGTCTCGCATGGCTGTGTGACAGTTCCCACTTTTCGTTCAAGACTTTGCGAGTTGAATAGCAGAACAATCGACAAGCAATGCCTGAAGAATTCGGCGGAAAGTGAAGAACGGAAGTGCCTTAACACTAGGTTCCCGGGTTCCCTCTGTCCCCTGCTATTTGTGGGATATTCAGATGCTGTCCCACTCCACCACGGTGGCCTCAATTATTATGATTAATGACAATAATAAATCAGGAAGTTGTCAAGATCAATTAAAGTGTACAAATAGCTAGAAACAAGGAATTACCAAATTTGGTGTTCCGTAGAGTTAGTCAGTACTCAAGTACCTACTATACTGGTAGTAGTCATCGAGATAATATCTCGAGGTAATGTCGGTTGAACCCTAAAAGGAACTAAGGTCACGTTGCGAGGTCCCTTCAGGTCATCTGTTAGATATTTTCGCAAATGCTTGGATTTTTTCTAATTTTTTAATTATTTTTTAATAATTTGCCTTTGGATATTGCTGACTCGAGTTAACCGAGTGTTAAGGCACTCCGTTCCCATTAATCTTCTTTCCGCCGAATTCTGGAGGCATTGCCTGTTGATTCTATAATTTTATTCTGTTCATGAACAATCCCTCCACTGGGAATTGAACCGACAGTACATTCATTTGTATATTATAAATCGACAGTTAAGTTTCTATCATTTATAAAACGAAAATCGGTCATTGATATTAAGGTAGAGTCAGTTTCATAATAAATTATCATTAGATAGTGTCTTGTGATGTCCCTTGAGGAATGGACTGATTGTGAACTCGAGGTTTTATTAAACCGACGAAAAAACCGAAGGATTTTATTTTCGAATAGTACAATTTTTTTAATGTTTAAACTCGTTTTTTTTTACTGAGTAGTAATATTATGAAAGTTTCACTGTAGAAGAGATTAGTCGTCACTCGTAGCGCAGAGGTACAGGTGTGACAGTAAGTGCGACAGGTTGTAGATACGATACCCATTCAATGAAATATTTAATATTTTAATTTCCTCGCTCTAGTACTGAGGTGAGCGAGCGCGGCGTTGAGTTTCGACACTCGACACGCTATAGGTACCTCCAAAATAACATTTCTGTAACTAGAATGTGAACTTGTAACCACTGTATTCAACAAGACTCTCTCGTAACTTGACCACATTGACGTTAACTCATACATTATTTAATTAAAGAAATGTTAATTAATCGTATCTACAATGATTTGCGTAGATTCCTAATGAAGAATTAATTCGCGACACGATTCAAAGGTGTTTATTTATCTTCACGCTGTATCCCGCATATAGCACGCTAGACAGAGGGAACCCAGTGTTAAGACACTCTATTCTCCTGTTTCAATTTTTCATATTTTCGAATTTACCTACGTTGAGTGGTCGAAGCCGTCGAACTAAACGCTGCGCCTCTTGTTGTTAGTGAGCATGGAAATTAAAATAATTATTTCCTCCTACTGGGAATCGAACCCGCAAACATCATGTTTACATCCAGACGTTGTATTCTTCTTACATTTAATCAACAATTAAATCACAGCACGCTTTAAAAGTCATTACACGATGTGGTGTTGTTATCTTGGGCGATTTATTTTGCATAGTGATTATACGCAGGAACACATTGACTTACTGTAACATGACGTTTGTGGGTTCTTTTCCAATTCGGGGGAATTCATTATTTAAATTGTCTCGCTCTAGTAACATGGTAAAATGATGAACATTATATTCTTTACACGGAGTACAACTACTCAGCTATATGACAATTTGAACGTTAAGCTAAACCAACATATAACAGGAACAGAATATTTTAAAAGTATTATTCATGTTTCCGCTCTGATACCAAGGCAAAAGCCCGGCGTTGAGTTCCGCCCTTCAACACGCAGTGTGCAAAAGATTCACCGGAAAATAGGGAACGAAGTATAACTTAACACTAGGTTCCCTTTGCCTACCCTACTGTGTGCGGTATATAGCGTGTATATCTGTATATACTCGTATGTATAAAGCAAGCCGGTATCGCACGAAACACAAATCAAAGTTCGACAACCGATGCGACGGTACCAGTTTTTTATTTCGGCGAATCTTATTTTACTTCAAGGTCGATTGATTTTGAATCATTTTATTTTATTATATAATAATATATTATATATACAATTGCAACCCAAGAAGAGAAAAAATAATAATTTGTATTATATTATGTGTGTCCTAACCGTAACGTCAGTGTGTCTACGGTAATGTAGTGTCTCAACACCTCTGTTAGGTTTCCTCTGCTAGCGCTACTGTGTGCGGGTTACAGCGTGAAGCTGAGAAACACATAACCCGTTGAGTTCTACCACTGAACATTTAATTCCACGAAAATTAGGACTTAAAGTAGAGAAGGTTTTAACATAGGCGTAAGGCATTCTCACTAGTGGAAATAAAATATTTATTTAAAGCTATAGTTTCTTCGCTCTGGCACCAGGGCAAAAAGCCCAGCGTTGAGTTTCGCTTCTCAAGACGCAATGCCTCCAGAATCCAGCAGAAAATGAAGAACGGAGTGTCTTAACACTAGGTTCCCTCTGCTTACCCCGCTTTATGGGTGATACAGCGTAAAGCTGATTTTTAAATATACTATTTAAATAAATAAATAAAAAAACACGAGTCCATCTATTCGTCCTCCAAAACGAAAATCTAACCGTAACGAATCAATTATTCAATAGTTTCGCTAAATTCACGCTAAACGGCCATTACGCGAATTATATAAAACATTGGAATTGCCTTGACGTTCAGAATTTATAATAATAAGGAAAAATAACGCCCAAGTGGTGCAGTTACACTGTTAACGACGGTTGTGGGTTCGAACCCACTCGGGGTAATGGTTAACTATATTTATGAGTTGAGTTCTGTGAAAAGTTTGAAGTGGATCTTAAAGAAAAGAATTGAGTGTTTTGACATTACATTATCCTTGTTCATCCTGG
Organism: Heliconius cydno galanthus; assembly: GCA_036379175.1. NCBI lineage: Eukaryota > Metazoa > Arthropoda > Insecta > Lepidoptera > Nymphalidae > Heliconius > Heliconius cydno. Next base: position 120,837 of record JAKRZM010000384.1, read on the forward strand.
TATGTGAAAAAAAGTATAATTCTAAAGTTTTTTTAAGTTTCCGCTGTATCCTGCATATAGCAGGGTAGATATAGAGAACGTGATAACATAGTGTTGCGACACTCTGTTCCAATTAAGACACTTACGTTCCGCTTTCCGCCGAAATCTTGAGGCATTGTGTATTGAGGCATTATTTTTATTGAGGTTACCAAAGCAAGGACGTGAAAATTTAAATATTTAATTCCCCAAATGGGATTGGAACCCACTACCGTCGTTTCTATGTCTAGACATATCTAGTACTTAGGTATATATTGTTATAATTCAGGCATCATACACAGCCTGGCGCCAAGTATCCGCTATAATAAGTACTCGTACTTGCAGCTATTATCATTTATAGAGGCAGGCATCGATTGTGAATTTAAATTAAATCCAGATCTAGGCTTTGTTTTACTTCCTGTTCATATGAGTACTGTGGGCTATGGTAGTGGGTTCTAATTCTGGGACGTTATAAAAAAATCTGTAAGAAAACAATTAAGTATTCGTAGTGATTTGTCACTGTCTTCATATGACATCATACCATCATAGTTTTATTTCATTTCTCCACCATTATAGGAAAGCGTTGAGTTCTGGCTGAATGACGCACAATCAAAAAGTTGTATAGTGGTGTTTTACCATTGTAGAGTGTCTTGACACTAAATTCTGTTAACACTAAATTAGTAACTAGCTTTTATTGTAACATATATTCATTATTTTATTTTTGAGGCCGTCGTGTCGCAGAGTGGTTTGACTGCAAGCATTGCGGGTTCAATTTTTACTTGAGGAAATGATCAACTTTCATTTCTTAATTCTATTAATTAGTAACAAGATAAAGCATTGAGACGCAATGTCTTGAAAATTAGACGGGCAGGAGTGTTTTTACACTATGTTCCCTCTGCCTACACTGCTATGGAGTAAAGGCTTTGTATGGGAGTAAATTTATCTAGTATTCGAATTTACTACCGTCGCGTCCACTTAGATAGACACTAACTGCGCAACGATACAGTAAATTTATTGAATATTTAAACATAATTATACAATCTATATCGATCGCTTTATAAGGTAAGCTATTAAGATAATAGAAGTATGTAATTGGTTCGCCGCATTTAACTCCGTACAAGAATAGGCAAGAACATAAATAACTAAACCTTTTATGTTTAGTACCTTTTATTATGATATGGTTATATATTTTAAGTAATTAAGTTCAGTTATATGTTCTTATCAATTCGTTCTGGTATAGAGGTTCCTAGGTTCCCCTTACTTACCTTGCTATGTGCGGGAATAAGTTACGTCGTGGAGCTGTGTGGTGGTTATGGTTTCGATTTCCACTCGGGACATTGGATTATTTATATTCTAGCAAGATAAAGAGCGAATCTCTTACTCGAATTTGGCTGGAAAGATGTAAATGCAGCAAAAACGTATAAGTGTTCGTATCTTTTAGTTGCATTGATTTAGAAATTTGAAATTTTTCATCGCCCCATGGGACCGTAGACCTGATTCGTTATTACTTTCAGCATGATACCCTCACGCTACCTTGCGATAAGTGGTCTTGACAGACGTACAGACAGGCAAGAGAGTAATTCTATAAGGATTTCGTTTTTTTGTTTTGAGATATGGAACCCTAAAAACCAATAATTATTGAAACATGATTCGTTCATCTTGACATTTAGCGCCCCTTAAGATAAGATGAAATCCGTAGACGAACGCAGGTTACCGACATAGCTCCCAAAATCTGCAAGCTAAAGTGGCAATGGGCAGGCCATATTGTTAGGAGGACCGACAACCGATAGGGAAGAAAGGTCCTCGAATGGCGACCACGTCTCGGCAAAAGGAGTATAGGCCGCCCTCCAACCAGGTGGACCGACGACCATAAGAAGACAGCGGGAAACCGCTGGATTCAAAGGGCGCAGGACCGGACGGAGTGGCGAGCATTGGGGGAGGCCTATGTCCAGCACCTTAAAAGGCTGATGGATGGATGGATGAAGATAAGATCTGAGCACATCCTCTGATAACTCATTTAGTTATTGAAGTGCAATCTATATATAAAAAACTTACAGTTACTGAGCGACTGACAGACAACGCACAGAAAAAAAATAATAAAAAAATATCTCTTCGTCATAATCGAACCCATAACCAATTTACTGTGAAATCCTTAAAATAAACAATGCTAATGTAAAAAGACCTTGTAAATACGTAGTTCATATGAAAAAGAAGCTAATAACCGTCTATTATTTCGAAGATCATACACATACAAATACAAACATACATAAATATTGATTACTCTTAATTTCACTCTACAGCATCTTATTATGGACCATAAATTATTTAAATACAGTGACCGACGAAATTCTGGTATTAAGAAATTATGATAATATGTTTACTTTAAATATGTTGTTTGTATAAAAGATAATGCATGACATTAGCTAAGGGATTGGGATTCGATTTCTGGTTAATATTAAAACTTAAAATATATAGCGTTAAATTACATCACTCTGCTTAATAATACTCTACGTAATGTCACGAAAATTAGGTAGTACGGAGAGAAAGGAGTGTCTTAACTCTAAGTTACCCTCTGAAAAAATTAAAACCGCATGAGAGTAGAGATAAAAATAACTTCACACAGTATCCCGCACATAGCTGGAAGACAGAAGGAACCTGGGAACTTGGTGTTAAAACATTAATTATTTTATTTAAAAAAGTAGGAATATATAATGAGGTTCCCCGGTAAAAGAGGAATCCAGAAGCCGTAAAAAACAATAGAAATTTAAATCGATAAAATAAAATATAAATTTAAATCAAATTGACACTTCTCTCCACGTCTCCAAACAGACTAGAAACGTAACGTTTTCAAAAGTGAGACGGTATTTAAGTTAGAAGACCGTCTCCAAGATCCTTTGTCTATTCGAAGGTGTGTCTAACAATGTGCGTTGCAAAACGCTACTTTGAACACGCTTTTAGCATAAACAGGTGATTTACTATGAAAGGACGGTTGCGTTATGAATGTATGTAGATGTGATCATTTCTCGAAAATATTTCTTGAATTTTACTGTTAGCGCGGCGAACGTGGCTTTGTATCCCGTTTGAGGGATTAGTATTTTGATTTCTTTGATCTGGTAGGAAGATTAAGAGATTTGCCTCTAGGTTCCCTCTGCCTTTCCTGCTATAAGCAACAATGAAGATGTAATTGCTTAAAATTTTCTGTAAATTGTACTGATGAAGTGTGCCAGCCTCTGACTGTTAGCGCATTGGTTGTACCAAGGTTTGATTCTTGCTTTTGTCAAATAATTATTTTTCTCCATTCTGGTGAACAAATCACTACGTTGATTTCCATGGAAAAAAAAAACAAAATAAAAGAAAAAAAATTATGACAGTATCTAATGAGAACACTTAACTGTTCAAAATAACAAATTAATCTAGGAAAGTTGAGAAATACGGTCAAAAAACACGTCTCAATCTAAGATAGGGCACCAAATTTGGTAGTTCATTACTTCTGTCATATATGGGCGTGTGGCGCCGCGGTACAACATTCAATTAATAGTTTTTTTCTACGACATATCCGTTCAGTTGTTAAGATTTTATTATACACTAGCGGAGCCGAACGCGGCTACGCCTGCTTGAAATATAAGAATATAATTTCTATAGATATATAATTTCAATCTAGATAAAATGCTAAAAGTGACTATTATATTTATTTTCATAAAGATGAATATCAAAATGACGCCGTAACGAACGCGGTCGCGTAACGACGACGGTTGTTATTAACATGGCAGAATAAATTGCATGTCAAATTAGAAAGTATATTAATTTATTAGTATATATGTGTAATGTAATGTTATATAGCCTATAGCACTTCTGAAGAATGCAGCTTTCATACAAAACAAAAACATAGTAAATCGGACCAGTAGATCCAGAGATCTTAGCGTTCAAACAAACAAACAAACAAACAAACAAACAAACAAACAAACTCTTCCGCTTTATTATATTAGTATAGATTCTAATAATACGATTGCATTAGTTTGTAAATTATTTTTTTATTTTATTTTAAATACTAGCGTCCCAAATGCGGCTTCGTCCGCTTAAACTTTTTATTAATTTTTGATATTATAGCAAAATTATTTAAAATCTTCACATAAATTGAAGCTTATGTGTTAATTTGAGGTATAAGCTATATTACTTTAAAGCTTCATCTTATGCCGTAGTTTTCAAGTAAAAGTTAAATACTCATCCATGTCACTGTCCCAAACTTTCACATTAATATAAATAGAAGAGCGATAAAATAAAAAAAATATATATACAGGTGTCCCCGGAGTCCCATAACTGTCACGACTTGGTCTATCACATGTTTTCGTCTTATCGTTGACTCCTAGGACACCCTGTATATGCAGTCATTCCCCCGAGTAGAAATTGATCTCCGAACCATCATAATTACAATTACAGTCCCACAGCGCCACGACGACTTACAAAATAAAATAATTGTTAATACAATTTACAAGCAAAACTCAAATTAATTATTATACGAAAAAAAAACTCTAATTAATGATTACCATGTAAAGTAAATAAACAGATTGTTACAGTAATTTGTGGTATAATGAAAGCGGTGCGTTTAGAAAACACAGCAGATCTGTCTTGCTCTAAATACAGCTTATATCGTTGAGATAATTAGAAATGTACACCTCTGCTTATTTACCTCGTGCTGGTAAAAAATGGGCGGCGTTGAGTTCCGCCAGTGCAACTGGTTTGAGATATTTGTCCTTTCAAATTTTGTATATTTATTTCATTTAACTTGTTTTATAAAAAAATGTAATTACGTCATTATTGCACCAAATGAGCGATATAACGAGTACTGAGTCTATTTAAATAAATCATGGCATATTATTTTCTTATGTCGCATAAACATCTTTAAAATGGAAAACGAGAAACAGAGTGATATGTTACTATTGTATTTAAAGGAATAAGAATATTAAAAATAATGTTTTTGTTTCAGCACGCGAATGCAGTCCGTGAATCAGCTCGTCTCATCCTCGACGCTCCAGCTCCAGCTCCAGAATCTGAAGATGCCTTAACCTTGGCAAAAGCACTGCGCACCAGACCTCCAGTCAACATGCTACCTGCTGCTAAAGCTGGCACTTTCTTTGCCCGAGATAATCTGTCAAATTTTATTGAATGGTGTCGCAGAGCTTTGGGCATCCTCGAATGCTTATTATTCGAAACTGATGATTTATGCCTCAGAAAGAACGAAAAACACGTCGTGCTATGTCTCCTAGAAGTTGCAAGAAAAGGCGCAGTATTGGGTATGCCAGCTCCGTTGCTTGTTCAAATGGAGAAACAAATTGAGAGGGAATTGGCTGGAGAGGAATTACGTCCAGATGATTCTGCTTTGGGCTTGGTGCCTTCTGGACCTCAGCCTCAGTTGGTGACCAATGATTTGAGGAGTTTGGACGAGAGAGTCAGGGATCTAGTGGAGAGATGCTCCTGCCCCACACAGTTCCCCATGGTGAGAGTTTCTGAAGGAAAATACAGGATTGGTGACACAAGGATGTTGATATTTGTTAGAGTAAGTTTATTATTTCTTATGATATTTCTTATTTTTCTTTATTTATGTAAGCTTTATACGTTCCCGTTAACTTTACACTTTGATTATTTAAAGATGCTACTACATACTCGTATCATCACGTCCAATCAGTTACGTCCTAATTGGTTTGATGGCGATATATTGGTAAAACCGCAATATCGTGCTTCTTAGAATAAATAATAGTATAATCAAACATTACTTCCCCGCTATGGTAAGAGAAATGACAACGTTGACTTTTGCAAAATCTCTATTTCGACTGAAAAATGGAGAATGGAGATTCTTAATATTAATTTCTTATCTCACATTTATAACAATATGGTATATGAGGTGAAAGTAAAAAAAATCTAACATATATATATAAACAAAAGTAGACAATAAAGTCAAGTTAAGACCTAACTTAGTACAAAACAACATTAGAGGTGAGCAGGAAGAACACATGACATTGATGTATCACTACTTGTAATTCCACATAGCGAGCGAGTGAAACGACGCCGTCTAATTAATTACTTTAATATAAATACTATAATATCATTTCGCGACGGTTGTGAGTTCGATTCCCATTTGGAGTTCGAATTGTTTTCATTTCATTGCTCTGGAACAAGTATAGACTATATTACATAGCGTTAATCGTTTCAATTAAACACACTGTACCAGTAGCTAGAGTTACCTCCCGTATTTAGAATTTGTCATACACATCCATTCCAAGCCACGATTAAAAGCTAGTTTATATGATAAACTAACTAACTTTTTCAAATATTTGAAATAACTAAAAGATCAATTCACTTGTTTATCGACCTCGGTCTTTCGCCGATTAGGTCCAAACCTTGCCTCGCTTAATAAGGGCTGATTGGCGGTCCAAATCGAAATACCAATATCTGATCTGGTGGTCCATTAAATTTATAGGCTATCAGGTGTCTCGATAGAATGGTCGGAAATATTGGTTTCTAGTATAAAATAGAACTCCTTAAAATAACTTTGGAACAGATTTTCCAATTAAGGTTCTATACTTAGTAAACTAGCATCTGAGCAATTCTCTATTGCTTATATTATTTTTTAAATTATTTAAATTTTATTCTGCACATAGCAAAATAGACCAAGAAATTTGAATGTCAAGACACTTCGTTCTCCGCATTCCGCGAGGATTTAAGACGCAGCACTTTATCTTATGAGAGCAAGAAAATAACAGTAATTCGTTTCCCCGAGTTCAGATCGACCCCGCGACTATCGTGTTTACAATCAGACGCTAGAAGTAACGTCTCATCTCAGATTTAATCTACGTTGTAATAACGCATTATTGATATTTTTCGATAATGATTAAAAATACAATTAAAAACATTATAATATATTTCATATATTCCAAAGTTGTTGACTGTAACAGATCACTTTTAAATAAAGGTCAAACATCAAACCATTTAGAAAATATCAGAGTTTTGATTTGCCCAAAATAGGAAACGATCGGGCGAATGATTCATCAATGAGGCCTTAAACGATGCTCCGCTCAAGATGGAAATAGACCAGTTATGTAATAGCGATAGTAAATTATAAACACGTGTTATTTTATCGCCAGCTTTTAATTACACCCATTAGTTTTATTAAAGTCTAAGGAAATCCACAGAAATATAAGATAAGATATCGAAAGTATTTATGTAAATCAAAATTGATTATAATTTCTACTTTTTTGTTAAAATAAACTATTTTTTTGCAGATCCTTCGTTCCCACGTTATGGTGCGAGTAGGAGGAGGATGGGATACCCTCGCCCACTATCTGGACAAACATGACCCTTGCCGTTGCAAGGCTCAGCATCGCACTTCGCTATCAGCCCGTCTGGCGCGACCTAAGCACGACCTCGCCGGCGCCACTGTCACTTACGAGAGACCCGACCCTGGTCCGACTTCCCTTCCATACAAAGATTACAAAGAACCCAAAACATATGAGCCAATGTCATTGCAATACAATTCAAAGCTTTATTCTGACGATCCAAAATCAGTACACTATCAATCGAATAACAAATTAGATGGCAATAGCTTGCCATATTTGGGTGACGTGGACAGGGCTGCTTCTCCAAACAGGAAATACTTGACGCCAAGAAATAACAGTCCAGGAAGACATTCCTCTTCACCAGATCGTAGGACCAAGATCATCTCTACGAATCATTTGGTTCCTTCGCCTCATACCGTGAGGAATAAGAGTCCAAGGCCAGTGTCTCCTGCTCCAGCGACGGAAAGTGCTTCAGATAATGGATCCGAAGTGTCAGATGAAGGATACAGAAGTCTGGGGGTGGTAGCTGGATCTACACAGGGCTCACCATCAACGAAAACAACGAACAGATATTCGCTGCATAGTCAAAATTCTATGGACGACGCTGATTTTAGTGGTAAGATAATTTTTACGTCCTCTATGTATATTTGGTATATATGCTTTCTCTCGTTAAAAAGTTTTAGGTTCAAATACTGCTTAGACATATCTTTATAAATTAAGAGTATTTTACTAAATCAAGAATTTAAACATTGAGAAATAGGAACAGTAATCTATAAATGTGTTTTATAAAAATATTCTATAATAACTTGTAAGCTTGCGATTGTGCTCGACAAACATCCGTCACGGTCTGACAGGAACTATTATATGCGTAGCCTTTCTATCAATTATTAAATGGTTAGAACATTAAATGAGGCATAGTATTTTTTATCAACATCTATAACACCTAAGAAATGTGGAAAATTATTACTAAAATATGTACTAATTATTTGTTCCGGTTAAATTTTAATTGCTTACCTACATATATTATTTAATTAATATGGAAACATTGAACAAACACAACTGACATCGTCACTTTAATATTTCTACGTATAGTTATACGATTCGTAGGTTCTAATCTAGTTTGGGGTAAAAATAGATTATTTTTGATGAACCTAAAAAAAATACTTCAACTAGGAATAGGTTTAGGATTAATTGGTATACGATTCATTTAGTTATATAATTCAAGAAATTTATTAACATAGTCAACCAAAAAGTACCAAATGGCTTAGAAACATATAAACGAAGTCGCGGGTGATTAGTTAGTAGATATATATAGAAAAGTGCATTTCCGTCCGTCTCGGTGTGTGGCTACATTGTTACGTGCCATCATGTCGTAGTTCATTGCTTGCACCAAATCAATAGCTGCGATCTAATAATATATTTTAGACTAAATTTATATTAAAAGTTTTAAGTTCTTATACGACAATGTAGAGAAAATCAGTTGAGAATCACTTGAGAGAATTAATTATATTTGTTTCTCTCATTCTGTTATAATAAATAGATATTGCACGGCGTTAAGTTCCGGCAATTTTCGTCTTGAACTGATACAAGGTTCTCTCAGCTTATACTTCTAAATAAACAGAATGCCGCGTGAAACTAATAGATAGAATCCCTGTTAGCGGTGGTTATTGGTTCAAACCCATTACCTCCAAATAATCAATCAATCAATTAAAAATAAATAGGCGGCCTTATCACTATAAGTGATTTCTTACAGGCAACCTTTATCAATTATCACTTGGAAATATATTTTTTTACAACTGGAACCACTAAGCACTTATTTCTAGATTTGAACCCGAAACCATCTCATATAACAGTCACGTTAGTCACTCCGCACTGATCGACCATGATGTCAAAAATGTGAAGTCATTGTAGAAATATTCGCATTATTTATACAAGTGTTAGAAATTACTCTTTATTTGTTTTTACTTATATGGAGTTGTTTGTTTTAACTTTTCTTGCGGTTTCTACAATTTTTGACGTTCAATTGTGAGATTTGTTATGATTCTCTTATGATTAGAAATTGTCTTCATTTTTCGAAAATTATGTAACTTGTACAGAAATCAAATAAATGTTTAACTTCATTGTGTATCCCGCATACAGCAAGTTAGGTAATCGGTGTATTAAGTACTAGATACATACTACTTAATGTCCATTATTTTAATTTCTTCGTTCTAGTAATAAATAAGACAAAGTGCGTTGTTGAATTCCGTCACTCAATAGGCAATGTCTCATAAATTGGTCTGTGAGTGGAGAGCGGAGTGTATGTAACATATCGTAAATTGATAGAAAAATATAAAAATGAAAAATAAATAAATCAGTTTTATGCTGTATCCCGAACACAGCTATCTATCAGGGTAGGCAGAGGGAACCTAGTGTTAAAACACTCCGTTCCCAACAATAGATTAAAATAAATAAATTCATTTTCAAACTATATCCTGATAGAATAACGTCCTAACTTTTTTGACATTTAAGTAATGTCACCTAGCCTCCATATTGGCGCTCTAACAATGCATCGATCCTACCAAATAAAGAATATATATAATGATATACGAAACGATTTGCGTATGATTATTATTATTGATAGCTATAGAGTATGGGATCTGTAATTGTATGAAGAATTTTCTAGAACTATTCAACTATCAAAACAAAGTCCTGTATTGACGCAATCACCAATTTATTTAGTCGGAGATGAATATTTTAATGGCTTTGACTTAGTTAGGAAAGCTCTAATTTCTGAGGTATTGCGTGTTGAGAAGCGGAACCCAACGCCGCGATTCTTCTTCAGTGTAGTGTGGGGAACGGATACTCTGATCCGCTGGGTTCCTTCTGGCTATACTAAATATTTTTTATCACTATGTAAGAAACAGTGATATTTCGTGATGACCGAACAATATTAACCAATATATATTGAAAGAATATTATAAAACAATAGAAGTTCACGCATAGACAGAGGCAACCTAGTGTTGAGACACCTTGTTTCCCACTCACCAGAAACTTTTAAAGAAATTGCATGTTGAGAAGAGGAAGAAGCAGAATTTAACCTCTCTTTTTGTTCTATTAGACGGGAAAATAAAAATAATTTAGATACAATAATTCTCTGGAGTGGGGATCGAACCTACGACCATCGCGATTACAGCCATATATTGTCCTACAGCCTCAGAATGCAGGTATAATATAGAATCATAATATATGTAACAATAGGTTTTCGAAATCGAAAATCAAACAAGTGAAAGGACAATTTGAATCGAAAGCTAAACTTAGGTCCTTGATAGGAACAATACTACTGTTTAGAGCTAAAATAATTTAAGTAATCTAGGCTTTAGGTCCCTAAATTTAGGGTCCAAAATATTAAAACCTAAATGTATGGGAACTCGTTCAGACGTGAGAGTATTTGAAAACATCGAGGGGTGATTCAACATTCTTTAAAGAACACAATGTGGCGACCAAATAAAGGCTTAGGTTAAGGTTTTGTACTGTTGTATGTACGTTTGTGTATATGTATGTGCCTGTGTACTTTTATGTTGAATTTTGACTTGTTATTGTGAATTTGGTGAACTTAAAATCGATACGTCGTCGTCGATCGTCACGTCCTCGTGGTAGTGCAGTGGCAAGCGTGTGAATATAAGGGTGACGGTTGTTGGTTCGATTGCTATTTGGGGAAATTAATTATTATTTAATCATATTTTCATTTTTTCGCTCCGTAAAAAGACATAGCGCGGCGTTGAGTGCTGCCACCAATGCTTCGAAAATTTGGCAAGAAGTGTGGATCTGCCATCTGCCTACCCTGCGATATGCGGGATATAACGTGAAGCTGAAAAAAAAATATTTTAAAATAGAAAAATCCGTTGAAAAGAGAAAGAAACTACTAGACTGAGAAGTAGAAATATGGCGTTTAGGTCGGTTAGGGAGGGTAGGGCAGCTGTAAGAGAAGATTTCTAGAAATGCATACGGACACGGAAAAAATGTATTTAAGTCCCCGCAAACTATAATCATCATCATTATCACCAGCCTGTCCTCGTCCATTATGGGCGTAAGCCTCTCCAATGGTACACCATTGAGCTCCATCTTCAAACAAAGATGCGGGCGACGAATAGTTTCGTTAATAAAACTATGTTTTATTCATCTCCTTTTTATGAATTAGATAAGAGAACACTAGAACGATCATTTCATAATGAATCAGATAAGTCGAATGAATTATATTAGTTGTTGTTTTTTGCATAAATTAAAAACATAATTTATAAATTATTTATGTCTATAAAATTTATCACAGCAGCATTTACCTGTTTCATAGATAGCTGACAAACAAAGGACGCCGACAAATAGTTTGGGATTACTTTTATTAGATATCACATTATTTCGTAGATTAGATACATTTTTTTGTGAATAACAATAATGATTTATGACGTCATATTGTCTGTCAATTTTGAGTCTAATTACAGAACCTGGTAAATATCACGCGGTGTTTAGTTTCGCGGGAGGATCGGAGTGTCTTAACCTAGATCCATTTTGTTTACTAAAGGAAAGAAAAATTGTAAAAAATCTCTTCATTTTAGAAATATTCTATGTATAGTACCAAACTCATATTTGCAGTTCATTTCATACAAAATGAGTGCACATGCTCGTAAACTGAAGTTTGTCAACACTTACAAGTTGCACTTCCATTTGACTTACAACCTGAAATTGGTACGGAATCCTCGATGGGCGAGTCCGACTCGCACTTAACCGGTTTTTTATAAATAAAGAGACACATGCACGCCTCCCACGGCAGCTCTCCTGTCAGCAGTTTGCACACGATACCAACTATAATAAACAAGTAACACACATCTTAAAAGGCAATAAGCTACAAGGCGAACCAGGAACTTGAATAATAGATCGACATACTACGATTATTCATATAATCTAATCTAAAGACAATGCTGATATTACGACCTTTACAAATTGCTTAAGTGCTGTTTGTTATTATATATTATGTATATTTTAATGTTTTATCTAAAGTTAGTTTTATGATAATAAGCAGCTATGAGTTCGATCCTATAAACTTAGTTGGTATAAATCTAGATAGATAGATTTGATAGTGTAGTACATTGTATTAAAGAGTTCCTCTACATTTAAAAAAAAGCTTTCAAAATGAGTATCGAACATGTTCATTGAATTGTTTTTTTTTGTTTTCAGAGCGTCTCGATCATGACGACAGCTGTCACCTAGATAAAAACGACCGCGTCGATGACTACGTCAGCTTGAACACTGGACTGCGCAAAACTGATTTCTCTGATACATTCTACGGAGGCAGAAAGAACAGCACAGAGGAAAAGTCAAATCGTGCGAGTCCAGAATGCATTATTAGCAACGAAAGTAACAATTCACCCAGCAAAAGTCTTCGACCAAATCGGGAAGCATCGCAATCACCAGTAAAAACTATAAGGAGCAGACAAGCAAGTAGAATCCCACATTCTCCTGTACGAAATCGAACACCAAGTCGAGGAAACACACCAAGTCCTAAACACACTGCCAATACTCAATCTTCACCTAAATTGGCACCTAAATTACCACCAACAGCACGTAATACTTGGGGTGGCAGAACTGCTCCTACTCAGACCAAAACAAAATCACGACCTACAATTGGAGCAGATACTTTTGATAATCCAAACAAATCACCTAAGACTAAACCCAAAGCTCAAAACCAAGCCTTCAATCGAAACTCACCTCTAAGAGCCAGCAGCGCTACACTGAGGTCTCCAACACATCAAAAAGCATTAAGTCCTCTTCTAGAACACATTCTAAGATCTGCAGAAACTGCCAAAGACGATGCAGCGGTTTTGGAAAAAATGAAGGAAATAATCAGGACTTATTCTAAAGGTGATGATTCCCTTTCACGAGCTAGCTCAAAAGATTCCGACTATGCCGATTTTACATCAGCGTGGGTTATGTCCGATGGGAAACTTGAAAGGTCAACAAGCACTAGACAATTGGCCGCACCCAGGAAGGATCCCAGGACTGGCATGTCCAGGATACCAGCACCTGTTTCTATTGGGTGCAGACGGTCTACATCAACCTCTCAATTCCAATGACCTGATGAAGATCAGGATTGAAAAGACTGAACTAATTCTTGTGTTTCATTCGAATCAAGTGATTTAAAGTGTTAGTGAATAGGCTATTTATAGACATGTCAAGATTTCGACGCAACAACTTGGACCTTTACAGCCTAAGCATAATATATCTCTGTCATATCTTTGTAATAGTAGATGTATAATTGTAAAAGGTAAAAAAAATCGAATTTGTGTAATTCTATCATAGATTAGTCTAAAATGTAGATTGCACTAACTCGGGGACGAGAATGTTTCTTTAAAACACACATGACAAGTTAAAAAATGACAAAGAATTGTAAAATGACTAAAAAAGCAAGATGGTGCTATATTATTAGTTTTTTTAGTTTTTATTATTTGCGAATCATACGAAATGAAATAAAAAATATGTTAAGTTTTTAGTAAGACATGTAATCTTTGCTATTATTTAAAAGTTTTATCAAAATATGCTTAGTATTACGTTAGTTTAACACGTTTTAATATAAGATTTTATTATTAATAACCCGGTAATAAATTAGGCATTACTTGAGTTAGCCGGGAATTTGGCAATTGTTTTTTTTTTTNTTGTGAATAGATAATTTAATATTAATTAAATTAATGTTCGAATCAACTATGTATACGAATATTGTTTTAAAATATTTAATATGCGTATGGTGCTTTATGTTCATAAATAATCTGCTTTCTTTTTTTTAATTGCATGTGAGTTTGCCCATGGCTCTAAATTCTTATAATTTCTTATAAATTCTTATAATCTTCATATTACATAAAATATAGGAATAGTTCCCACATGATATATTCGTATTTTTTTTATTTTGCTAAAATGGTTTTTTTTTTTATATTGTGTAAAAATTGTCTCTTTTTTATATTTATTTTATAATTTTACGTCATTAAGCAAAAGCTTTTATTATCTGCACTATAATGCTCTTCCCTGCATACTTATTTAGATAAGAAATTAATAAAAAAACGATTTCCCACCAAAGATCTCATTTTTGAGGTGAAAATGTCAAAAAATTACAGTTTGTTTTTTTTTTCAATTTTCACGTCAAAATAGAGTTTTGGAATTTCGCTGTACGACATAACTATTATTTATTTTACAGATATGTATATTTATAAAATCAAGAATAAAATCTGTCATTGAGAATAATGAATTTGCAAATAAATCGTGGCTTTTTTAAATGTTGCATAAGTCAAATAATTTCTTAACATAAAAAAATTATAAAGATAGTTTCTTGTAGAGATATTGTGAATTATAAACCTAAAATATATTTTGGTACTTGAAACATTTAATATTTAAAATAAAATCTGTAATTTTACTTATGCTTCGATCAGGTCACGTAAATCTGTCAAAATATTACCCAACAATGTTATTTTTAAGTTTATTTTTAGTGTTTTTTTAATATTCTTTTTGTAACGTTGGTAATATTGCGACAGATATACACTGTATCTGTATAGGTCTTGTACGTTCGTTACCAGTAACTATGCCATAGATTTCGTTAATTTAAATAAAGCGTTAAGCGTAATTCACATATTATTCTTTTAATTTTCATCCCTTATTAACATTGGTATAATATAAATATTTTTTTTAGTTTCGGTCTATATTTCGCATATTATAGCTGGGTAGGCATAGGGAACCTAGTGTTAAGACACTACTATGATCTCCACTTTCCATTGAATTTTTGAGACATTGCGAGTTGAGTGACGAAACTCAATGCTGCTCTTAGTCTAGTTACCAGAACGAAGAAATAAAAAAAATAATTCATTTTCCCGAGTGGGAATTGAATCCATAACCGTCGTACGCTTGTTCTCTCTTTAATTAACATTAAATTTCGAAGTTTATAAATACATAGAAGTGAAGCTTAAAATGTATGTTTATGATGATTACTTATTTATATACATATTAGCTCTTGCATATTTGAATCCACAAAAGTTTAATTGAAATACTTATAGGTTGACTGGAACTTCCATCCATCAGCCTTTTAAGGTCCACTGCTGGACATAGGCCTCCCCTAATGCTCGCCACTCCGTCCGGTCCTGCGCCCTTTGAATCCAGCGGTTTCCCGCTGTCTTCTAAAGGTCGTCGGTCCACCTGGTTGGAGGGCGGCCTGTACTCCTTTTGCCGAGACGTGGTCGTCGACTGGAACTTACGAGTATATAAACTCAACGCGTTATTCCTTGAGAACGGAGTGTCTTAGTAGTTTCCCTTTGCCTACCTACGTCTCTATCATATAATATAGCGAGAAGCTTAAAAAAACCGAAAATAATATTTAATTTTTACACCATATTTCACATAAAGGTTTAATGATAACCATGTAAACAGAACAAGCCTTCTTGGAAAATATCTCTGGATGTGGCATTTATATTTTATATTCTGATAAAAAGATGGTAAGAAAGGTGGGAGCCACATCAGAATAGTCTCGTGCCAATCCCAAAAATTTTATTAAGTAAAAAAATCCTGAAAATTTGAAAAAAAGACAAAGAATTTATTCAAAGCTAAAAATCAAGCAATCCTTCATGTAAGTACCCTCTATCTACCCTGCTATATGCGGGATACAGCGTGAAGCGGAGAAGTAAACTTAAAAATCAAAAGAAATATTCATAGAGAAAACTCTTTATTAAAAACTACTAAAATAACAAAAATCCATAATAAAAAGAAACCATTTGACACAACATCAGTCACAACAAACAAAATGTCCGGATACCGCTAACTTACTACTACAGAAGATGAACTCGAGAGTGCTAGTGACTCACTTCTGGGAGACATCTTTCTTTCTTCTCATCATCTTCGCCGCTTTCCTCTCTATCCGGGAGTTGTTGAGAGCTACGAGGAATTCCAGGGTACCTTGCTAAGTATGTAATGTATGAAATATGAATATACACAAGTAATCTATGTAATATTAAACGTACGAGTAAAAGTGCGGTGTTGTGTTTCACCACTCAACATGCAATACCTTAAGAATTCGGTCGAAAGTAGGTAACGACAGCGGCTGAATGGGGAACGGAGTATCTCAACACTAGGTTCCCAGCTTTCCATAGCCTATCCTGCTGTATACACGATAAAGCACGTAGAATAAGAATTAAGAAAAAGAATCGTGTATTTAAAGCGGGCGAAGCCGCGGTCGCGTATTTAAATATAATCATCCTCCTGAATGTCGCAAGGGCCTCAACACGTGATCTAATATGCTTTCAGATTGAACATGGATTTTGTCCTACAAAACTATGATGGGCTAATAATAGGATTGCTGTTTTATTTCTTCCTTATAGGGATGTGTAAGTTTATTAAAGGTTTTTTTCTTTTTTGCTTCACATTGTATCCCGTACACTGCAGGATAGATAGAAGGAAGCAAGTGTAAAGTCACTCCGTTTTCCATATTCAGTTCGAATTTATAATAGTGTATGCTGATTGCTGATTAGCGGAATTCGATGTCGCGCTTGGTCAAAGTTTGCCAGAGCGAGAAATTGAAATGAATTCATTTCTCCTAAGTTATAATTGAACCTACAGTGTACATGAGTGATAGTGAACTATAACATTTTCTATTTCGTTCTTTTTTCCTGATCCTGTAGATATTTCGAGAAACAATCACTAATCCATCCACAAGTCAAATTTCAGTGCTCTACGCCGCGTTGCTACGGCTGTGTTGTCTGTCAGTCAGAGTGTCGGTAACGGAAGTGTTTTATATAAAGGTTTTATATATAGCTATAGGTATAGGACTTTATATACATTTAATTAATTAAATATTTACATTTTTTACATGATGTTTCAGTGGTTATAGTAAATGAGGCCTTTTGCAAAGCGACCTGCTTAAACAACGCTAGACGGTTTCAGGCGAACAGCACCCAGGACATTGAAATGAACGAACGTCAACCGAAACTTGCGAAAACTATGAATTCTAATGATAATTGTAGAAGTTCTTTTGTAATTTAATATAAAAGACGTTTTTATTTTAAATTAACGCCATTTGTTATTACAATTTTAAACTAAAATAGCCAATGAAAAGTAGCTTTCGAAATTTAATATGAAGTGATTTCTTATAAACTAGCGTCATCTATAGTTACAATTTGTAACTAAAATGTTCAAAGAATTTAGTAACTACTACTTCCCGCTAGATGGCTCTAAAACGTGATGTTTGAAATGAAACCAGAATAAATAATTTGTTTTTTTTATTTTAACTTAAATATTACTTAATATATGTATTTAATTAATTAAAGCAATTAGTATCAAAAATACAGTTTTCTATTGTATTTTAATACCAATTTATAATTAGTCTGATTCTCATAAGAATAACCCACCTTATAATATATTTATAAATAAAATATTATGTGTATGTACACACGAAGTATTTTCAACAAAATATTTTATTTATAATAATTTGTTGTTTTAGAGTGAAATACATATAATAGCATATATATTTAGTAGTCACTATCAACAACACTTTGTTGATACTTAGGTAACATAATTATGTTCGTTTTTTTCAATCTTGCAATATTACTTATAATATTTAAAATAATCCCAGGGTCTAATTATTGCAAATTTTGGATAATTGAAATGGAACATAGACTGAATTTTGATTTTGGATTTTGAAAATGGAACGTGGACTGAATATGTTTTTTAACCCAGGTACTTGTTGTTTTACATACTATTTTGAATAATATTTCTTTACTGACAACCAATCATTAAATATGATTAAAATTAAAATATTGTAAATACATCACTCGAAACTTTCCAAATAATTAAAAACATTATAATTTTCACTCCAAAACAATTTTTAACATCACACTTGGGTATGTATAAATTAGACTTATAAAAAAATCACAGATCACTCTTCAACAAATATTTGGTTCATCGGCACTTTGTCGAATATCTTATTGCTGACATCTTGGAAGACGCTGCTGAGGCTCTTCTCGTATGAATCTTTAAGTTCATTGAAAACTAATTCGGAATTTTCGTTGAGGAACCTGTAATAGAGTGTTACCATTAATATTTTAAAAGGTGAAAAATGAAGAGTAACGCCTTTCAAAGGCAATGCATTGTTTTCATTTCCCTCTTACGGTAAGACCAATCGCGGCGTTTTATTTCACCACTCAGCAAACAATGTCTTAATAGGCCTAATTTTCAAAACATTTTCGAAACAAGTTCTCTTTGCCTACCCTCCTATGTGCAGGATATTGCATGAAAATAATAACGCATAACGTTGATTTCCGCTACTCAACACACAATGTTTTAAAAAAAACAGGTGGTGCGTAGAGAAAGGAATGTCTCGACACTAGGTTCCTTTTCAAATAGAAAAAAAACATGAAGTAAATTTACTTACAAGTTCATTTGATCACTAAGTCTCTTATCTCCATTGAATAAATTAGAGAACTGCAAAGAAACTTTCTTTGGAATGAATTTTATCTTGTAGTCCTTCATATGCATGTATGTGACTCCATCCCTGACCACAGGCTCTCCTATTAAATCGTGTTTCACGACCAAGTCCACTGAAAATATGAATATATCTATATATAGAAAATCTAAATATAGCTATATATGTTTGGCGTGTAGTACCATAATACATAATATTGTTCCTAATTTATTTTTGATTAGTGTGTAGATTTTGGCACTTTATGAAAAATAGTGAAATTTTGCAAAATCGTAGCTAGCTTGATCCTGGCAGACTAATCCCTGTCATGATATATGGAAAGAGTTACCAAATACTATTGGAGACTTTTGTGGTTTTTATTGTGATATTAATGCAAAATGATGCTTAATGAAAACTGAAAACTAAATATTATCGTAAAATTATGTTTAATGAGAAACAAATTAAATTGAAAATATTTACTATTATAAAATAGATATTGCTATAGAACAGATTTTTTATCCTTACCAACAGATGTCGCTAATATACAATTGGATTACAAAATTTTATAACAATTTTTCAATTTAAGAGCATTTTAAAGTTAACCATAGTACGTAAATAATGTTAAAAATATATACACTGTTATTTTCTATATAATAATAATATAATATTATTTGCATTCAAAATTTTAAAAAATATCTTAAGTAAGTAGTACTACCCGTCAATAGATGGTGCTGTACATACCCATAGTAATATTAGCGATACCCTTTCCCTGTATCGGTAAAACTAAAATTCTTCCTTTCATCACATAGTCAGCTAAAAATTCCATTTTAGGCGTTAAAGAATCAGTTCTTAGACGAAAATGCTTGAGATCAGCTCTTAAAAAAAGAAATGTATTATAAGAAAAATAAGCATGGTTTCTTATCAAATATATGCATTTTTGTTTATATATGTATACAATAGATGCCCCCTATTCGTCCCCTGCTCGCTTCGTTCGTAAACCTAGTTTCGCTTCGCTCGTCGTGAAGATAAATGAAGTAAAATTTATAATGGCCAACCATTTTTTATCCGACATATTACTTACAACAGTGTACACCCGCTATTCTTACACATATTGCTGTAAAAAAGTCACACATTTTTTTTGTACAATTAATATGATTTTTATGATTTAAATATAATAAAAATATTAAATATGTAATTTCCTCGAGTCAATTTTTCCTTCTTAAGCGTAGAATAACAAGAAGAAGCTTTTAAGGTAGTGTAAAAAAGTAAAAACCACTTTAGACTCACTTGTAACTGGTCAATATGGAGTCAGTCAAACCGTATATTTTAATATTCCTATAGTTCTGCGTAATGGTGACCGGACCGACGCCTGTGTCTATATTAATTTCAGACACTGCCAGTGGCTCGAGCGGCGGTACTCCCAGCTGTGGGATACCTGGAAAAGAAGTTATATTTTATTAGTATTTGACTTTGGAGAACTGTGAACGAAGTGTTTTGGCACCGGGTTTTCTCTGCCGATACAACGAGAAAATAAAAAAAAATAAAATAAAATTACTGGTTTAGGAAGCGTTCGTTTCACTCTGAATGTTCGTTTCATTCGCATAAAGCCTAGTAGACAGAGGGAACCTGGGATTACTCCGTTCTTGTAAAGACTTCCGTTTCCAGTGGGGAAGTGTCCACGGAATTCTCTTTGAGTATGTAAGTGCAAGCTACAAAAAACATACAAAATTGTAATATACATAATGTCTGACATTAAAAAGTCATTATACATTTAACCTTAAATTAACTTCACTCGCAAGTTCGTAATTTTACATTAAAATGGATATAATTCGTAAGTTGATACTTCCGTCTCACGAAGGAAGTCCAAAAGAAAATAATAAATCCTGTATATATTATAGAAGATAGCATCGTGGCATTGGGAATAATATACTACAGTACTTAATTGAAAGTTATGAGTGTAGGTTCGAATTGCACTGGGGGTCCTCCTTAAATGTGGACGTGAGTTTGTTTGTTACGTTCTTACTCGTAAACTTATTGATCGATTGTTTTTAATTTTAACTTCACGCTGTGCAGGATGCAAAATACAGGATAGATGAACCTCCATCTGGAGAGAACCTGGGAATCGAATGTTTGAATACCGAATGCATATTCTGAGAAGGGAGGGATCTAGGATTCCAGATTGAAGGGATTCTTCCAACTGGAATCCTAGCCTGGACCCTTGCCCTGCTATCGGGAGTGTATTTTTTATATTTATAAATGTTATTTATTTTAATAGGGTAATTTTTTTCTCTTTGGTAATAAAAATAAATAAGAATGTATAATAACAATAAATCTTAATTTCCAGAAGTAAGAGAAATAAATAAGAAATGAACAGTAAGTATGTTATGAATCATTTATGGATGTCATTGATCGTCTTCATAGCCTCCATTGTCATTTCCGTGTACTCGTAGATCGATGTTGCGATATTTTTAATGATTATCATCTTTATATATCACTATAAAAGTATTTTACGAGCTCTTCTTTCAAGCATTTTTTTGCATTTTATCATTTTCAAGTGTTATCACAAACGCGGCGTTGAGTTCTGCTACTCAATCCTCAATATCTCGAAAACTTGATAGTGTGTGGCGAACGGAGTGTCTAAACACTAGGGTCCCTCTACGCCTTTTATTAAAATTCTACATGATGGACCATTCCGTTTTCTTTTCCTTTGTACCCATCAGGCTTGACCTACTTACAATCGCTTTGTGGACTATTATTTTAATGTTCTTTTTTGCAATAGACATAATTATTTTCTGCGTAATATTTAACGTTTGTACGCTTTAGTTAATATATTTGAAATAATTTATTTTTACGTTGTATTTCCAAAAAGGGGCAATATTTGGCGAGTATACCCTACTAAGATCAAATGCTATTATTTTCAATAGACTTTTAGTAAAATTCCACAAAGAAAGAAGCAGTATTCCAATATGTTGTAAGAGAAAGATCCCGCATTCGAGTCAAGGGCGAGTGACAGGCGCTCACTTCACGCTCGATGAGACATATAAGCATTAAGTACACATTACCAACGCAGGAACTGTAATTAGAAATTACTATGTATTTGTAATATTTCTGCCAAATTTTCAAGGTGCTTGAGTAGCGGAACTTAACGCTCAACCTTGTTATATTTTATTTTTCAATAACATTTTATTTTTCAGCTTCTTGCTGTATCCCGCATACAGCGAGGTAGGATTGCACTCATTGCCAGAGTGAAGGAATGAAAATATTAATAAATAATAAAGGAAATACGAAATAAGTAATGAATCACTTACCATTCTTCATCTTCCGTAGAGCGTCCGGCACTGCGGTCTTCAAACAGTCGTTCAGCTTGCCGTCCCGTTGCTTACACCGGATGAAATCTGAAGCTGAGATAGAAATGATACTTAAGTTCAGAGTATATAATATACTAATAGTAACTATTACTTATTATATATTATAGTAAACGCGACCTGATGTGGGGACGATTCCCACTCGGGGTAATGGATTATATTTATTTTTTTCTTTTAATTAGGTAGTGCAGCGTTGCGTACTGCCACTCGATAAGCTCTTACGTCTGCCTATTGTACTATTCTAACAAACTAGGCAGAAGGAACCATCAGGGATCCCATTAAGACACTTCCGCCGGATTGTGAATCGCTCGAGTGTGAATCGAACTCTTAGCCTGTTGTACCTGCTCTACGACTAGCTACTTTAATAATATTATTAAAAACTAGCGACCCGCTTGCGGCTTCGCTCGCTTGAACTAAGAACACACTCCGTTAAGTCCCACTAAAAACAGAATTAAACTAACAACTCATGTCATTATAGAATGACGTCTAATATTGTTTGTATTATTTTAATTGCATGCTCGAAACGCCATATATCAAGAATTCAATTCATTTCATTTTTAATTTATAATCTGAGTTAAACAAAGCAATTGGTGAAAGTTTTAAGTAAATCGGTTCAGTACTTTCAAAGATTTTTAACTAAAATGGATATCATCGAAAAGTCATCAGTCGAAAATATTAAATGTACAGACAAATATTTTTACTCTTTTATTATATATACGATAAGATAACATAAAATAATCTAAATACGGGCGTAAAGCCGCGGTAGGATGCTAATATATAGCATATGTACAGCTAGCCTATTATTATAATGGATGAATTTCTTAAGAAAGTGTGTTGACATCTTCAAGCAATAATAATGTTGAAAGTCAGCCTTGAAGTGGACCGGCGTGCAGTCACGTGATGGACCATGCGTGCTTAAACGATGATATATTTTGGTTATTTCATATTAATTAATAAGTAATTTCTTTATTTTTTTGTGATTAAAACGAATAATACATATTTATGTGAGTCCGTGTATAGCGTCTGATTGTAGACGAGTTCGATTCTGATTCAGGGAAACGAATTATTTTTATGTCTTCGCTCTGGGAAGAAGGTAAAACACGGTGTTGAGTTCCCTTTGTCCGTCTTTCTAAATGTGGGATACAGAGTAAAGCTCAAAACATCTCGGACCTCATTAGACCTTTGAAAACACAATATAGTAAAGATAATACTGAATGATATATGTAGAAGGCAGTGGACATGAAAGTGGAGAGAGGAGGCGAAAGAGGTATACATGCTGTAACGTTTGGCAGTCTGTACTCTCTGGATACTCCGCTAGGGATAAAGCGCGAAGACAAGAAACAAAAAACTATATATTTAGGTACAAATGCCTATATTATGTTCTATATATCTTAAAAGAAAAAAGGCACACGTTAAGTCAGAGTTAGATTGATTTAAGTTTGATTTAAATCCGCGTAAGTTGGCATATCAGAAATTTGTAGAGCAAGTTCAATGCCAACTCGAGACTGAAATAGCTAAATAAGAAAAAGTATTTATTTTCCTTTTTTGGTTGTGTTGGTTGTGAATTCGATTCCCACTCTGAGATATAAATTATTATCATTTCCACGCTCAAATAAGAAAACAAAACTCAGTGTTGAAGTCCGCCACTCAACACGCCAGATTTCGAATTTCCGGTGTTGTGTGGGGATCGAAATGTCTCAACACTAGGTTCCCTACCTTCCCTGCTATACGCAGGAAAAAGTGTGCTTCTATTTTTACCATTATACACTGAGTGAGTTGTGACAACTTATCGAAGGCCTCACGACGTTTCACAATGATTGTATTGCATTGAACGATTTGTAAATAATGATGCAGATGCAGGCAACACTAGCTAAAGGCTGGCTTGAAATTTCTTACTATACACTCAAATGTCTCTTAAGAAATGCCTGTAATATATTGTAGTTCCGTAATAAAGGTGTATAGATGAGGCTAACATATTCTCTAAAATATGGACCGTTTATTTTGAAAGTGGTGTAAGTCCATTTTCTTTTGTTTCGAGAAAATTAAAGGTTAGTATGTCGATGATTATGCAATTTCATTTACCGACCGATTTTAAGTTGTTCAAATTATGGTTTTTTTTTGAGAAATTAAACACGCACACACACACACACACACACAATATATTAAATTAAGCATAAATTAGGTGATAGCTCATTTTTCTCAAAAATGGACTTACACCACTTTCAAAATAAACGGTCCATATATAGAATTTATTCAGCTTAACGAATTTTGTAAACACTAATCGGCAGCTTTGTTTGTACAAACCTTAAGGTCTTTAAAATGGAAAAAATCTTATTTTTTTTTGAGTTTCGTAGTAATTTCAAGATATCTTCTCTCAGTACCCCCTACACTCCCTAAACTTTTTTGAATCAAATACTTTTGTCTATGCGTTATTTATCTGTCAGTCAATAATAGAATATCTTTCAACGGAGTAAAAGATGAGAAAAACTAAAAAATCTATAAGTACTTTTAAAAGTTTAGATTTTTTATTTTTTTAATTTTTCCTATTAAGATAAACTACACAAGTTGAACTATAGAATGCTAAGGAATAATGTTTATAATAATCTTCTGTATAATCCACAATGATATAAGTATTGCAGATTGTAGATACAAAAGATTTCAACGCACACGCAGGTTGGTTCTAGCCAAATATAAGCATGGTATTGGGAAGCTGCACTGGCTTCTAATGAATTGTTTTCAACATAATTATGTTATTTTTTATCTGCAATAGTATCACATATTTTTTTTTGTCTCCAACCCTTACAGTACCCATATAAACTCCTCTAGTTATGCAGGTAGCAACCCTTAACGTTAAAATGTATTTTCCCAGTATCAATTGAAGATAACGTTATAAAATTTAAGCTTATTATTATGTATTATTTTCAGAATTTTTTGGATATTATAAATTGTAAAAAATGGGAACCCTACGGAAAAGGTAAAAGAACATATTCCATTAGGTCTCAAATAGCACGCAAACAAAGTTGTGGGCGACGACTAGTTCTAATATAATTTCGTTGTTTACAATATTCATCTTATCGGTACATCTTCTTTACATATTTTATAATTGCATTGTAATTGGCCCAAGCATTTAACTATAATAATGATCATTAAGATCATTAATTGATATGAAAAAAGATCATATTTATTTATATACAGGAAGTAGCAGGTTTTTTATTATTGATGTAACCATTTTGAAAAAAACTGAATTGAATTTTTTGTATAAATCCGAATTTGACAAATGGAGCTTGAACTCTGGCTGAAAGTATTATTACTATTGTTTATTAAATTAAATTATTATTATTATTGTTTACGCCTTATCCTACACATAGTAGCATAGGCAGAGAGAACGTAGTGTCAATACACTCCGTTCAACAATTTTCATCAAATTTAAGGCATATATTATGTAGTTTTTTTTAAGCAGAAAAATTTGCTTCGTGCTTTAAAATTGTTGTGCTGAAAAATTGTGTGGATGACAGTGCTATCACATGAACTACTGGTACGAATTGTAAAATTTCTTTTGTGTTGAATATTCAATATATCTTGTAAGGCTTGAGACTGTATTACACCACGCTACGAACAATAGGAAAGGAATAACTCACTAAGTTAAGTAAACTTAGTATGTTATATACTAAGTGGTTATTTTGTCGTAAGGGAGGGAGGCAGAGCTGGAGGATAGGCGTGGCCCAGTGGCATTAGCATGTGAACGCGACAGGTTCTGGGTTTGATTTCCTTTAATTCATATTTTAATCGGGTTAAGTTTCAGTGAGAAGTGGGTAACAGAAGTGTTCTGGGGTCAAAGTGTCTAAACACTAGGTCCCCAGGTTCCCTCTACGTTACTATGTGCAGGATACCGCTATGTAAATCTAAAAGATAATGTAGTAATTTAAAATACGTGCCAAGTATGTCACGACTATTGAAGCATTGACACCCCGACCTCGGTGTCTATGACACACGTTTGGACCATAATCCTTCGCACAGTATAGAATAGCTGGTACTAATGTTCCCATATGGTCTTATAGGACAATGAGAGACCTTCGAGAGTAAGGGAATACAAAAATATATGGTAATTAGGTAATTATTGTATGATTTTTGTGAGAACCTCCTCCTTTTGCAGAAGTCGGTTAAAGAACCTCATAGCGATCAAAAACCAGTGGACATGAAGCTCAACGATCGAAAGAGACAGCGGTCGCGTAACATCGAAAGTAGATTGTGTAACGTGAAATTGCGCTACGGTTACTGTAACTATTACCGCATTTAACTGCCGTTTTGACGGTTAAATTTAACTTTGAAAACAAACTCGTATTTCAATTTGCTATATATGTTGATACGTACCTGTGATTTCTATTGACGGTTAAATTTAACTTTGAAAATAAACTCGTATTTCAATTTCGATGGATTTTCAGGTTCGATCGCCTCTCAGGGAAACTAAATATTTTTATTTGCATTTTTTTATTTTTTAGGAAATATACAAAAAATTAAACAGTAATATAGTTAATTTCCATAAATAGTGCCTTAGCCCTATTCGTGACCAAAGATCATCTTGGTGCTTTGGACATCATTGGACTGTAAACGCGATCATTGTGGATTCAATCTCGTCCTATCGCAATGAACTGTTCTAATTTTCCAAAAAGTCGACTATAGCATAGAGGAATTGGGGCCAGTCGTAGTGCACGAACACAAGCACGTGACTTCTAATGTCATTCGAGGAAATGAAATATTTAAAACTTTCTTTTCTTCGCTCTGATATCGAGGCAAAATGACATATTAGTCCACCATTCAACACACAATGCCTCCAGAAATCGGCGGAAAGTGGGAAGCGGAGTGTCTTAGCCCTAGGCTCCCTCTGCCTACTCTGCGGAATCTACAAATATAAAAATATTCTAATATTAATTCAAGCAAAGCCGAATGGTGAAACTAGCTGTAGAATATTACCATACTGGAAGTTTCTATACTAAACGAGATGAACGATCGCTCGTTGGTGCAACATGTTGCGACGACCTTCAAGGAATATTCCACGAGTCCATTTTGTAATATCTTCACTGGGCCATGTGTTTGATGTGCTATTGCTGTACATATTTTGTACTCATTTTTTGCCTTTTTTTCAGCTTCACGCTGTATCTCCCACATATCAGGTAACCAGAGGGAACCTGGGAATCTAGTATTACGTATAGGGATCGCAAAAGAATTAAATTCAATTGCTCGAATGGTAATCAACCCTGGCTTAAAAAAATAACCTACATATACAATATATCTAATTACGAGAAATAATCGTTTAAATTGCCATTTCTTTTTAGACAGACAGACAGACGATTGAACTCATAGGGAGACTCACATGAATTTTCCACACCCCAAGTGCCAAAACAACATAAAGCCAGTACCAACAACCTCACAAGGCCGAGCTGTTAAGGAACAACAATGGAATACAAACAATCAACAATATCGTGATTATATTCAGAAAGCATGCAAGGACGCCCAACTAAATCTAAACGTGGTGTTTACAAATGAACTAACAGGTTATATAATATTCTAGCTTAGGTAAGTAAATAAGAATCAGCTTAACGCTGTATCTTATGTCTCATATGGCAGGATCTTTAGTAGGGAACCTAGAGACACTCAGTTCCCATTGCGACACTTCCGTTCCCCACTTTCCGCTGAATTCTGGTTGCATTGCGTGTTGAGAAGCGGAATTCAATATTACGCTTTCCTTCGTTACCAGAGCGAGGAAAAGAAATATTTAATATTTAATTCTACCGAATGGGAATTGAACCCACAATGGTTGTGTTTACAGTCGCACGCTTGTGCCCCTGCACAAAAAGGTATCACATTTATTTTCTTTAGTATTTTTTTAAGCTCACAACAAAAGGAATCAGGCAAACTTTAAATCGATGGCATCATATAAATAACTTAAATAATCTACTATAATGATTTACTATAGACATATTTACATAGAAACACTTAGATAAAGGCAATTTATATTAAATAATTGGTTGTCTGATTACTTGAGTGCCTTGGTCCATGAGGTCAGAGGAGATCACCTAGCTTTGTTTACTTCATCACCATTTTATAATATTTTTATAATTTGAATTAAATATTAATTAATTTTAATTAACACGTTCGAGGCCAGTGGTGGTGACAGATTTTGGTTTGATCTCCACTCGAGGAAATTAAATATTTAATATTTTCATATTATTGCTCTGGTGTGCAAAGTGCGGCGTTGAGTCCTGCCACTCATCAAGCAATTCCTCCACAATTCGGCACTAATGAGGGAGTGTCTTAACACTACGCTCCCTTTGTATTATTTGTTACACGCAGGATACATGCTTGAAGGTAAAAAATAAAAGATTGAGGACATCGTGTTTCTAAACATATTAAAGTTGGGTTGTTCATTTTTCGCCAAACACGGACATGAACACGAATTAAGTGTTAGTAAAAATTAAGACAAAAATATTAATTATCTCTGATTATGTTAGAGATGCGGGAAGCTATTAGAGGAAATATATAACGCGAAAAATGGAGCATTAAACTATAAATATTTAATTACATACTTATATTGAAAATTCGCAAATAAAATGAAATTGTGATTTGAACTCGGTACAATAATTATTTTTCCTATAATTTCTTCTGCTTATCTTTTGTTTGTATGCAAGATTGTCATCTACAGAAACCGCTAGAATGCATAGTGATTTCCGCGACCTAACGTATAAGTATTTCTCTATATATAGATTTTATTTACTTGGAAGTCTATAATATGTATGTATGTCTTTATATAAATGTTTTGTAATAGCTTTAAGCGCCCAGCTTTGTCCGTTCAGAGTTCGATTTTCTCAAGAGATATTTTCAAGCAACTGGCTAATAATTGCCATTTGCATGAAAATGTCTATATAAAACATTATTTTTAGGATTCCGTATATTAAAAGGAAGAAACGGAAACCCTTATATCACCCTTGGATCACTTTGTTGTCCGTCCGTCAATCCGTCTGTCAAGAGCATTTATTTCGATATAGATCTGAAATTAATATTAATTATATTGGATTCGATTTCGATATCGGATTATTCGNACATATATTTTCTTAAGTATTTTTTTAAGCTAACAACAAAAGGAATCAGGCAATCTTTAAATCGATGGCATCATATAAATAACTTAAACAATTTACTATAACGATTTACTATAGACATTTACATAGAAACACTTAGATAAAGGCAATTTATATTAAATAATTGGTTGTCTGATTACTTGAGAGCCTTGGTCCGTGAGGTCAGAGGAGATCACCTAGCTTTGTTTACTTCATCACCGTTTTATAATGTTTTATAATTTAGAATTACCTAAATATTAATTAATTTCAATTTACACATTCGAGGCCAGTGGTGTTGACAGATTTTGGTTTGATCTCCACTCGAGGAAATTAAATATCTAATATTTTCACTTTGTCTATCTGATGTGCAAAGCGTGGCGTGGCAAAGCCACTCAACCACGAATTCCTCTAAAATTTGGCACTAAGGACGGAGTGTCTTAACACTACGCTCCCTTTGTATTATTTGTTACACGCAGAATACATGCTTGAAGGTAAAAAATAAAAGATTGAGGACATCGTGTTTCTAAACATATTAAAGTAGGGTTGTTCATTTTTCGCCAAACACACGGATATGAACACGAATTAAGTGTTAGTAAAAATTAAGAAAAAAAAATTAATTATCTCTGATTATGTTAGAGACGCGGGAAGCTATTAGAGGAAATATATAACGCGAAAAACGGAACATTAAACTATAAATATTTAATTACATACTTATATTGAAAATTCGCAAATAAAATGAAATTGTGATTTGAACTTGGTACAATAATTATTTTTCTTATAATTTCTTCTGCTTATCTTTTGTTTGTATGCAAGATTGTCATCTACAGAAACCGCTAGAATGCATAGTGATTTCCGCGACCTAACGTATAAGTATTTCTCTATATATAGATTTTATTTACTTGGAAGTCTATAATATGTATGTATGTTTTTATGTAAATGTTTTGTAATAGCTTTAAGCGCCCAGCTTTGTCCGTTCAGAGTTCGATTTTCTCAAGAGATATTTTCAAGCAACTGGCTAATAATTGCCATTTGCATGAAAATGTCTATATAAAACATTATTTTTAGGATTCCGTATATTAAAAGGAAGAAACGGAAACCCTTATATCACCCTTGGATCACTTTGTTGTCCGTCCGTCAATCCGTCTGTCAAGAGCATTTATTTCGATATAGATCTGAAATTAATATTAATTATATTGGATTCGATTTCGATATCGGATTATTCGATTCGAATTTTGTAACATGCAATCATTACAGTTATTTTACAAAGAATATTATAAATTCTTACCCAAATCAATAATTTAACATTTAAAAATGTTACTGAACGAGTAAATCAAATTATTCATTGACATCAACACATTTGACTGTCAATTCTATTTATTAAATGAATAAACATGTAGTTCAAGCGGGCGAAGCCGCAGGAGGCCGCTAATATTAAATAATCAGGTCTATGGTCCCTAGTAGCACAAAAGCGTAATTACACTTATTCAACGTAAAAAAAGATACATTTTCAGTTGTTGTGTTAGGCACTAATATTGTATGAAATTAACTGCAATTATAACTTTGTTATTTTCTATGTAATATTCAAAATTTTTCATTTGGGATTTTTTCCTTTATTTATATTGCAAGTTCTCATATAATCATAATTAACTCGTTTACATTTAGATTCTGTATCGCTGCGCGAAGGTGTCCGCGAATATAAATATTAAAATCAATATAAATGCAACTAATAAATACGGAAATCGTTAAATAAATTAAATGCAAGAACAAAGTGCATCTATTATGTTATATATGTATGTTGAGGTCATCATAAGTAATCAATTTTACATAAATTAATATAAATTATAAGTAATATTATTTTTGTGAATATATATTTTTTTGTTATTTTTTTAGCTTTACGCTATATTCCAAATTGTGGAAGCATTTTGGCGCTTATTAGGGGTCCCCACGTCAGAAAATATGAAGAAAAGATGGTACCCTAAAAAGAATATTAGGTAGGATTAGAACCTGCACTATACATTTAGTTTAGTAAACATATCTGTACGTACAAGAGGAAAATTTTACACGTAACTCAACCTCAGCGCACTATTGCGTAAACCTTATTAGATTACGATATATCCAGTTACCTTCCTACCTCTGTAATGAATTATAATTAATATATACATAAGGGATTATCACTATTTCCGCGTGTATTTACGAGTATAATATTTAATTACGACTGTTAATATGATGGTTGCGGGTTCAATCCTCGGTCGGGAGAATTATTTTTTTCCGCTGCTGGCTGCACAACGCTGCTCTAGAAAGACATAGTGTGGTGTTAAGTTTTGCCACTCGACGTGCAATGTCTCTATTTTTACAATGATTAGCTTATAAGTTTTTATCTGTACTATAAATATTATATTTTCGTATTTTGATTTTATTTTTATCTATACTGCAAGTTTTCACTTCTAAGCACATTTCTATGAGAAATACATGGATTTAATTACGTGGATTTTAGAGTAATTTAAGTTTGTTGAATATTTTTTCTTTTACTTTTCCAATTTCTTCTTATTTTTATTGAGAATTCCTACCTAACCTACCTACCTACCTACATATGTTTAAAAATGTCGATTATGATTAAGTTTTATGCCCTTGATCGAGGCCGTCATTGCGCAGCGTCATTATCATCGAAAAAAAAAATGATTCCGCAGGTGGCAGAATGACTCTTTTTAGAGTTCCGTGTCTATTAAGGAAAAAAGGAACCCTTATACGATAACTTTGTTGTTCGTCCATCTGTCTGTCGATTAAGAGCCTTTATCTCAAGAACATTTGAAGATATCGAGTTGAATTCAAACCATATACTCAGGTCTACGGCCCCTTGATTGAAAGAGGGAACCCTCGGTGGGCAAGCCCGACTTGCGCTTGTCCAGTTTTTTTATATGTATTATACCTAACATACAATTTATTTCTTTTGTAATAATTATAAATAAAATATTTACCGTTTTTTGCGCAATGTAACCTATATAGTCTATTGTATTCTTACTTAGTACAAAAACTAAAGGAAAAACTTAAAAGAAAACTTAAGTGTGCAGAGGTTATTAATATGATGTTGTCACGACTTGCAAGCTTTTTACTACGGCTTCGTTTGTGTCAAATAGAAATATGTAATCAAGCGCTGTGACATGTGGCATGTGGCAAAAGCCCAAGGTATCCTCTGACCGCAGGTATAATGGGTTACATCGAAATTTGCCTTTGTCGATAAATGGATTTCTGAAAAAAAAAAACTTTAAACTAGCAGTTTCTGGGATAAGAGAGTTTAACCAAACAATCTCTACAGTTTTATAATATTAGCATAGATAATATTTTTGACGATTGTTCGTCAATTGAAAATCTTATTAATATTTATTTCGTCGGTGGCTATATGTACACGGTGGTAGAAGGTTCTAATGCTTGCGATGTTTTTCGGTTTTATGCTGTATATACTAGTTTTTTTTTTCCATTTTTAGGCACTACACTACACTCGAGGCAACTAAGTAATCATTTGCAATTTTAAAAAGTAATAAAATGAAAAGATGACAGATCGTAAATCATGTCAACAATGTTCTCTCGAAAATAGTGGCCGCTCTGAAGATGACTGCGCATATTTAATTTTAAGATTTTTCTCATTTGTTTGTTTTTTTTTTCCCTGAGTAAACTATATGCAAAAGTTCAAAACCCTGACTTCAGAGTGGCCACGACCCGTCAACTTACTAAAAAAACTGCATGTATTAGTAACAATATAATCCGGTTAATTAAAAATTAATTTAATTTTAATTAATCGGTTAATGATTTAATTTATATTAAATAAAACCTGGAGAGAGAATCCCGACACCAGAGCGAAGAAATGAAAATATAAATTTAAATAAATATTTCATTTCCTCGAGTGAGGATAGAACCCACAACCAGTCGCGTTTACAGTCACACACTTGTGCTACGACTGGCTTCTTAATTATTTAATTATATTTGTATGCATACATCGTTTTGTATAAAAATAAATTTTCTTTGTAAATAAAGTGCCATTGCAAAATGTCGTTAAGATTTGGGACATGCAAATGCAGAGTTCAATGTTAAAATAACAGGTTTACGTCAAACGTGGACAGCGATCTACATTTTAGTATTTACAACTTTTTTTATACTTTCAATTTCGTTTTGTTTTATTTTTAAAA
The DNA here is from genome assembly GCA_036379175.1 of Heliconius cydno galanthus. Taxonomy (NCBI): domain Eukaryota; kingdom Metazoa; phylum Arthropoda; class Insecta; order Lepidoptera; family Nymphalidae; genus Heliconius; species Heliconius cydno. The sequence goes on from JAKRZM010000384.1 coordinate 154,299, forward strand.
CATATTTACTTTNGAGAGTTGAACCAAACAATCTCTACAGTTTTATAATATTAGCATAGATACTATTTTTGACGATTGTTCGTCAATTGAAAATCTTATTAATATTCATTTCGTGGTTATATGTACACGGTGGTAGAAAGTTCAAAAGCTCGAGATGTTTTTCGGTTTTATGCTGTATATATTAGTTTTTTTATACATTTTTAGAATCCCGACGTTTCTGGCTAGTAAGGCACTCGAGGCAACTAAGTAATCATGTGCAGTTTGAAAAAGTAATAAAATGAAAAGATGACAAACCGTAAATCATGTCAACAATGTTCTTTCGAAAATAGTGGCCGCTCTGAAGATGAATGCGCATATTTAATTTTAAGATTTTTCTCATTTGTTTGTTTTTTTTTCCCTGAGTAAATAATACGCAAAAGTTCAAAACCCTGACTTCAGAGCGGCCAAGACCCGTCAACCATAGTGTACTATTAACTTACTAAAAAAACTGCATGTATTAGTAACTATATAACCGGTTAATTAAAATTAAATTAATTTTTAATTTTTATTTTAATTAACCGATTAATAATTTAATTTATATTAAATAAAACCTGGAGAGAGAATCTCGACACCAGAGCGAAGAAATGAAAATATAAATTTAAATAAATATTTAATTTCCTCGAGTGAGAATAGAACCCACAATCAGTCACGCCCTTGTGCTACGACTGGCTTCTTAATTATTTAATTAATATTAAAAAATCGCGTAAATCAAAGATCGTTTTGTATAAAAATAAATTTTCTTTGTAAATAAAGTGCCATTGCAAAATGTCGTTAAGATTTGGGACAAGCAAATGCAGAGTTCAATGTTAAAATAACAGGTTTACGTCAAACGTGGACAACGATCTACATTTTAGTATTTACAACTTTTTTTATACTTTCAATTTCGTTTTGTTTTATTTTTAAAACATATTTACTTTTGTTTATTGTTTCGTTCATGCTTTTTTTGGTTTTTTATAATTAAAAAAAAAAAACTGCTATATAATTTATAAAAATCCTACTTAAATAAATGTCACAGATAAAAATATATGTCTATTTATTTATCGATGTTGTTCATTTTTTTTTAATTAATTTAAATTTAGCGATTAAAATAAATATTTAATTTAATGTATTTCTATTATACTTTTATTTATTCGTGATAGTCGTCGAATACTAATAAGTATTACGTTTACATATATAACTTAAAAACATAATGATAAATTGAAAAATATTTTGTACTTATTAAACATTGTAAATACAATATAATAATAATTCATAAAATAAAAAAAGTACACAAATACAAATCGTTAAATTCAAACTATGCTTCCAAAGAGCTACCTTCACCTTATAAAAATAATAAATACTTACGCAACGCATTCTCAGCAGCCACAAATGTGAAAATTGCAAAGAAAAAAATTAAAAACATTTTTTTTATTTCACAAAATAAGTCTTTGGCACTATAAGTCAATACCTAAGCCGATTTAAAAAATATGTGAGCGCGCGCTTCGCCTGTCAAGAACTGAGTTCGCGCGGTTTTTACACCCATATATATAATATCTATTTTCAATGTATTGCAGAATGGAAGTGCAAACTAGTTATTGATTATTAATTTAAAATTGGGTATTATCATTTAATGTTATAATGAAATTAAATGTTCACTTGATATAGGCATGAATTCGATAAGTAAAAAATATTTTCTTTTATATTTATCTTGTCTTTGTTTCTTTAAATATTATGTAGGCAAAAAGCGAAAATAGTGATACATCTGTTCTTAATGTTACACTTTTTATTCCTTTTAAAAACTTAAAATTTATTTAGGACGGTCGTAATTTAATCGCAAACATTTTTTTACCAGTTTAATTAAAACAAAGATTTTTCAACCAAGATATATGTGCCCACAAGTACTGCGTGCACTCAGGAGTCTACTCTACTAACATTGCGTCAGGAATGTAAGGCAACAGGAACGCGACCTCAAACTCATTTTGTATGAAAATTAAAGTTTGTAATGGTTTTTCTTCCCTTTTATTTACATATCGTTCTGCAATCTAAATATGTATAGTGTTACCGCTTCAACATATCTGTTGTTAACCATTACAAACTTCTTCCCTTCAACCAGAGCGAGGAAATGAGAATGATTTATTCCCAGGAATGGAAATCGAACCCACAATCGTCGTGTTTACATTAAGACGCTTTGGCGTTACACCTCGGCAGCGTATTGTGAGAAATGTTTAAAAACATATTTAACAAATTTTATATTATTAGACGAAGACAATTGTTTTTTCCGATTTTTTGTTCCTATAGATTTGTAAATTGCCGGCGTTTTGCAAAAACTCAGATAATATTGAAATACATAAACAACAACATTATTTTAATACTTTGAACATCTAAATTGATATTTAAACGACTGCGCGACACAAAGAGGGTAATTTTGTTGCAAAAACTAAGGATGGACTTTTTTGGCTCATTTTTAAAGTAATTTTAAATATTTTTCTCCCAAAAAATCCTGCAAAATTTAAAAACTTCCTATCCCACGCGGTGGACCCCATTAATTTGTTTCTTATTTCTATAACTCAATAAAAAAAAACCTCATGGTGTCTCCCGCAAGTAAGAATGGAGATTATCATGTAAAAATTATATCAAAAATGGTGTTTGCAGAGTTATATCTATATATGAGACTTAAATAATAAAATAATGTGATTTTTAAATATTTCAGCTTCCCGCTGTATCTCGCACAATGCATGGTAGGCAGAGGGAACCTAGTGTTAAAACACTGCATTCTCCACTTAAATATTTAATTAACTTTAATATTTAATTTTATATAAACAAGAGGTCAAAATGAAAATACTTGACGGAACTTATAGTAACGAAAGAGTGATCTTGCAATATTACAATCATGATTATAGTGGTGTACGGAACATTCATTTTCATAATTCGTTCTCATTAACAGTTTATTAATTTTCATGAGGTGCCGCAATGTCTTTTTTGCTTTACGCTGTTTTCCGCACATAGCAGAGAAGGCAGAGGAAAAATGGGCATCTAGTGTTAAGACACTCCGGTCCCCATTAAGACACTTCTGCTCCCCACTTTCCGCTGAAATCTCGAGGAATTGCTGGAATTCAATCTGGCCACTATAAGCATTACATGAAAATGTAGTGTCATTCCTATAGAAAGTTACTACTGACTCGAAAGGCAGTTCTGCCGAGTTGAGCTGGTAAAAAACTCACCTAAGTAGATAGTAGTCATTTAAAATATATGTAATTAACAACAAATGTATAACCTTCCAAAAAAAATTTTTCAATACCTGTACCTACAGTAAGTACTGAATATAACGCGACTAAGGTGTGATATAGAGATGCCTCTTTATTTTTTAGATTTCAGGCGGTGGCAGATGGAGTCGCGGAACTCTACGCGCGCGCGTTGTCTCGTTATCAAGGTTAGAACGTGAAGATATTAGGAGAATTAGGTTCCGCACTCGCACGCAAAACCTCGAATTTGGACTAATGGTATCCAACAGAATGCCACAATATTATAATTTATAAAAGAAATACTAATAATTCCAAAGTAATACTAATAAATTGTCCCTATTTAAAAAAAACATATTTTTAAAATAAACAAATTAAAATTGTATTGTTTCATATAGACGTACTGTTTGAAAGCATTCTTTTCTTTGAAAGTATAAGCTATATGTTACCTTGAAATATTTCTTCACTACGCTAAGAAGTCCATTCTTTATATGAGGTTGTTTTTGCAAAAGTTAAATGGTGAAATATTTACATTTCACCATCCTTGCCTTAGTTTGATGGTCAGATTGTATCGCGACGGTTGTTGGTTCGATTATCACTTGGGGGCTTATACAATATTTAAGAAAAATGGTGCCGGAGTGATTCGTAAGAGAAAACCTTGGTTGGAATCCGAGAAGACAGTCTCGAGCTTAAGTACCTATTTCCTGAAGGGAATGTATGAAAAGGTTAAAGAGGGCATGAATGAAAGAGATATGCAGGTAAAACACGAAATACAATTTTAGAAAACGACAATATTTATGTCTTTATGGTCAGAAAAATATTTAAAATACTTAATTAAATTATTGTAATTTTTCCACTCTGGTAGACAGGAGGCGCCGTTGAGTTCCATCACTCATCACGCTATTTCTCAGCTGCAAGCATGTGGCCAAAGGAGTATCTTAACCCTATGTTCCCCTGCTTTGCGGGAAAAAGCGTGAAACTGCAAAATAAGGCGATATAATACTATTAATTCGTACATTAGCTTAATTTGATCATTTATAAAGATTTAGGAAGTTGTTGTTTCGACTATATTTATATTTTAATCCTTGATTTTTATTTTAGACAAAAACAACAAAATTAAAATATTCAATAAATAAGTTACATGCAAATCTTTTGCATAATACATTATGCTGGAAAAAAAAATCAATTACTTAATGATTTTTTTTTTTTAAATTTATTATAAAATAACTAAATTATATTTAGTTAAGTAAGTATATAATAGCAACCTCGTAAGTATAGGGAAAATTAAATATAACACTGAATATGAAAAATATGAGGTTGTGGTGATGCAGCAGTTCAGAGTCTGACTGCAACTGCAACGGTTTTGGGTTCAGTTCAATTCATGTCAGAGAGTTATTTTCATTTCCACCATTTAAATTAGAAGAAAAGTTAGGAGCAGACTTACTATTAGGTGTAGAGGGTACTTAAAAAAATATCCTAAGTAGAACAATTTTTTAATATTATTACAGATATTAAACAGAATTTAACAGAACATAATAAAAATATGGAACAATTTATATTACAATATGGTAGAACTTTAAAATATATATACTTTTTTATATTAGTATATACATATGCTACCATTTAAAAAACTACCAAAAAACTAAAACAGAAACTTATTTATCTGCATGTTTTCTTACATAGATAAAATTTCTAATAATAACTAAATTATTATAATATTATTATTATCTTGTTCATACTCAATTTCTGCCGAATTTTCGAGACATTAGATTGCAACATGCCAGAGAGTGGAAAGAAAAATATTAAATATTTCATTCTCCTGAATGACAATTGAACCCACATTCAATATGTACACAGTCACACGTTTGTGCCACTGCACCATAAAGCTTTCTAATAAAATAAAGATAATAACTAGATTATTACAATATCATTATCTTCTATTTGTCCATATTGATACTTATCTCTTCTAGAATATTCTTTATAACCCTTTTGATATCTTAATGCTAAAGAATCTTCCGGATCAGTTCTATTGAAAATAGAGTTGCCATTTAAATTTAATTTTATTATACCAAAGTATAAACAATCATCATTTTTAATTTCTTTATTTCTTCTCTCTTTTATTATGAAAGAGTTTTGAACTGGCAACATTAGTAGCATATCTTGAAGTTTGTCATTTACTTTAACTTTAGACTGTATCATAGCACTTAAATTAGAGTTATTTTGTAAAGGAAGATGACATTCTATACAGCGAACATTATTTTCATGATCTGTGTTAAGAGGTACTGGAAAAAGCCTTTCATTTAAATAATATCTGTACATACATTTGTGATTACTTAAACTGGTAACACTGCCCTTACTGCTTATTCTTGATTTAGCGGAGTGGCATTCAAAATAATTGTTTTCTCTAAATTCTTTAATGTTCTTTATATTATCTTCTTTATCGGGATCCATTAAAGTAACTTCTTCTTCTGAATTAGGATATATTTTAAAGATACTAGGTTCTGAGCTGGATACTTTTTCCGGTTGCTCTACGATAGTTTTTAAGGATACTTTTCTAAGATCGTTAGTGTTAAAAGAATCACATGATTGATAATTTTCATTTCTATAATATTGTTGTAAATCACATTTTATGTTGGAATATTTTCTTGGTTTTGTTCTATCTTTATTTAAGTTAAATTGACACGAGTTTTCAGACATTTTTAAGTCACTCTTTTTATTTGTTTTACAGTCACCGCAAAATTTACAAAGCTCATCAACTTCTAGCTTTTTGTAGACGTGATAATCAGATTGGGTAGTTTTCTTAGTGGTGTATTTATTTTCTGTATGTAGAACGCCAGCGGAACAACTCTTTTCTTTAGAACACACTGTTTTGGAGACCAACGTCTTCACTATTCTAGGATTTTTAGAATTATTTGCGTTTTTTACATGTCTTTTATACCGTTCACTTGAAAATTTTACACCTGTAGTATTATTTTTCGACATTTTGTTCTAGATCTGATTTATATTCAAAATTATTAGCAGTTAATTCTAAAAGAAAATAATGTTTTAAGTTATTTTCTTAAATGTCAAAGTGAACGCCAAATATACGTTACCATGGCAACAGCTTACTAGATATTTTTAAGCTGTTCAAATACAATTTTTTTTTTTTATTTAAGAATATAAAGTGGTGCTTTATTTATTCCAAATTATCTATAAAATAAATAAGCATCTAAGATTATTACAGTGTAATTTATTAAGTAATATTTAATATTATAAAAATTAATCTGACAGCGACATCTAGCGACAAGTAGCAAATAAGCTAACGTAGAATTAAAATTATAATACAATTTTGTACTTTCTGGATAGATGGCAGGCTTACAACATTCGTAGAACCAGAATAATAAATTAACTTAATGAATGAAATAAGATATGGCTAAGATAAAAATTAAGTTTGTGTACCGTACAACAGCAATGTTTACTTCCGACTCTCAATACGCAATGTTTTAAAAATTGGACAGAAAGCGGGGAGTCGATCTTAACAGAAAAAGAATACAGTCGAATTGATAACCTCCTTTTCTTACAGAAGTCGGTTAAAACATTATCATATATGGTGTATAGGTACGGTATTTCGTTTAACTGTTAAGACACTCGGCTCCCCACTAGGGATTTCAATCTCGGTAGGTAAGTATATCTTGGTATTGCGGGTTCCCGCATCATTTTCTCGTCTCGCGAACGTGGGATGAAGGATGCGGGATCTGCGGGATTTGCGGGATTTCTAAGAAGTATATACAGGACCTGTCGCGAGTGCGACAATCGCTAGTGAAAAGTTTTCGAAAGCCAATTTCGATGTTACTTTGTAATAGGAGTTGGTGTAAATATTATCGTCACCACGTTATATACTTTGAGGCCAGCCGTGGCGCAGGCTTTTTTTTATGAATAAAAAACATAATTTTATTACGTATTTATAATTATATTGTTCTTCACACGTTTGTGAATATTTAAACTTAAGATTGCTTATCGTGGTCATGGCCATCATATGTAAAGGTAAGGCCAAGGTCCACACTTAGATTACTGTCTTTATCTATTCACATACGAGTAATGAGTATGTATCTACTAGCGACGCGATCGCGGCTTCGCCCGCTTGACTTGTCCTTTTTTTATTTACTAATCTCAATTACTTTCATATTCAATAGAGTTATCTTTTTAAAGATCAAAGTTTAAGTCAATTCTATGTACAGATTTTAAGCCGTATCTTCCGTAACTGGGACAGATCAGCCCCACTAGTTATTACCTATATATTACCTATATAAGAAAATAAGTATTAAAAACTGAAATTAGTCATGACACCAGAGCGAAGAAATAAAAATATTAATAAATAATATTTTTTTCCCTCGAGTGGGGATTGAACCCAGAACCGTCGCGTTGCATTCACACCATTGTGCCCTTGCGCCATGACGGCCTCAGTAAATAAGTTTTGTATGAATGATATTTTATAAACCTATAATTTGCGACAACAATTAACACTTAAGTAAGTATAATAGTTGTAGTTTTACGGTAATACATCGCTATTACTTCTACTTATTTAATTGATACATAGATAAATAATAAATATATTTATTTGGTTAATGGTAAATTTCAGTTTCGAAGAAGTTTCCAAAATTATAATAAAAATAAATAAATTTAATAAATTCACTCTGTATCCCGTTCATAGCAGAAAAGGCAGACGAACCTAGTGGTAAGACACTCCGTTCCTCACTTTCCGCCGAACTCAACGCCGCGCTTTGCCTCGACACCAGACCGAAGAAATGAAAATATGAATTTAAATAAGTAATTAATCCCCTCGAATGGGTATCGAACCCACAACCAGTCGCGTTTACAGTCACACTTTGTGCCCTTGGGCCATGGCGCAGTAAAATACTAAATTAAAATGAAGAGGTAAAGAAATACTAAGCTAAACAGTAACAATCAAATGATTATTAAGCAGCAATCACGATGGTTGTGAGTTCGATTCCCATTCGGGGAATTATTTTCAATGTCCCGTTACCGTACAATTTCCTTCGTGTATTATCCTTACAACGTGACATTTTGTACTCAACTGGTACGCTCTGAATGCAATGATCAAAGAACAACATTGTCCCGCTCTGGTAAACAAAGCGCAGCGTTTAGTTCCGTTACTCTACATGCAATGTCTCAACAGAGCAGGAAGTGGGGAACGGAGTGTTTCTACACTAGGCACCTTCTATTTTGTGGGAAAGAATGTAAAAAGGTTGTTTCAGTAACTATACCAAATACATTTTAAACAACTAAAAGGAAGTTTAAAGAAAAATAAAATAAATTTTAGAATACAAAGTAAAGGAATATTGTTATCTCGACCTTTGAGTAAGTTCCAGAACGTGTTCTTTTAAATAAATAACTTTGTAAATATTGTCATTATTATATGGAGATGAAGTTTTTAACACTTGTTTAGATAACACCTAGGGATGCTTACATTATACATACATCTTTCAATATATTTATTTTTTAGAATTGGATCAATTAGGTAATTCACATGCATCTGGATGTAGGTTCGATTTCTATACTAAGTTTTTTATTTGCAAACTGAAATATAATCAACAATATTTTAGATAATATATAATATACCTATACTTTTTCTTTTAATTTATTTAAAAGAAAAAATTAGACAAATCCATTGATTATTCGGTGTTATCCCTCGCTCTGGTAACAAAACAAAGCGCGACGTTAAGTTCCGCCAAATTCTCGCAAGTCGGGGGTTCCGTACCGAATTCAAGATTGTATTTGTAGATATATTATAGATAAAACCTATTACAAGGTACGCTATTACAAACTTATAATTATAGTATATAAAATAATTTTAATATAATTATAGTTAATTTTATACATTGAGGTTGTCGTGGCGCAGGCCGCAGGGGCAAAGTCGTGTGACTAAATGCAATGGTGAATGGAATATTTAATATTTTCATTTACTCGCTCTGGTAACGAGACAAAGCACGGCGTTGAGTTTCGCAATTCAAAACGAAATGCCTCGAGAAATCAGTAGAAAATGGGTAAAAGAAGTGGCCTAATGGGAACGGAGCGTCATAACACAGGTCGTCCCTGCCTATCCTGCTATATGCAGGATACGGTGTGAGCCTGAAAAAAAAATATTGCCTCCTTTTGGCAACACAAAAATCCACGCAATATCTGATTAGAAAACGGAGAACGAAGTGTCTTAACACTATGTCCCCCACTTTGCCACACTCACTAGATCTAGTGTCATACGACTTCAGTTATTTATATGTTATTTAACATCTTATAACTAATTTAAATATAATTTATCAATGAAAACTCGAGGCGCGGCGTTGAGTTCCGCTATTCAACATACAATGCCTCCAAATCTGGGCGAAAAATGGAGAACTGAGTGTCTTTAACTAGAATCCCTCTGTCTGCGTGCGGAATACAGCGTGAAGCTAATTAATAATTATTAACAATAAAAACAAATAAATAAGACATTTACAAGCGCGTTGTCTATGAATGAGCAGTGATGCTTTAATTGATCGTCCGGTCACGGGCCGCTGGCGAGGACGTGGCCTACTAAAGTAACCACGCTTCAGTTCAAAATTAAGGACAACATGACCTTTTTGTATTAGAATATATTGTTTTAGTGCGTTGTCTTTGTAAACCTTTAGTAAGATGCTAGTTTTTTGAAGCACGCGATATCCTGCTTATATATTATTACTAGCGGCCCGCTCGCGGTTTCACCCGCGTGAACTATGTTATTATTAATTTCTGTCTCCATGACTACGTCCTAGTGACGTCT
>JAKRZM010000384.1:167043-188210 GCA_036379175.1 Heliconius cydno galanthus
TAAAAAATAAAAAATAAATAAAAATAGCTTTATTCTCATAATTTTTTACAAGTTGAGTCGCTGAGACTTCCCAGTAAGTAATCAAGGATACTTGTGTTGGGAATGACTCGCTTCTCCGTTTGATACATTTAAGCTTAGAGAATAGTTAATAGATATAACAGAAAACAAATAAGGGGGCCGTAAATGTAGGCATTTGTGCCTGGGTAAGAGTGTGTGTGCGTGTGTGTTCTGTGTGTGTGTGTGTGTATATATATCATAAACGAACGAATCGAATATAAGATACTAATATTACAAAATTATTTATTATATCAATAATATTCAAGGTAACTGATGGCAGTAAAGATAAACTTTCATTTTTTTTCTTACTTTTGATATTTTAAATCATACTTATCAATATACAATTTTATATAGCGTACTTCTTTATTTGTGAAATAAATATATAAAAAAATATAATATAAAATTATGAATCTTATATAAATCGAGACCCCGTTTGCCGCCGTAAGCGCGACGTTTGTGGGTTTAATTCTTGGGGGAACGAAATATTTACTATTTTCATTTTCTTGATACATAAATAAAAAATATTATATGAGTATAAAGAATTTTGTTCGACGTAATTACTAAAAAATAACTGATTCATGAAATTGGCTAAGACTTTAGTTTTCAATGTGTAAAAAATTTTTAAAAATTATAATGTTATTAGAACACGTAAGAAATCTAGTTTAATAATTGTATTATTCAAGCGAGCGTAGACGCGAGCAGGCCGCTAGTATAAAATATATTTTTAAGAAGATTTGAAATATTTATAGCAGTACAAAAACACAGCCTTGTGCTAAACGGAAAGCTAACACGAATAAAGTTATGTTTCCCTTTACAATCTACATACGGAAGTAGTTTTTTATACAGTCAAGTATTATATGCCTAATATGACGTGAAAATTAAATTTTTATTTACAAAAATTTTATTCTTTATTTTTTGTAAATAAATATTTTAATATAGAATTTACAGCACCTGTTATCTTCAGATCCCATATCGTATATGATCCAGATCCCATAATTAGAACCTAACCAAATTTTCATCAAACTATCCTTTAAGTGTATCTGTTCCATTAAAAATCGAATCATCGAAATTGATTGGAGTGATATTGAATTATTCGTCCATCTGTCGCGGGCCTATTTAATGCAAATTTAGGACGTATGTGATTTTCTTCAGGATAACATTGTCAGAAGCACCAGCTTTCAAATAAAAAAATTGGTTCCCCTAGTCAAAAGTTCTGAGGTAGCAAACATAAAAAATACAGTACAATTGATAACCTTCCTTTTATAGAAATCGTTTAAAAACTTAAATTAAGACATAAATATAAAAAACCGTAAAAATAAAACCGAATTGACAACTTCTTCCTTTTGAAGTCGGTTAAAAAATAGCTGTACTTCATAAAATATAATAAAAACAGTATTGACGGAAATAAACGGCCTGCTATTTAGACTTACACGAGCGAGCGAGAGATTCGAACCCACGATACATTGTACGCAAGAATAGAATACATAAGAATAGAATCGTCAAAGAATGTTTTTTGACTCGACACTTTGAACCTTTGTTGGAGACCTTGCTCATGGGTCCAGCAGTTTGTGCGTTAAAACTCGTTTAAAAATTACGCTCTATCTAATATCTTCATATATGAATTTTAAACAGGACTAAAGAAGTTACAATTTGGTATCTAGGTAGGTAAGGGAGTGTAGGAAACTAAGAGAGAATTTCTTGAAATTTCTACGGGAACAGGAAAAAAAGGGAATTTTCTATTTTACGTTTCCAAGTCTACGCGAAGTTGTTGGCGATGACTAACATAGCTATAAGAATATTGTTTAAACCAAAGATATTACTACATCTTAATTACTTCACAGTAGTGTCTCTAAGTACATATATAGATGTATTATAATTATACATATAATTATGCAAAGTATATTTCAAGAACATGCCTATTACTAAGGCTTTACGGAAGTTTCATTAAAAACCGTATTGCAAAGCCAAATGGTTGACTTATTATACACTGGTTGCCGGTTTATATCACATCCCTATCGTAAAAAAATCTGAGGGTTGTAAATGGTTATGATTGTGGTTCAATGTTCATCGAGCTCGAGACTTTCAATTTTTGTACGGAACCCTTGGTGGGTGAGCCTCACTTGCGCTTATTTGTAAAGTATGGCAAATAAATATTAATTTATATTATTTTAATTTATTTAATACACGAGATTATTGACGGTTGGTTAGGTGTGTGTAGAAAAAATCTGTGTTACTTTGGAAAAGTGAGCAATTTCAGGATATTTAATTAATTTGAGTTTAATTTAAGAATGACTCGGAAAAGAAGAAATATGTGTAGATCGAACACTCTCTTCCTCACGCACAGTCTATTTCCCGAAACATTGTATGTTCCCAGAGCGAATAATTGATAATATATTTTTCTTTTAGTGGGAATCGAACCCACAGTCGTTGCTTTTAAAACCACGATCTGGATATAATTTAAATATATACATATGCACTTATATGTTTTTCTCAGTTAAGTCATATCTCCTTATCAACCTGTGATAATACCCGGTAAAACAAAAAAGATAAGATTGTAATACATGCATTTAAATAAAAGTATCCTTTCTCAAAAACTTTGGTTCATTGAACTTAGTTTGTTATGGAAACGCGATGGTTTTTGTTTTCTATTCTCTTAGGAATTTTTTTTTTAATTTTCATGCTCGTGAACAAAGTGAGCCGTTGAGTTCCGAAGGTTCCCCATTTCCAGTCGAATTCTGGAGATGTGCAGTCGTGGTGCAGGAGCACAAGTGTGCGGCTGTAAACGCCACAGGTTGTGGTTTTGATACGCACTGAAGAAATTAAATATTAAATATTGTCATTACTTCGTTCCGGTATCACGCAATGAATTTGGGATAAAAGTGGGGACAGATCATGATATTTTTATAATATAATTTAGTATATTCTTTGACTTGAAGTTTTAACATTTTTCGTTATTTTATTTGAGTGCTAAGTAAAAAAATAGAAAATCGAGCGTCTTGATACTAGATTATTTTAAGTGAATACGCTTATTTTGATCTATGTATGTATTGGGGCAGACTGTGAACGCAACAGTACTGAATTTAATTCCCACTCGGGGGAATAAGTTACCCTTCTCACTGCCTCGCTTAGGTAACAAGGCAAACTGCGTTAATGTCCGCCACTCCACACGCAATGTTTCGGAAATGAGGCGTTGAATGGGGAATGGTGTGTCTTAACAAAAGGTTCCCGCTGTCTTCCCTTTGATATGTGGGATAAGTTCAATTTCCCCAATGACTCTAAAAAGTATACATACATATTATACATTATAAATAAAAGGAAGCGCAAAATGTTCAATACAAAGCTTGCGAAACAAGTTTAATTTGTAGTGTAGTTTAACTTTTGATTAAAGTGTAATAACTAAGCACCCGAGGTTTAAACCGGAGCTTTTAATATATAAATGTTGTTCACTTCATCCTGTAAGAAGCATGGTAGGGAACCTGGGTACCTAATGTTACAGAACACTAGACACAAGACACTTTCGTTTCCCGTATTCGCCCGAATTCTCGAGGCATTGCGTGTAGAGTGACGGAAGTCAACGCCGCGCTTTGCCTTTTTTCCAGAACGAGAAAATGAAAATATTTCATTTCTCTGAAAAATAATTTTCTTTTAGAACGTCATGGCCCCTATGCCAGGACATTCTCGGACGTTCGAATATAATTGTTTATGAAAATATTTAATTTTCAGTATTATTCCTTAAAGACCCAAACATATGTATAAAATATCACCCTTCCCCTGAAAAGGCATTTTTTTAATCATCATCATCTCATTATTCCACATCTTGAGTGTTTTTGTCTTTCTAATTAAAATATTTCAATCATAATTATCGTTCTCTTATACGAACAAAAGGGACCTTTTGTAATTAGTGAGTTAATTGTTTCCTTGAGACCTCTCTCTAAGTATTTTCGAAGCTTGTTTTTGTTATCAGTACCTATCTATATACGTACATACATACATATGTTTTGTTTTCAGATTCACGCTGTATCCCGCATATAGCAGAGTAGGCAGAGACAACCTAGTGATAAGACACTCCGTCCCCCATTTTCCACAGAATTCTGAGGAAGCTTTGCACATTGAGTGGTGGAACTCCATGGCGCGCTTTTTGCCTTGATAACAAAGCGAAAAAATAAAAATATTAATAAATAATAATCCATTTCCCCGAGTGGAAATTGAACCCTCAACAATAGCGGTGCAATCAGACACTCGTCGACATACCCTCGTACGCTACATTCTTAGAATTTTATAAAAGTTGAAAATACGATGGTCATTGGTTCAATACCTCGAAATCGGAAGGAAAGAAGGAAGTAAAACAGTAAAAATGTTATACAAATCTCTTAGTTATCTTTGATAAAATCCAGTTTACTTATTTATAATGAACACAAGAACGTAAATTTTTCATCCAAAGACAAACGAATTGATGTGACCCACTTTTACTTCAGGCTCTTTAAGAGATTAGGATAGGTTTAATTTACTTTTTAGAACTTTGCCTACTAAGATAAAGTAAATTAACTACTTTAGTTTTTTTGTTATATACTCGTAACTTTATATGAACATTGATGATTGCATATAAATTATTTATTTTCATAATACACAAAGGACGGAGCGTTTTAACACTACGTTCTCTCTGATTACCAAGCTCTACGGAATAAAAGGTGATGTTGATAAAAAAGACGTCATTGGCATAGTTTATTATCGAATACGACATCTGAGAGGGAATCAAACCCAGAACGTTTAGACGTTTACAGTCTATCTCTATGTCATGTGAGTTTTAATAATAATACAATATTAACAATATATATGTCATTGTCGCGTATAGACGTGTCAGGACAACGGCAATGACACGTCAGATCAAGGAGTCACGTATGGTGGCTGGTTAGAGAATAATAATGAAAGGGAAAAGGATAATTGATTTCAGTTAACTTATTGGTTACGCAAAGAAGGACCAATTGACGAATCATTTAAATAACTTATATTTTAACTGTTTATATAAATTTTTCGAGTTCCGTACCTAAAAAGGTAAAAACAGAACACTTGTAAAATTAGTTTGTTGTCGGTCTGTCAAGAATATGTATCTCGAGATCGCGTGGTGATGAAGCTGAAATTAATATCGAATATTCAGGTCTATGATCGCTGGAACCTTGAACAGATAAAATCAAGCTTCTAAATCAACGCAATCAAAAGATACGAGCATTATGCATCGATTGTGCTGCATTTTGTATGAAATTGGCGTAATCTAAACCTATCGGGAACCTTCCCGTGGACTTACAGCTATGAACTTTGGCACGAAGTTAGAACTTACAATACAAATATAGGGCAAAATTCGAAACTTTAAATTTATAGGAATTTCATAGAAAAAAATCATTACAATATTATCGACCGGTCCGCCCACCGGGTTTCGTTTAAAAATTAAAATAGCTCGAGACCTCAGTCTCGAGCTATTTCCAAAATTCGGCTACCCTTTCACCTGATACGTCGGCCTTTACTTGAACTAACGGTTTTAATACCAAACTTTACCCCTCTTATAGACAGACCAAATATGTTTACTGTTTTATTATATATAGAGATTGGCAACCGGGCAACATTGGGACAAAATGACCTCTACTCACCGAATATTAATATTTTTAATAGTACAATAAAAAAAATATAACAATACAATAAAACAGTCGATCAATATTCAATGTACGGTTTGAATTACAGATGACGCAAATAAAGGAGTTATTGTTATCATTATGATGATATATAACTAATGCTTATACTTCCTCCTGTTTTGGTATCTTACGACTTCAAGCTGATGATGACGCCAGTGTTGGCGCAGGGGCACGAAGACTGTAAACGCGACTGGTTGTGGGTTCGACCCCCCCTCGAGGAAATGAAATATTTATTTAAATTTATATTTCCATTTCTTCGCGTTAGTGTTGAGGCAANATAAAAAAAATATAACAATACAATAAAACAGTCGATCAATATTCAATGTACGGTTTGAATTACAGATGACGCAAATAAAGGAGTTATTGTTACCATTATGATGATATATAACTAATGATTATACTTCCTCCTGTTTTGGTATCTTACGACTTCAAGCTGAGGATGACGCCAGTGTTGGCGCAGGGGCACGAAGTGTGACTGTAAACGAGAGACGTTGAGTTCCGCCACTCAACACGCCTGCCCTGCTATGCGAAAATAAATGTGAAATTACTTTTGTTTATGTCATTTAAAACATTACAGGTGCTTCACCAATGCTCGCCACGAGGTCTTCCAGAAGAAGAGTCAGTAGTGAGTGTGTACACGACTCAGTCCACCACAGCTGGAGTGACGCACGTCGACGTCTACCACCAGATAGCTAATAATATTGCTGAGAGGATCACTTCGCCTATTTATAGGTAAATATATTTATAACTGGTATAAGTATTGGACAAAAGGAGAAATGAGAAGGAGAAAGAAAGAATTCTATTCGTGGTTATCAATTATTATATATTCATTTCCTTGGTCTGGTAAAAAGACAAAGCGTTGAGCTACGCCACTCGACAAGTAATATCTCGAAAATTCTCCAGAATTGTTAACTAATTCGATCTCCTATTGATTATCGGCATGCTATTAGGTGTGTACCTATTAACAAGTGTGTACGTGAAATTTGAAAAAAATATTTTTTCCTTCTGTTCAAGAAATTTCGGCAATGTAAAGGCTAATTTTTGTGCACAGACACAAACGTATGACTGTTAACGAAATAATTCGAAAATATAATTTTTAAAATAATAACTAATTTATTAGAGTAAGCATAGAAGCCTTGCGAAGCTTTTTTCTCTTTCCCACTATATTTTTTAAGATTTTGCGGTTAGTGGAATTCAAATTCTCAAAGTCATGATAGTCCAGGAATAATTTAATATAAATAAATGCATGCTTACTTTTTACAGATTCCTTGGCCTCAATAAAAATAAAGCGGAAACAACAACAAAACGTTCATGGGACAAAATCGAATTGTTAGATGAACCTGAAGAGTCCACCAAAGTCATAGCACCAATCAATAATGATATATCTGATAAAGACGTAGAAGAACTATCTGCTGAGGCTCTCAAAAAGATAGATAAGAAACCAGAAAAGATAACACTGTACTCAAGCTATTTACCCTCAGAAAAGATAGAAGTAAATGAAACTATTAATGAAGTTGATAATGAAACATTTGGCTTAGATGATGTCGATGACACTGATAATGATAATGGTAATATTGATTATAGTAAACCTGAAAGCAAGCTAGGCCCTCTAGTGATAGTGCTAGAGGTGATAGGCAGTGTGATACAATTGATCTACGGTGGAATAGTTGGAATTTTCTCGTCTTATAAACCTAGTCAAAATTAAGCTTAGAAATCTTTTCTAAAATATGCACTCCTTTACCTCTTTCCTCTGTCTACCCTATCATGTTCGAAACAGCGTTTTTTGTGATAAAACAATAAAAAAAAGGCTTTACAATTAAGAATTTGGCCATCTAAAATGTTCAATGCTATTTCTAATTATTATTTTTTTATTTTTTCTGTATTCAATTGTTTTTTTATGAATACTCGTGTAATAAATTGTTTTTAATTTATTTTTTACATAATTTTAATAGACTTTGTACTTAACTATAAGCACCCAATGTTAATAACCAATCCTAATCCAAAAATTGCTACCATAGATTGAAATAGACAGAGATGGAGGTAGGCATGCAGGTTAGTGATTGGATAGATAGGTCGGACAGTACGAGATAGACGTTAACTGGAGATAGGAGATACATTATTAATATAGGACGAAGAAATGTAAGTTTTAAAGAGTTAAGTGTGCTATTCTATAATTGATAATTATCATATTTATTGTGTGTGTATATGTACATATGTTTATTTTGGGTGTGCCATACAAAATTTGTATTATTATAATAATAAACCTTATTTAATCACTCAATATGCACCCTTTTTTTTATTAGTGGCCAGTCGTAGGACAAGGGCACACGCGTGCGACTGTAAACGTTGTGGGTTCAAATCCAGGTAGTGAAGTATTTAACATCTTCATTTTCTCGCTCTGGTAAAAAGGCAAAGCGTGGCTGTGGAAAGTTCTATTTAACACGCAAATCCACAATAATTCGGCGGAAAGTTACTTAACATTAGGCTTCCAGGTTCCCTCTGCCTACCCTGTTTTACGCGGAAAACACCCTGAAGAAGTGTGACCACGGACTACTGCAAATTATCAAAGTGTCGGGTTTCCAAAAATGTAAAATAGTAAATATACGCGATTATTTCGGTTAAGTAAGTTCATTTAAAATTAACACAGAATTGACTGATTGCTTTTGCCTGCCCTGCTACTATAAAAAGGAAAAAGGTTCCCCCAAATAGGT
Organism: Heliconius cydno galanthus; assembly: GCA_036379175.1. Lineage (NCBI taxonomy): Eukaryota > Metazoa > Arthropoda > Insecta > Lepidoptera > Nymphalidae > Heliconius > Heliconius cydno. The sequence continues at coordinate 175,496 of JAKRZM010000384.1, forward strand.
ATCAAACCCACAATCATCACTTACATTCAAATATCCCATTGCGCCAATAAAAACAAGCTGTGACAAAATACACCCTTAAAAGTTGACAGTCTACAAACGAGCTTTAAAGTACTGTAACGTTTCAGTTTGTGAAGTTTCTCCCGAAGTATTCTTAATTTACAAACTTTCTGCAGAATTCCACTCTTTGTATCGAGTTTTTATAAAATTTTTTCAGAAAAAATTTTCTTCTTTGTTTTTATAAGGTTTTTTTTAAATATAAGAAATATGTTCAATGTACATAAGACAAAGGACAGCGTTGACTTGAGTGAGTTCTACCAGATTTGGAATCTCTCAATAGATTAAGGTTAAAATTAAAGAAATATAAATTATATGATTTTTTATTTTTGACTATTATTTAATATTTTATCACGTTTTATATTAATGTAAAATATAATTTGTTTAAAATAAAATGTAGAATATTATTAATTAATGAGACTATAATACTTGAACTAATTTGTTGATTTATATCTATAGTATAATATAATTTAAATACGAGACGTAATCGCGCGATAAATTAAAAATAAATCTTTTCCCCAGAGGAAATCGGATACACAACTATCGCGTTAAAATTTAATATAAAAAAAAAACATCCGAAATCAATTTTTCGGACATTAGTTCAAGTATAAAAAATCAAGGAATCATAAAATCATTTTGGATTTAACTTCTAGATCTGAATTCTTAAAACTTATACACGAGAGGCTGTAAATATCTTAATTCTGATGATAATATAGACCCATCTTTAGCCAGCTCTTGGATCATTTCCTTGGCGCGGTTGTTGGCGTACTGGTGGGTGCAGTCCTGTCTCTCCACCATCTTGGATAAGGCCAAGCTGAGTTGAGCTCTGGCACCGCCGTCAGATGAATCTACTAGTGCGTTCATTACACTTGGTGAGAAACCCTGAAATAGAAAGAAAAATCTTGTTTTATTTTTTAAACTTCAGGTTCATAGGCATCATAGGAATAGCGGGGTAGACTAGGGAAGCTAGTGTTAAACTCTTCGTCCGCCTTGTAATGTCTAATTCTCGAGATATTGCGTGTTGAGTGGAAGAGTTCAATGCTGCTCTTTGTCTTGTGACTAAAGCGAGCATATAATAATCAAACCCACAACCATCGCGTTTACAGTCACGTGCTGTCCCAAAAACCCTATATCTCCAAGATAATAAATCTGACCCTATCTAAATTTGTCAGACATTAAGCCCGCCATAAACCCAAAGTGTAGAATACACCAATAAAATATTTTATTGATCTAACTATCAAACCCAACAATTACGTAGTACATAAAGATAATTTATGGTCTTGGGCAAATTATTCATTTTATAGCACTTTCAGTTACATTACGATCCAATTTCCTGAATTTTATATAGTTAGCCTATTAATTCTTCTTCTTATCGCTGTTAGCCTATTAATTATATAACATAATTATTGTAAAATGATTCACGCTTTTTCCTTACCCTACTTTAACAGTTTTAAAGACAAGCGGTCATAAAAGATCAATAACGGGTTTTCCAAATGACTCAAGACTAATTTTGTGGTCGTTGTGACAACACCACGGTACATACGCACACCGGCACAGCGTCAGGCTGTAAACGCAACGGTTGTAGGTTCAATTCTCACTCGGGATTTAAATTTTTTTGCTCTGGTAATGAGAAAAATCTGGCTTTGAGTTCATTATCCCCCGAGACATTCAGACTACATAATGTTCCTTCACGTCAAATTTCAAACAATATTCATTGCGCATATGGCACTAAAAGTTATATTGTCAAACATATCTTCTAACTTGTGATGTTATTAATTTATATGTTATAGGAAAATTTATAGCTTTTAAATATAATTGTGTTATCCAAGAACTAGGGTCGATATCCGAGAACGACGCTAATAGCCAATTACTTATGCGAGGAATCGATTCCCTCTGTACTTTCCCGTTTATATTCGACATCCATTATTTAAATTGTTATAAGTGAATTATCACGTATTATTTAATAGCAAATTCGTTATAGGAAATGAGTTAAGGATTCATTAAATTCAAAATTATGATTGGAGCAGTTCATTTTTTCGGCCTATCTCGGTGTATGCAGGTTATAGAGTGATCATACAAAATCTTATTTCAAAAAGCACTTATAATTTGTTTCTCATTTCCTTAACTAACTAAGAATACTATAAGTTGTGGTAAATATTATACTTACGCTGTAATCAGATAATTTTTGCTTTTTGGCATCTCGACTTAAAAGATCATACATTAGAAGAAGTCTCAAGTTAGAAGATGAAAGCTTTCCTTTTGTCGACGGTTCTCCAGGATTAGCTCTTAAGCTTTCCCAAACTTTCACCACTCTCTCTTCTTTTGGATCGTGGGCCATTTTGATTAAATCTCTCACATTTGGAGACAAGTGTTGCAAAGATTCTTCATTTATCTCATCGTCGTAGTTATCTGAGCGACTGGATATCTTTAAACCTTTATCATAAGGCAGGAGTTGATGTGGGACATCAGGTATCGGTTCCAACAGTGGTTTAACTTCTTCATTGTGAGCTGCAAGAAGAGGTTCCTCTGTTCTTACTCCTTCAGGTTCTATTACAGTATGCTGTGAGTTGTTCTCAACAGGTAAGAGGACGTAGTTCGCAGATTTTGGGATCACTCTATCTGATGGTTTTGGTGGAGACGGTGGAGCGAACAGTCCAGGTTTGTGGAATGGTGTGGTCAAGTCTCTGAAAATTTGCGCTCAAACATCAATATTAGCTTATTAATAATAATAACGTATGAAATTGTAGTTTTAAAGGGAAGTTTTAGATTTTTAACTAACAATAAACAACAACCAAAGCATACAATTTTTTTTCGGTATTCAGACAATTGGAAAATATAAAACTAGACTTATAAGTGTTATAGTCGTGCTTTCATTTATTGCCAACCAATATACATGCCTCAATAAAAGCTTTTCATGCTAAGCTCATAGGAAAATCGTATTTACAAAGAAAGTAGCTATGAAAATTGTGTTCCAATACCTTATAACCCTAATAATAATTTTGTAAACAGCTGATATTACGAAATTGTGACTACTGTATTATATAGTGAAGACGATTTGATAATTTTTAAACATTGAGGTACTCGATTTAAAAAGCTTAATGAATACATAGTCTATTCAGGATGGATGAAACATCTAAAAACAATATTGTGAAAATTGATAAAATATAATAATTTTTATAATAAGTTTTTTTACCTCTTAATCACTTAAAACAATAGTATTGAACAATAAATAAATAATACACTTGAAAATTACTAAAATGTATCAAAATTTTAATTCACATTAAGATATTGAAAGATTGATCCGACAAAACATGATCTAATTATTATAACCTTATAGTTTTACTGGAATATCACTTATCGATGGCTATATGGTGTAAATCAAAATAAACATCAAAATGTTCTAAAATTATTCTAATACCCGCTGTAAGAAAACTACTAAAAGGCAGAAAGCAAGAAGTAACCATCACCTCAGTATACTATATCTCATCCACCAGCCATTAGAGGAGGGTAAGCTGGCAAAGTAACTAGAAGACACATACAAGGGTTTGGGTGTTGTGGTTTTTGGGGGAGGATCATCCTTAACTTCGAAGGCCATTTGATCGGTTAAGTGGTGTATTATTTGCATTGCAACTGGCAGGTATGAGTCTGACAGTCGGACCTGTTGCGCTGATTGGACCTGGAATGTAATGATTTTCTAATTATTAAAGGGGATTTTTTTTTTTAGATTTACAGTGTAGCCCGCATGGAGCAGGATACATAGAGTGTTAAGACACAGCGCTTCCCACTTTTCACTGATTTGATAAGAAGGTGAGAACAAGTGGTCCGAGCGCTCGGAAGGTTTCTAAGAGGCTCGCGTAAATTTTCCAATGGTAATTTTTTAAACATTTTCTAAATATAAATATGGATTAACTTTCAAGATATTATGAATTGAATGGACTTTACAAATAAGCAACTTCATGATGCATCAAATGAAACAAACAATATTGTGATGTAATACTAATTAATATCGAATTGATCTCATTCTACTGACACAAATCGTTTTAGTTATTAGTTTCTCTTAGAAGATTTCCGAAAACAATATTATGACCTCAATTAACATCTTCTATAAAAGCCGCTAATTTTGTTCAATATTAGGCTTTGATTGAAAAAAATGAGTGATAAAGAGTCTTGGAAAAAGGTAGTGACATAACGCTAAGTCTTCTCTAGCTACAATGAAAAAAGCAGGTTATTTAAGATAGGTCCCGTCTTACTCTTTGAGTACGGAACCCTAAAAATGAATCACAGTATAAGAATACGCTTATTGGAAAGTGCAAAAACAAACGCATGGACAATCCATTGTTATAGGAACTGTAAAAGTGAAAACATTATGAATATTCATATAATTGGTTTGTATTTTAAAAATAATACCGATTTCTTTATATTGTTACCGTATATCAGAGTAAACAGAGAAAACCTAGTGTCAGACACTCTTTTTTAGAATGGAAAAGTGAAACTAATTAATTTTCCCGAGTGAGAATCGATCCCACTCTAAGGTTTCTTAGTTTTTTGTATTGATAAATTTTAGTTGGTTATATCAATTAAAAAACCTTTTTTTTCCTAAAATAGTAAAAAATATGTAAATAAAATAAATACTTACCACATTTCTAGTAATTTGAAGAAAAACTGTAAAAAGCACTACTTGTCGCAGCATGATTGTGATCTGAAATTAATACATAATTTTTCATTGTTTTAAATATTATTGAGGCAGGAAATGCAAGGGAAATTTGGAATAGTGTCTCGGTGTTAGATTCCTTCCCTCTCCTTCTCCCTCTTCCTTTGTCTGCTACCTCTCTGTCTACCCTGTTAAGTGGGAAAAAGCGTGAAGCTATATTCATATAGTTAGAACTAGGTTTTCTCTTTTAGAAATGGTTTTCTTCTTCAGATATTTTTTTACCTTCTTACTGTATTTCACTGAAAGCAGGGCAAGAAGGCGTTATTGTTACCTGCTTTTCGTTTACTTTTCGAGATATTGTAGGTTGAGTAGCGGAACTCAACGATGTATTTTATTATATTAGCAGAGAAGGAAAATGTTAATATTTCATTGCCTTCGAGCTAGAATCGCCGTATTTACAATCAGACTCTATACCAAGAGAATAATGTTTCGTCTTAAAGATATCTTTTAAAATAACTAGAACAAAAACTTCGTAAACGATTTTCAATAGCAATAAACACTTGGAAACAAGAAATAAATGCAGTTTCGCTCAAAGTTGTTCAAAGTTTAGAAATTGTAAAAGTTGCAACGTTAATGTTATATTTTATTTACACAAAGAATAATATAATGCTTGTTTTCTTTATTGTTTCTCAGAAGTNAGCGTGACAGCGTGAGTGACTACACTAGCGCCTCTCTCCGTGTTCAATGCGGCTTATACTATATTTAAATTGCAAGTTTAATTATTATAATCAAATACTTATATAATTATTATGCTTTAGTTCCTAAGCAAGTAATGACTGTAGTAGTTGATTGGATTTCGGTGTAGACATTTGTTGCTTAGAGATTTTTGACACTAATATAAGTTTCTTGTCAAATTATTAAACTTTAAAAGTAAAATTTTAATACATAATGTGTACTCTTTTCCCTTTTTATATCTTACATATTTTATAAATAATAACTTATTTAATGGTACGTCACTACGTATTCTCCGTTTATCCAGATAGATTGTAATGTTATATTACATTAAACCGCTAAAAGATGAAATCAAAACGCGATTAAAATATATAGTAAAATAAAAAAAGAATACATTTCTTATTTTCTTACATATGTAAATGTCACTCTAAGCCAGCGATGTATAGCGTCCTGTCCACAAACCCCGAGAGCCCCGCGACTGTCCCTCCCCGAGTGAGGGCCGCGTTAATTGCAGTCAGAGGGCAGGCGGCGTGTCAGCGCGATACCACCGGCCGCCTCACATCATTGATACTGTTCTATTCTACACATCAAGTAAATACNACTAATACCCAATAATTTACTTAATATTTCTTTTTTTTTTTTCATTTATTTAAACTGTTAAGACATTGTGTTAAGACATTCCATTTCTAATAAGACAATAAGACACTTGATGCCGCCGAATTCTGAAGGCATTAAGTATTGAGTGCCGTAGCTCAACGCCGCGATTTGCCTCGTTACAAGAGCGTAGAAATGAAAATATTATTTATGTTCAATTATATTTTACTTTGCTTGACTTATTAATTACGGATTTCGCAGAAATCTTATTCTGGAATCCTATTCCAGGAATAAATGTCTTCCTATATAGATAGCTTCCCCATAATGAAAATACTAAGAATTATCGATGCCTACAGTGCAGGATGGATTCCATTTTGTATAATTATATATTACTTATGTATAAACAAAAATTCCACCAACATTTTTGAAGACCTTGTGTACCAAGACATCAATTGCCTCCAAAGAACCTTTGTCCAATTAATAAATCTATATCTATACTAATATATATAACAACCGTTGAGAATCGAATCTACTACCACCATGCTTTATCAATTATAATGATCTATTAAGGATGTTATTTAGTTTTGCACTTCGAGCATCAATAGACTACAAATAGTATAGAACTATAATAAACCGTTACTTTGTCCTAGCGAACGGGTCAAGTGGAAGGCAGTGTACTTCTATATACTCGTACATAAATATAATTATCTATTGAAATACTACCGTGGCGCAGCAGCGCGGCGTCTCGCTGTATACGCGACGGCTGGGGGTTCGATTCCTCCTGCCTATTTTAAAATGTGAATTTTTCTGCCTTCACGCATCTATCGCAATAAGGAGTGTTTTACATTGTTAGTGTCGAAACTCATTTCACTCTGCACTTTGTCTTTCCAAAGTAGGTTGTATTTATAATAAGCTCGTTGATTTTCGCGATTAATCTGGTTAAAAAGTTTTACTTAAATGAAGTATATAAAAATATATAATATCATTATTTTTATAATGACCTGAGTGGTTGTATTTCTAAAATTAAATAAATAAAATAATAAAGTTTATATACTTAAGTAGTAGATATTAGTTGAATTAAATACAGCTATAAAAACAATACGTGGCATGTCAGTCATGTCAGGTATGTCAGCAACAAAAAGGTTAAAATGTCTTCAAATACCTTGGAAATGCTTACTAATGAGCTGGAATTACGACAATTAACGTCCGCTTAATTAAGCATCTAGAGGCTGTTACGGCGCAGCGGTACACCTTCTGGCTGTAAACACGACGGTTATAACTTCGATTCCTACTCGAAGAAATGAAATATTTAGATTTATTCGCTCTGGTAACAAGACAACTCGCGCTATTGAACTCTGTCCCTTAATATACAATGTCTCGAAAATTGTATGGCGCGAGCACCGGAGTGTCTTAACACTAGGTACCTCACCCTACTTTACTTTTTGCGGGATACAACGTAAAGCTACACAAAGACTACTCTTAAATTGACATTTTTATTTAACATAAAATTTACGCCACTTTAATTATAAGGGTGCAATGTAATAAAAAGGGTTATGGACCATTTAATTGTATGGGAATCCCAAAAAATCCTAATAAAATAAAATAATGTTTCATTGGCATATAAAATCGAGACCTGTCCCAATACAATAAAAGATTTCCTCGATTTTTAATTTTCAATATAAAATTATAATATACCTAATATGAATGTTATTTATTAAGCATGTGTAATAAAATCCAAAATACATGAGTTTGGCAAGTATGGAGGTTTAAGGTTCGATACACAGTCGAGAAATCCTTGCTTAGTTCATATTCTCCAAGGGACTCACATGCCAAGTTTCAGTGTTCTACGCCGTGTGTTGTCTGCTAGTCACTCATTAATGAAGGAACCTATTTTAAGTCTTAACTTTATTAAGTTACTAAATATTTACAGTGATATGAATTTATTAGTTACTAGCGACCCTCTTGCGGCTTCGCCCGCTTTTACTACTGGATTATTCATATAATGTAACATACATTGTGTACATGTACAAAAGAAAATATGAAACCAAATATATCGCGCTGAAATAATACATTCAACTCCAATTATCCAATACGTGCAAACAAAACTAAATCTTCGTTGCTATAGAGACAGGCGGGTTTTTTTTTTCGAGCTTGTGGTTAATGCTGAAGAGGGTATTCTGTCCCTGATGAAAAGCAAGCACTACGTGGCTGCCTGTGAGGAAAATTAAATAGAATGCATCGGCCGGGAATCAAACCCGGGGGCGCCCGCGTGGCAGGCGAGCATTCTACCACTGAACCACCGATGCTTGTAAGCCAGGCGGGCGCGGCGGACGCATGGCGAGTGGCAAGCCGTTTCGCAGCAAGGATTTTTTGATATTATAACAACTTCTAAAGTACTTATTAAAACGAAAAACAGTAAAAGACAGTTTTGGTCTACATTAAATGGCCAACGTAACTAATATACTTGTTTATATGCTGANAAAAAATTATTTTCTCCTTTTTAAAGCGTTTAAATAAAAGCTTTTTCTAAAAATGATTTTTTGCTTATAATTTATTAATTTTCAATATAAAATTATAATATACCTAATATAAATGTTATTTATTAAGCAAGTGTAATAAAATCCAAAATACATGAGTTTGGCAAGTTAAAGAGGAGGAGGAGGAAGGAGGTTTTAGGTTCGATACATAGTCGAGAAATCCTTGCTTAGTTCATATTCTCCAAGGGACTCACATGCCAAGTTTCAGTGTTCTACGCCGCGTGTTGTCTGCTAGTCACTCAGTAATGAAGGAACCTATTTTAAGTCTTAACTTAATTAAGTTACTTAATATTTACAGTGATATGAATTTATTAGTTATATTGGTGTAGTAAGTATTAAGTATTTCATTTTCCCGAATGGGAAGCGAATCCACCATTTGGCACATTTGCACAGTTGTGCCGGTATGCCACGACTGGCCTTTAACATAAGTATAAACATAAATATAAATGAAATTTTAATACCTCATCCAAAAATATCCCCCAATTAAAATACTTTAGGATCGTTTAATCTAACATTAATATAATGATATGTCAGATTAAAAATTAATTATTTTACGTTGAAACGCCCTTGATCTTAAAATAAATTGTTTCGACAAGCTGTATACGAGCAAAGTGGCATATCTTGATTTTAGAACGATGTGATTTAATTATTAATAATATTACATCTATTCATTACAATTTTTTTTATAAATGAAATAGCACTAGCAACGCACCACGAACCAACCCACCCCACCAAAGAACAAGTCTTGATATTTATGTAGAAAGTAGAGGATGGAGTGTCTTAACATTAGATTTTCTCTGCTTATCCTGTTTTAGTAAGGGTTATAGATAGTGTGGTGATCATTATTTTCGTATTTCATGCAAATTTCCAATCTAATATTTAAATTAAGCTTAATTACATATCTCCAATCTCAACTTTCATTCATTTTTTCAAGTTCTCAACTTTATTTTACTTTATAAGTGAAATCTAACAACTCATATTGTTAAATAGAAAAAAATATATAATTGTACACTATATCAAATATCATATTAACATTAAATTACGTATATATACTCAGTAATTTCTGTTCATGTAAATAGTGTTTATTCTAAGATCGTTATTTCCTACTAAGGCGCGACTTCTATCACATAATTAATATATTGCATATCGCAGTAGATGCTATCGTAGCGTAGAATCCAAAAACAATGAAAGGAGACGATTGTAACTTCGATTCCCACTCGAGGGAATGAATCATTTTTATGTTCTTGCTTTGGTAACAAAATTAAGGGAGACGTTGAGTTTCGCTTCTCAGCATACGAGGTTTCGAAAATCAGGCAACATGTGAAGAACGAATGGAGTCTTAGCTAGATTCCAGCTAGGTATTCGGGATATTCATTCTCGAATAGAATATGGGATATATAACCCTCCCTTAGCAGTTGGGAATTAGAAATATGATACGACAGATTGATAATACTATAACAATACTGAGGCCGTTCATCATTGAAAGCTTTGATTCCCAATCGGGAAATAATTATGGATAATATATTAAAACTATTTAATCTCAACGTTCTGGTTTCTTCTGATAAATCTTGTAGTTATATGACTTTGCCATTTCAAATGGTATTTAATTTACATTTAAATATCAACATTTATAGATTTTATTTTGCAAAATAATAAAAGTAATGTTATTTTTATTTAAATTTGGCATAAGATTACTCCGTTCTCAACATTCCTCATATTATCAGGCAAATAATTTTTGATACTACAAGTAAGAATCGAACCCACAGTCATCGTATCAGTCTACACTATAAAGGCGTCAATTCATTAAAATATTATTAAATTATATATAATATAATACACTAATTATTTATTTACTATTATTCTTATAGATAATTAAAGTAATATTACAAAAAGATCCACTTACCATATAAGGTAAAAGTACAACGCGTGCTGTCGACGCGCGCGCACGCCGTACAGCCTCCAGGATACTGACCTCAGAACTTGTTCAAATCGACTCAAACGAAAGATCTGTTACTTGTTTTGCTTAGTCTTTTTTTTTTGTTTTATCAATTTTTGCCTTTTTTCTTGTTTTTAATATAATGACATATTTAAATGTAATTTGTGTTTTTATCTTTCTAAATTATAGTATGTATCCCACATATAGCAAGGTAGGCAGAGGGAACATGGAAACATTCACTCCGTTCCCCACTTGTCACCGAATTTTGTAAGTATTGTTATTAAGTGGCGGAACTCAACACCGCACTGTACCTCGTTACTAAAACGAGGAAAATCAAAATATTAGACATTTTATTCCCCCAAGTGGAAATAGAACCACAGTCGTCGCGTTTACAGTCACATGCTTGTGCCACTGCGTCACAAACGGCTTCGAAATAAAACTAGAACTACATATTTAATTATATAATGATTCTATTTCTCGAACTCAATACCTCTATTCAAACTTCACTTTTGGCACTATTATTACTAAAAATAATATAAATCTAATAATATATCTACACCTACTTTACATGTATAGCGAGGTGGCCGTTCAACGACTTGCGGCTTGCTATTAGCATACTCGAAAAATATTTGCAAATACCGATTCATGCAAACCTTAAATGATTTATACGATTCAATGGCGTTTAAAGGACAAAATATGTAAATAAATGCAAAATTATCTTATTGTATTCGAGAAATGTAGGAAACGTAAATATGAAGAGTTTCTGATAGATGCGGGCTCTAATTCCGCTACGTTTAAATAAAAATAAACCGCAGAGAGTGAATAAAGATTGAGGAAAAGAGAGAGAGAGAGAGATATAAAAGTAATTAATTCCATCAAGTGCGGTTTGAACCTACAACCATAGCTTTACATACGTTCCATTCAAATTGTAAGCGTAAAAACGACGTATCTTCTTTGTAACAAAAAATATATAATAATATCACATTCACATGCATGTCACGTTGCGGCGCGACAACGTGAAAGTTTGATGGCGTAGCGAATTCGACGGTTAACGCAATTTTTTTTACTCCTTCTATGAAATTATTGTCTATTGGATTTGTATTTGTTACCTTTTTAGAAAATATATTACGCTTTTTCTCGTATATGAGGGTACGTAGAGAGAACCTGATGTTAAGATATTCTGTTACATGATACTAAGAGGCCAACGACAATCAATAGGAATGAGTGAATTGGAATGGAGTGTCTCAACACTAGGTTCCGAGATTCCCTCTACCTACCCTGTATGAGTAGGGTTATGCGTTATATGTATTCAATTTCATTTTGATTAAAGAAACCTAGCTATTTAAAATATTAGCTTAATCTATTATACAAATAAAACAAAAACCTTCTTTAAACATTATAATGTCCACCATGTAATAAATTTTAAAAAATCGTCTTTCTCAAAAAAAAATTTCAACTCCCAAAAATATCATCAAACTTCTCTCCTAAAGTATTTCTAAACTTATGAGCTACATTTGAACCTTTTTTGTGTATTTTCTCCAAAAATGTCAAAGGTCCGTTATCTTCTGGTTCAAAATCTTCTCCAGGTTTATTTCTATGAATAATACTCTTAAACCCACTAACTATACCTTTCTTGATGCCATCAAAATAAGCTTTTATGCCATGAACTTCGGGTACTTTATCAAAATCTAAATCTCCTGAACTTATTTTCTCTTTTTCATCATTAAATTCATCTCTATCATCGAGAAAAGTTATACAATTCCTGTTTCCATCTTCTCTAGTTATTTGATCTGGATTTCTTTGATTTCCAGATGCAATATTGAGAGGTCTGAATATAGTGAAATTGGCGTGTATTGGTCCTTTAAATCTATCATCGGGTATATCTATAACGTTTTCAGTAACTTCGTATGTATGTATAGGTCTTTTTGCGATAGGATTAGCATTTTTATTTTTATTACCTTCGACTGGTAGTAAATCTTCGTATTCGTCTTCGAAACTTGATGTGAAATAAGTATCGTCGTCTTGTTTTCTAAATGGTAATGCTTCGCTGAAGTAATTTATTACTATCTGTAAAGAAAAATAAAACTATTATTATTATCTATAGCTTTACGCTATATATCGAATATTGTAGGGTAGACACGGAGAACCTAGTATTTAGACACTCCATTCCCCGTACTCTGTCTCTCGTACAATCCACTGTCAAGACATTGG
>JAKRZM010000385.1:0-30165 GCA_036379175.1 Heliconius cydno galanthus
GCACGAGGAGCAGGGACTACTATACAGGGACCCTATATGCTGCCGGTTATGTACAGTGGGATTCAAAACTATTATAATAATAATAAGCAGTAGTCACTTTCATTAAGGTCCTTTTAAAGATCCAAATATTTATATACAATTTAAAACGTGTTTTCTACGTTTTGATATCATATCTAATACTATGTCTATTTTCATCTCTTTTACATTTTGAGGATGCTTAATTATTAATCTAAAAGGTAACCGTTAAATCTTTTACCTAATTGAATAAGGCACCCAAGTAGGCAATTTTAATTTAGTTAAAATATTCATTACAAAAATATTAATTTAATATTTATAAATTGAAATAATATAATAATTAAAAAAATGTAATAAGTAGTTTGAAACCATACCTTTTCAGAACTATCCAAGTAGATGAGCTCCAAAAAGACTTATTAACCCAACTTCTTATTAAACTATTTATAACTATATTTCTGAAGATTTTCGATGCACGGCATATATGTATTACAAATAAAAAATATTTCTGCGGAGGGTCTTTTGCAGTAGTAGTAGTAGTAGTAGTAGCACTCCGCTCTCCGCTTTCCGCCCCGCTTTTTCTCGATACCAGAGCGAAGGAATGAAAATGTTAAATATTTCATTATCTCGAGTGGAAATCGAACCCATTACCTGTCGCGTTCATAGACACGCTTATGGGCAAGCCATGACTGGTTAAGATAAATATATTCTCTGTCTGGAGACTCTCTGACTCTCCCTGTCTGTCTCTTCCCACGACGTTATGACAGAATCCATTCAATTATCTAACGCAGATCATTGTTTTTCATTTCTTTTAAAGTAAAATAATATGCTTTTTGTATTGACATCACCCAATATACATTATGGGATGCGCGTGTGCAATTATCTCATTCGTAGAGCACAGTCAGTCAATTCGATTACCGTATAATTGGAGCAGCGAAAGGCCAGTCTGACCAATCAAGGTCGAAGTTGATGAAACAAAGGGAAAAATCCATTGAAGAGTTGCAGTAGGAATGGGGACAGTCCTTTTTAGAGAAACTGGCAATGGATTTTACGTAAATCTGCAATCAGGATAGCTTCTAATATTTAAAGGGTTACCAAGGCTTTGTCATGGTCGTTTCAGAAACAACAAAACGGTTGAGTACCCATCTGATATCGTTGAATCTGATATAAAGTTTGAACTTAACAAGAAGAGACTTAAGAAGGAACCTGGGAACCTATTGTTAATGTTAAGATAGTCTTCTCCGATTAAGACATTTCCGTTACCCACTTTAATACATATTTTTCTATGTAAATAATACATATTTGTAAAAGTGAAGGAAAATATACAAATAAATGTCTGGCCAACAAGGCGCACTACGGCACAGCGTGCCATTCCTGCGTGATCATTATGGATTCATACAGCGCTCGGGGGAATTACTCACTCTGGTAATACAAAGCGCGGTGTTGAGCGCCGCTACTCTACACACAGTGTCTCAAATTCGGGTGGAAAGCGAAAAACGTGATTATCTTAAATCTTATCATTAGGTTCACTCTGCCCACTCTGCAATACGCGTGCTTAAAAGCTTAAAAAAAATCATAATCTTCGGCTTTGTAGGTTTTGTATCGGGTAAAACATTCTTGAGGAAATGTATTTGGAATCATATACGTCACATAGAAATAAAACACAATATAAAAATAACTATAATTTTAATATGTTAAATTATAATATTATAATTAACTGTAAATTAATACTAGACCAATAAAAAAAAGACTTACAAAAATATAATACGCTATTTATTATTAATAGCTAGTTAGATAGTATTAATTAAATCTTATGGCACATTTTCCTATACCATTCGGGATCGTTCTTAGCTACGGTTTCCGGTCGGCCATCTTTGTGTCGGTAGTGGAATTCAGACACTCCTCGTCCCGGCACGCCGTTGACTATGAACTTGCAGAACCTTTCCACCATCCTTGCGTCCCAGTCTTGAGACACGTAATGGATTGACTCGTATTCTACTAAAACCTAAAAGATAAAAGAAAATGACGGAATATTAATTTAGCAAGATAATTTAATGTTTTTTTTATTACTTTACGTTTTAGAAGAGTAATTGTTAATAGCAAAATGCTTTATTACATTGTATTAGTTTATTTTCTCCGATAAAATAATTGGATTTTAGAAAATATTTGATTCAATCTACTTAAACAGTCTAGTTATATAAATTGTAATAAAAATATATACCTGAACAGTATAAACTTCGTCCCCTGCCTGCATTCTGAAAGCGTAGTCGCGAGGAGCTGTGCCGCCTTCACCGTGCTGGTACAGCTTCAGGTCTACCCACTTAATGGGTAACACATCACCGTTTGGTAATCCCACCACGCCTGCTTCCATGCTAGATTTATAATGATTTAATATTATTAATTAGCAATATGAGGCCGCAATGCAACGCAATTTCTCCAGAATTCTGTTGAAAGTGGGGAATGGAAGTCCTGGGAATAGAGTGTTTTAACGGTAGGTTCCCAGGTTTCCTCTGTCTACTCTCCTATATATAGGTACAGTGGGACTCAGTGTAAAGCTAAAGAAAAAAAATAGTTTCAATTACCCAGTTGTAGTGCACGGCTGACATATGACACCCACACTAATGCTGGTGCCATCTTGTAAGAAAATATGATGAAAAGCGTAACGGTGCATCAATGTCCAGTCACGAGTTTTACCTATGTAAGAAAATAAATTTAATTTTAATATACTCAAATTTACATTTAAATTTTTTATATTCTCCAGGATTCTCAAATTTTATAATAATCTTATTTACTATGAAAAATCGCTTTATATTTACTTATATTTCTTACCAAAACTATGATCTCTGAATGAAGGTAGAGTGTATTCATAAGACTCATTTTCTATCTTGAATTTACATTTGAGAGCGCCGAACTGTTCGTAATGCGACTGGTGGGCGCTGGAATATAAATAATATTTTAAACAATTTGTTCCAATTTTTTATAAAGAAAATTGTTGAAAAATTTTACATAGCAGAATCAAACGCCGCGTTTCTCCAACCAAGGTCGAGGAAAATAAAAATATTATTATTTAATAAATTGTGAGTGTAGCTCTAGTTGTGGGTTCGATTGCGACTCGAGGAAATATTTATTTATTTTCATATAATCCATCCAATATTTTAGGGCGGTGTTGAGACCCGCTCTTAAAACGCTATGCCTCCAGAATTCATGGGAAAGTGGGGAACGGAATGTGTTAACATTAGGTTCCCTCTGCTCATCGTGCTATGCCCGGGATACAGAGTGCAGTAAAAAGAATCACATAGAGACATCGTGGCACGTGGCCGCTTTTGGTAAGAAAGGGATATTAAGTTCCAATACTTAACTCGTAGTATCTCAAATTAATGCGAAAAGCGAAAAACAGAGTGTCTTAACACTTGGATTCCTCTCCCTACTTTGTTATATTTTACTCACGTTTTCAATCCTTCAAAATAGCTTCGGCTCCATTTCTCTCTGGCAATGGACCTGATGACGGCTGGCGGGTGCAGGTCGCTATCGTAGTCGAAATATTTGCCAGTCGCTGTCCATTCGCCACTGAACTCTACTTCCACCGTTTTGCTTGGATCATTTTGATACCTGAATTTTAAAATTATTAAACTCTATCAGGCAGATGTTAATACTAATTACAATTTTAACCTTTATATGAGGAAATTTCTATTGTTATTTTACCTCTTTCAATGTTAGATATAGGGTTATTTTTAACCGACTTCTGTAAGAAAAGGAGGTTATCAATTCGATTGAATTTTATTTTTTATTTTTTTTATTTTTTTTTTTATGTTTGTTACCTCATAACTTTTGACTGGGTGAACAGATTTTGAAAATTTTTTTTTGTTTAAAAGGTGAAGCTTCCCGAATGGTCCTATTTTTTTTTGGTCCATGTCTGACAATGGTATCTATGAGAAAATCACATAAGTCTTAAATTTGCATTATATATAATAACTCAATGTCGCGCCAACCGATTTTGATGATTCTTTTTTTATTTGAAAGGATACACATATCAAGCTAATGCTACAACACCTTTACTACAATATGTAATTACTAAGCCTGTTTGTTTTACTTGGCACCGACTTCAAAATTATTAAATCTTTGTATAATTATTTTTCACTTTTTAGTTCGTTGTTAGAAGTCGGTTTTCTTTTTGTTAAAAATTAATTTATATGTATAAATATTATTTTATTTTTTTTAAATTTGTTTCATCAAGGATGTTTTGAAATTCGAAAAATATTTTTGAAGAATAAACTCAGGCCTAATAAAAATGGAATTAGTCGTTTATATTCATCAAATTATTCATAGACTTGATTGAATTCACTTACTGCTTACACTTATCCTGCTATATGCGGGTTACAGCGTGAAACATGAATCTGAATTCTTTAAAAAAAATTGAACCTAAAACTATCGTATACACACCACATCGGTCCATTGTAAGATATGGCCCACTTCTTCATCGGCTCCACTGGCTTAATTTTAATGCCTTCAGCCGCAAACTCGCCGATAGGTGCTCCAAATAACACTGTATCTGGTATCTTCTTACTGCAAAGAAGACCTTTTCCTGGTAACTATAAAATAATGAAACATTTTAGGCTTTTGTAAGGAAAAAAAGAGATTTTTGGGTTTGTGACTAGAAGAAAACGGAACCCTTATCTATCTATATATTTACAAACCACAAACGAAGTGATTAATTTGTTTGTTGCTTGCAATTGTGACATTTAAGTCGGAGATAATGGACTCCATGACTAAATTAGGCTAATATTTGTGTCATGATTATAAGTTTTTATATTGTCGTTGGTGACAGTTTTAATATCTAGTTACGTCTATTAGATAATTATAAAAACTCAATCAAAATCAAAATATTTGTTTCAATAAAACCAGTGGTTTCGAGTTCTATTGTTATTTTCTTTTCTTTGAGAACAATTAGAGAGAAATAGTAGAGAGAAAGAGCGAATATATTAGTTAGTAGATAGAATTACTTATAAGTTAATTGAATAGACACTTACCCCGATATAAAAGAGTCCATTACACATGCCCATGGGTCGTCGTTCACAACCTGATATCACGTACACACCCTTATCTCCTTCATCTTTTTGCGCTGATATGAAGAATACTGCATCGAATGCCTAGATAAACAATTTCAATTATAATAGTATCTTTATCAAATATATATTTGAACATGGTATGTGGTAATGTGTTGTTTTGCGGAACCTAACGCTGCCCTTTGCCTCGACACTAGAGCGAAGTAATAAAAATATAAATTTAGATAATAATTATTTATTACCATTAATTAATATAACAAAAAGTTATATTAAAATGACTTCGAAAATACGTTTAATGCATACCTTAGCATGTTCGCTGAGTGGTTGTGCTCTGTCCATATCAGAGGGGTCCGCGTAGGCCTTCACTCCTTGTCCAGCTCTACCATCGTTGCCGACCGCCTTATTCTTATTAAAATACTGGAAAACAATGATTTTTATAGCCTTTTTAATTACTACGAAATTGTTCACGGTGTACCCCGCATATAGCAGGGTAGGCAGAGGGAACTTCTTCTTCCTGGCATTAATCCCGGCTATTACCAGGGTCTGCCTTCCTACTTAACCTACTCCACTTTGCACGATCTTTTGCATCCTCGGTGGTTAGACCATTGGCTCTCATGTCCTGCATCACGACATCCAACCAGCGCTTCCTTGGGCGTCCGGGAGGTCGCACCCCAGGNGAAAAGTGGGGAACGGAGAATCTTAACACTAGGTTCCCTCTGCCTAGCTTACTATGTGCTCGAAGCTGATTTATTCTAACGTAGCATTTACGCAAGATATTTCAATACTTTACTAAATATTAATAAAAAAAATTAAAATATATTTTCAGTAAAGGTTACTTGGAATGTTCCTTCGGAACTCTAGTAATTGTAGCTAAATATGCTTAATATATATTTATTTGCTTAACTTCACGCTTTCCCGCTTAGTAGGGTAGGCAAAGGGAGCCTAATGACAAGACACTCTCTCCACTTTCTTCCCAAATGTTGACTTTCAGCGGTGGAGTTTAACGCCACGCATCGAAGCTACAGCCCAATACAACCAAACACAACAACAGCGGCGCGAGTTAAATAAAAATTATTTAAAATTAAAAACAAAGCTTACCTTTCTATAATAATAGAGGCAGGAGAACACAGCATATTTCAAATAGTACCACTTTCCAGGCACTGCGTAAACACCAAAAATCGGCTCTGGTTCTTTTTTTCTAAGGAAAACTATTAATAATATAATAATTATAACGGCGGCGATAGCGAGGCATGTCATTTTGTTAAAAGACAAGAACTAAATGAGCATAGTGTTTATTGTTTATAGAGCTGATAGCTGACGAGGATGTGTGATAAAGCGAAATAATTTCGTTTTGTGGTCAGTTTTTATGTAACTTTACTTTTCTTATCTAATTTGAAATGTTAAATAAATTTTAGTGCATTGTATTGTAGATTAATAATATCAATGTCAACATAAATCTCTTCCTTTTATAAACAAGAACACACAACGGACTGACGAAATTTTATTTTAATTTAGATGTTTAAATTTTGGTATGCATGTACGTGGGATTAGAGAGAGTATATAGGCACTAAAGAAACTATGACAAAGCACTCTCATTCTTTGTTATTTTTGATAGTGATGACTATATTTTACTATATACGTTATTTTTAGTTCCACTATGTAGTTTGCTGAAGATCGAGCTCGGTGGCGTGCCATTGGAGAGCCTATGTCCAGCAGTGGACGAGGACAGGCTGATGATGATGATGATGTACTTACGCATTCCAGTCTTATGGTGCTACAATGACATACCTACCTATTTGCGCTTTCTGAAATACTGAAGCATAGCAAGCAGGTTTTGTCTGGTTTTTTTTTCTTATACATGTTTTAGTTTTTAGTTTTAGTTTTTCAGAAATAAAATAAAGGCTATGCTACTTCCTGATATTGTTCCAATTAGTGATTAAACTCGGTCCAATAGTTTTGGAGCCCATTGACACAAACAAACCAAAAAAATATTTCCTCTTTAAATAATGAATACCTATAAAATTTACTTTTTTTACATACAATTTTACTTTACTTTAAAAAAAAAGTAATATTTGAGCGTATCAGTATTTACCGCAACATAGTAAGTAAATAATCCACTTAATTTTTACTAATAATGAGATTACAAAATTTATTATTTGGATAAATTAATAATATGATAAGAAAGTTTTCTTTATCTGTGTAAAGATAAAAATGTAATTATTAAATTTGATTTAAATATAGAATTTGACTAGAATATTCGTCGATAATGATTTCATATAGCCATGTTTTAGATTCATGCATCCACCTTCCTGTGCAAAGCAGGGTAAGTAGAAAAATAGTACGATCGATGAGGCAGCTGGAATTGGGCTCTCTGAACGTTTGTACATTGTAAACTCGGGAAAAAATCAAAAGTACATAAGAAAAATGCTAAAATCAAACCTGGGGCCTAGGGCGGCATGGTCGGTGTCAAGACAAAGCTCTTAAATAAAAAGAAAAAAAAAACCACTTAAAAGGCCACGACCCGTCAACCGCATTGTGATTTAGAATTTTAGTATGCTTTATAATCATTAATTGATGGATTTTTTTTACTATTTAGATATAATATATAGGTATATTTTAATAAAAAATTAGATATCAGTGTTTTAGAATATTTTATTATAAATATACATGCGGACATTTATACGATTTTTAGTATCTAAAGAATTTATATTTTTTTTTATTTAGTTTACGTACATACGGTTATTAAATGAATATTAACTATTACTTAGATTTTACAATTTTATATGTGTTCTTAAGTAAAATAAAAATTAATAATTTGTTTAATTTTTTTATTTTTTTTATTACTATATTTACACTATTAGCCTCAACAGAATTTGAGGACGGAACGTAATATTAAATCACTCCGTTCTCCACACCCATTTTATAGACATTTTGTTTGACAGGCGGAACCCGCTTAACAGAGCGTTGAAATGAAAAAAAAAACATAAAAAATAAATTATACAATTACTTCGAGGCACCTATAATAGTAAGAATGAATAAGAAAATATTGATTATATCTAGATATAGGTTTAAAGCTGCAAAAATATATTCTTCAGGTGATATGCTGTACTTGTGTTTGCCTCCCATCATCAGCTGGGTGTCGTAGACGAGGTATAGGGAGAATATGAGGGCACCGGCCGCAGCGTACACCAGAGTTAGTATGTTACTTCGTATTATAATTGCTAAGATACCTGAAAAAAACAATGTGTTTCTATTAAGATTTTTATCAAACTGGGATTGAATCTGTAGGTAATAAATAAGTCTTTCTATCTGTTTAACGTTTAATTTGAGTATTTTTTTAGTAATATATGTAGTGCAATATATTTTACACTAGCGGCCCGCTCGCGGTTTTACCCGCGTGAACTATGTTATTATTAATTTCTGTCTCCATGACTACGTCTTAGTGACGTCTATGCAAAATTTGAAACTCCTAGCATTTGTAGTAACGAAGTTTCATACAAACTTTCGACTCAAAAACAACCCCTTAGAAGTCGAATATTACAAATTCCCGTCTTAGCGAGCACCTACGTCCTATAAGCAACTTCTATGCAAAATTTCAGATTCCTAGCACATGTAGTTTCTGAGATTTCGTGATGAGTGAGTGACCTTTCGCTTTTATATATATAGAAGATTAACCATTTCAAGCTTCTTTTGAAACCTTCATAACTCGTAAACTAATTAGTCCACATACATGACATTTAGCACATTTCTGAAAACCTAGGGGCTTTAGAGCCTTAGGGGCTTGTAACCGGCATTTTTGTGACTGACTCACTCACTCAACAAAAACTACTTCAAAAAGCTTGAAGTTTATTTCGAGAGAACACAGAACTTGGCATCCATTATATAGATCTCTCTGTATTGTAATAGCCATTCTTGTATTATATTTTAATGTTAACTCAAATTTTTATAGAAAAGTTTTGTTTACCAAATACAAGCAGCACCATGGAAGCGGCTACCAAGGCGCCGCCCATCATTGTAAAGTCCCATTTAGTTTGGAACGCGAAGATCGTTAAGCCGAGACATACGGCTGCTGTGATGCCGACCGCCATCATTACCTATATAAATGGTAAGAATAATATTTTTATTCTTTATTTTTTTACAAATATATAAACATAATATGCTGAAAAGTAAACGTATGGTTGTTCTTCGAGTATTCAAAATTATTTTGAAATAAGTGGACGCTTTTGAACTTCTGTTTCTTGTTTTAACTTACTTGCCAATCCTTAATAATATGGTAAATAACCATATTTTTAAGGATTGGCAAACGGAGACATTCATTTTGTTTCGTTTAGTTTAGCAATATTTAAATGTCAAAAATTACTTCACTAGGAGGAAGGAATTATTTTGAAGGGAAGTAAGCGAATGTAGCGGAAATTCGAGTGTCTTGACACTAAGTAATCACTATCTATGTATAAGTGTGCAGGTATTTGAAGTTACCTACAGTGCAGTACATTTAAAGGTACATACCTCCGAAACATTGTATACGCTGGTAGCCACACCCAAAAGAAAACTTTGGGCTATAGTAAATATTGCTAAGAATATGAAGTTCATAGGCGCAGTGCGACGGACCTCTGGACAACACGCCATCGAGATGAGGCACACAAATAATATAATAAATGCTACCCAGCTGTGAAAGAAAAAAATATAATTATTAAAATCAATGAAAATATATAGGTTTTTCCACATACATTAAATTAACAATTATTCACAAAATTACTCAGAAAATTAATCAATTTTCTCCTTTGTTGTTTTCTTTTTAGTTTAATGTAGTCGAGTTTTATGACTTTTATAATTATTTGTGACGTCACTATGACTCGATCGCCTAGTAGCTTTTCACACATTTTTCTTTATTATTATGCTAAAACGTACCAAAACTCCATGTCTAAGGTGTTTAAACTTTCTGAGCGACCTAGTTATTCATAGGTAGGTAAATCTACTCTCAATGCTTATATTATTTGTACATAAATTTTTATATTTACTTTGTGTGTTGAGTGGCGGAACTCATCGCTGTGCATTGTTTCGTTACCAGATTGAGGAAATAAAAATATTAAACATTCTATTTTCACGAGTAAAAATCCCACAACCATATGACGGTCTAAAGTTTTTCAACATAATGTCAGTTAAACGATAATAGGTGTCTCTGTGTGGGGTTGTCTCTCATAAGTGATGAATTTCAAGTTGTAGTAGAGTAGGTACTTACAAGAGATATGAATTCTGTCGAACAAACTGTTTAGTCGGTTCGTGGAAGAGGAACAACGCAATGAATCCCATTGTTACTAGGAGCTGAGACATCAGTATTGCGTAGACCTAGAAGCAAATAAAATCTTTTATTTATTTTTAATTTTAGAAAATCAATTATGCTAGAGAAAAAAAAGAATATTCAATTTTAATTATTTATTTTTTATCTAATTAATCAAATTCTATCTAAACGTTGTTTCTTTCATTTTTAGGGGCAAATTTTGTTGTAACTAAAATTTCTGGGGTGAGCACCAGACTATTTTGGGATGGACACGGCTCCCCCCCTAGCGTGAGCCAGAGCTCCTATGCCTTTCGCATCCAGTCGAAGCCAACCACAATCATATAATTTATTTATTATTCGAAATATTTACTTTTCTAATGAATCCTTTTCGTATACTTTGTTCAGTAAAATCAAAGGCGGCGTGAGCGTCCCCATCCTCACCATAGCTTTGAGGACCGTAGTACCCTGACTGAAAATTAAAAAATACATTATAAAAGAATATAATTTCTTTAATGTCAGGAGCTACTAGTGGCTTAGAGCACGACTGTAAATGTGATAGGTTGTGGGTTCGACTCTCACTCTAGAAATAAAATGAAAAATGAATAAATCAGCTTCACGTTGTATTTCGCACACAGTAGTGGACATAGGGAACCTAGTGTTAAAACACTCCGTTCCCCACTTTCCGCCCAATACTGAAGGCAATGCGTGTTGAGTAGCGGAACGCCGCGCTTTGCCTCGACACCAGAGAAGAAATGGAAATATAAATTTAAATAAATATTTCATCTCCTCGAATGGGGATCGAACCCACAACCAGTCGGTTTTACAGTCACACTTTGTGTCCCTGCGAAACGACTGGCCTAAAATAAAATAATAATTTCATTTCTTCCCTCAGTTCCTACGTTTGAAAAAATATTGTTAAATTTTGAATTCTTATCACATTTATTTACTTTCATAAACAATCTGTGACTCATCCGTGTTAGTCAAACATTTTGTTTCATGTTATAAAACATAATACATCTTTATTAGAATTTCTGACATAAGATGACTAAGTGCTATGATTGGGGTTTCCCCGTACTGGTTGACAATGTTATGTTCCACCACTCAACATGAAATGTCTTAAAAATTGGGCGTTGCGAGGGTAACAGAATGTTTTAAGCCTGGGTTCCCTCTACCTACTATGTAATGCGAGAAAAGTCATGAAGCCATAATAAATTTAATTCAATTTAATTGCATTTTTAGTTTATGCAGCATAATTTTAACCTCTAGACTACAATATCCAAGTAACTCACAATAAGCTATTGCAAAATAATCTCGTCAAAACAAAATGTCTTGATTCTTGACACCATTGTTGGAATTTTTTGCTCTACATTGTAAATCGGTTTCAGATGTCGTAATGAGAATGCGATAGTAATATTTAAGGTTCGTATTAAAAGATGTATTTGAGTATATTTCAATTAAATCAATGTTTAAATGGGGAACGGAGTGTTTTAACGCTACTTTTTCACTGAATCCTCAATATCTTGAAAATGGGTGGGAAGTAGAGAACAGATTGTATTAATACTAAATTTTCTCTATCTACATGTGGGATAAAAGATTTTTTTTGTATGTATATTCTTGTAGTCTTATTATTAGATGTCCAACGATTACATGCACATATACATAATAGAACGATTTAGTAAATGACTAGTATAGATAGTAATAAGAAAAATATTAAAAGTATAATAATGTAATGTAAGAATATCTAAATTAGATTATCAAACTATAGATTTGAAACAATTCTTTTAGTAATGAGTGCAACGACTGGTTTTCCCGTTCGGTATAAAATTTGTCAAAGATAGTTTAAAAGAAAAGAACAATAGATTTTCTCCGATTACTTATGAAATTTCTTTTGAAATTATGAACAAATTAGGTAGATATTTTGTATTCTTATTTCATAATAATATTGGCAAAGAAAAGAAAAAAATAACTAACCTGAGCCATATTGACGTCCGTCCGCGTATCGTATAACACAATCACTGATAAGAGATAGGGCACAGCAGTCGACTGGATAAGGTGTGACGATAATACCTTTAATATGCATAATATGGCTCTTTCCAGAATTATGAAATGAAATATGTAAAAATTCTGGGATTAATTTAAACGTGGCGGGATTTAAACCCGCGCCTATTAGAAACCATCTAAGTCCAGCCATACGTTCACTACGCTTAGCGGTCATACCGCTTAGACAGTTTCCAAGGCGCGGGTTCAAATCCCGCTAAGTTATTTTTTTTATACTTTATCTAAAAAAAAGTATTTTTATTAGCCAAGTGTGAAATAACTCAATAAAAACGTTAAATATTATATATCAAAATGAAATATACTAATCTGTACAGTTCAAATTATTTAGGTATTTCTACTGTAAACTTAAAATCATATAATTTTAGAGACTACGAAAGTTCAGTAAATAAAGAAAACTTAGTAACAAATCACTCTTTTTTTCGTATTGTCATTATAATCAAAGCAAATACGGGGCTGAAAAGATATAGATATAGGAATATTGCGCATTCGCGACATGATTGGGATGTTCAACACAAGTCATTGTGAATTCACACAACATTTTATTTTTTTATTATATTTGCCAAGTGTCTTTTTTTCAGCTCCCCGCTGTATCTCGTGCATAGAAAGGCAGTGGGAACGTAGTGTTAAAACACTCCGCTACCGTTCCCCACTTGCCGTCGAATTCACGAGGCCTTGCGCGTTGGGTGGCGAAACTCAATGTCGAGCGAGGAAGTGAAAACATTAACTAATTAATTCCCTCGGGTGGGAATCGAACCGTCGAGCTTACAGTCGCACGCTTGCAAATATATATTTGCATACATAATGATAAGTATGTTATATATAAACATATTGATGATGTATGAATCATCACTGCCATGATACTATTTTTAGTAAACAAAATAGGTAGAAGTAACGAAGCAATTTATCAGTAGAGGTGAACGATAACGATATTACAATAAATCAATAATTTATTCATCTTCGTAAACGTCATATGGAAAATATATTACAGTGAGACAATTTCCCGAAATAGATTGAAGAAATTTATTTTATATATTTTAATTCATTTATTTCTATTTGTGAAATTATACCTATATCAAAAAAATACAATAGCCCACGCGATTATAAGCTTCTCATATATTTTTATCTAAAGTGTAGTAATACTTATCTATCTTAGTCATTAACTCATTAGGTTATGCCGAGGGTGGAGGAAGGTGGTTAAAAAAATTCTCCGTTTCCTATTTTTTGCTAAACTTTTAAACCATGCATTGAGACATGAACTTAGTCTTTTCTTGCCAGGATCAGTAAATCAAATAAACTAACTCCCACGAGCAATCGAACCCACAACTGTCACTATCAACCAATGTTATAAAACCTGCCACACTGTTTAAATCCATTTCTTGATATTTGTTCATACTATAAAATTGGAAAATGTGCCCGAATTCGATGTAAATACTATTTTCTTAGCATGCAATGACTCAATCCTATGAAACTTTTTTTTTTATTTTAAAATAGGTTTTTCTTTAAATTGGGCTTACTTTTGAATCTCATTGGATGAGATTCAAAAGTAAGCCCAATTTTTTTATCCCTAGATTTAAAAATCATTCTCTTTAGAAGTAAAATAAAACGCCAATTAATCCAGTAATTTTAATTAAAAAATAAATCAAAAAAACACAAAATCTAAATTAAATAATACCTTATTCACAAAACAGTGCTCTATGTGTATATACAGCTTTTATTTTGAACTAAAACACTACCCGTGTATTAACAGACAAACATTTAATATATATATAATAAGTATTCAGTATACAGCAGAATAGGCGGAGAAAACCTAGTGTTAATACACTCTGTTTTCCGCTTTTTAATATGAATATGTGCTTGGACAGAGGTGATGTCATATGGTGACATACATCAAATTTTAATTGTAAAAAGTATGTTATATTAAGTTATATACATTAGAATAATTTAATTGCTCTCCTATTATAACTAAATCTAACAGACTTTCTCAAAATTTAAAACGCTATATCGCCTTCATCCGCGCACAAATCCATTTTCCATATCAATAATATTTTTTCCATTGCTTACAGCAACGGCGGAATTATTTGAACATTGCTTTGTACCAATTATATGTTTTTTAGATATTTCAAGAAAACATATATACTAATAATCTTATATAAAAAGAATAATATCAATACTTTTAAACATATTAAAAAAATATTTATATGATTAAATTGACTATCATTTATTATTATACAATAATAATTGCAAGCAACATGTATGTATTTAATATTATGTAAATAAAGTTAATTTCTTTAAAGTATTTTTTAAATTTTTTACATTAAGAATAAAGCAACAGGATGATTACAGATATTTTGAAATTGAAAAGTTAATTACAGTTCATTTTTAAATGTTCATAAAGCTATATTTTTATTATATTATTAGAATTAACGTCAATATTACAATAATACACAATTTTAGTATAGAAAGGTTATCAAAGCTAAGAAGTAAATGCAACTACGTCATTATCTTAGTTATAAAATATTATCATCACTTTTAGATTCATTAAAAAAATGTATTTAGAACAAATTTAAAAACGACTACTATTAACAGAATTTTATTTAACCTTTAAATGTTAATAATCCATAAACTTAAATAAAATATTAATTATGGATATTATTTATAATATTATTCGTAACATTGATTTTAGATTTATTATAAAAATTAGGAAAACGAAATGTAATAATCGATTAATTAAGCTTTTCGAAGGAGAATTATGAATATGTTTAAAAAAATATACGAATAATAATCCTAAAGATTTATTAAACATCGACGACTACAAAATAGATATATACTTAGTATTTACCTAAATTATTATAATAATAAATATATAATATACAAGTAATATGTTTTAATTTAGGAAGTTATTATTATTCAAATTCACAAAAAAAAACAATATTAATATCATTTAAATGTAAGTAGATTCGTAAGTATTCGACATTGTTAATTAATCATTTCCCGCCATTTTAAATTGACATAACACAACTTCAAAATAACGAAGAAATAACTTTTATTATGAGTTTTACAAAACTAATAGTACAGTCAAGAACCGGTAACTTTAGATTTTATTGTCAGTTATATAAATTTTAATATAGAATCCACACTTGACGTTTTAAATTTAATAAAATAATTGTTTCAGGGAATGATTTTAAATACTGTATAAATACAATGTATTTATAATTTAGAATAGAGTAGGTTTGTATTTTTTTTTCGTTAATTCTAACATGGATTAATATCGTTATATTTATAATGAGAACGCCAAAATTCTAAAACCAAATATTTAAAGCTTTTTTACACAAATACACCATAAATACTAAACTTTAGATCTTTGTCGCGACTAATTGAAAAAAAGATTAAAAAAAAAGAAAAGCGCACGTCAAATGCAGGATAAAAAATATACTGGCTTCAAAACACCTAGTTAAATTATGAGATATAATGTTGGAACCAACAGATGAAGAAAAGGAAAGCTTCCGTGCATTTAAGAGCTAGTTAGCTGTTCGGTGGCCGAGCCCAACGCCGTACTTTGTTTAAATAAGATCATTTTAAGCGTCAATAATCCATCAAACGAGAACAGAACCCTCAACCATCGCTTATATAATCAGTAACAACTGAACTGCATATCTTTCGATTCTAGAAAATAGTACGGAATTTAACCACAAAAAAAAAATAGAAAAAAAGTGGGGTTCCAACAAAAAAAAATCCACTTTAATCAGATCTTGCAGCACCAATGATGGTTAAAATATAAATAAATATATTAATAATGTCTAGGTACAGGTTCAAAGCCGCGAATACATATTCCTCAGGGGAAATTGTGTATTTGTGTTTGCCGCCCATCATCAGTTGAGTGTCGTAGATTAGATAGAGCGAGAATATCAGAGCGCCTAGAGAAGCGTACACTAGTGTCATTGTTTTTCCCGGGACAAAGATGGCGACGATTCCTGGAAATAAGACGAAAACATATTATTATTTCAGATATATATTTTTTATATTTTATACTGGACAAAGGTCACGTAAACAGCACGAGGTCCCCCCGGAGGGCTGTATGAAGAGGTTGTTAAACGAGGCGAAAGAGGTATGCAGAGACCGTAGCGTATGGCGCTAAGTTCTCTCTGACTACCCCGCAGAATGGGAATCGAACCCACAATCTTCGCGTTTACAGTCAGATGTCGGGCCGCTGCGCCACGATACTAATGTTAAAAGTTTAAAATTAGTAGCAGGGTAGGTTAGTGTTAAGACACTGCGCGACGTACTTTCCGCCGATTCCTGCAGGCATTGCATGTTAAGTGGCGTACCCAACGCCGCGCCTTACCTCGACACCAGAGCGAAGAAATGAAAATTCTGCCTCTCATGGCCTAGAGGCCACTGGCAACGTCTATAATAATTCTAATTCTAAATTTTTAAAAAATGTAAAAAAAAACACAATAAATCTTACCGAACAACAGCAAAACAATCGTAGCAACAAGCAAGGCTCCACCCATCACTGTAAAGTCCCATTTCGTTTGCATTGCGAATATAGTTAGGGCGAGACACACTGCCGCCGTTATACCGACCGCCATCATAACCTGAAACAATAACAATAAATAATAGAATTTTACTAATAATATATATAATGGGGTTATTGTGATGGCTGTGGTTTGGGTTTCCGCTCGGGGAATGAGTTTCCCTTAAGTCGCTCTGTTCACATGATAAAACTCGATGTTCAATTCTACCACTCCAAAAATTGGGCGCTGTATGGAGAACGTTACGTTTCATGCTTTTTTCTTACAAAACGTGAAGCTTTGTTGTGTTTGGAATAAAAATTGGTTAACTACATGTGGTGAATGTGAATTCGAATCTTATTGGGGGTAATGTTTGATGTTTTAGCTAGCTTCACACAGTATCCCGCATATAACAGCAGGGTAGATAAAGAGAATATAGTGTTAAGATACTACTTGCGAATCCCAGACAATGTTGAGTTGCGACACTTAGTTACCAGAGCGGATAGATTAAAGTACTTCACATGGGAATCAAACTCACAACCACTGCAACACTAAACCTTATTTCGTCTTAAAAAAAAACTCCGCACTTACCGCATCGCTCTGATACATGCTGCTAGTGACTCCAAGGAGGAAACTCTCAGCGACTGTGAAAATGCCCAAAAATATGAAATTCATGGGCGCAGTGCGTCGCACACTGGAGCAACACGCCATCGCGATCAGACACACAAACACCAGGGCGAAGGCTATCCAGCTGAAAATATTATTAAATTATTATTGTTACTTAGCTTCACGCTGTATCCCGCATATAGCAGGGTAGGCAGAGGGCCCTAGTGTTAATACAAGCAGAGGAAATGGAAATATTATTATTATATTTGGAGGATGAACATGTATGGAATTAAGGTTTATTGAATGTCAGGCAGGATAGCTGCCAGCTAATGTAATAGTAAACGATACCATTGACTTTGAAAAGAGCAACTGTTGAGTTTCTTGCCGGCTCTTCTCAGCAGAACTGCCTTCCGAAGCGGTGGTAGCTTTTCGTTGACATGTACATTCGACAATTCAAAAGTGCTTGTAATAGTTTATTTGAATAAAGAATATTTTGAATTTAAACTTTTGAATTAAATATTTCATTCCCCCAAATCCTCTATTAATTCATTTAAAATAAATCTATATCATATATAGTTTAAATGTGGCTAATATCCGAAACATCTGAATCAATTTCTAAGGGGCTTTCATTGAAAGATAGATATGTGTGTGTGTGAATTGGTGTGATCGGAATTTACGTGGGAAAACCGCGTCTGCCTATCTAGCTCCTACCTATATAGATATGAAATGATTAAAATTACTATTACCGTATTTATTTTAAACCCCCGACGCAAAAAAGGCATCACCCCTTTATATTATAAATTTTATGTATGTGTCTGTGGCATTGTAGTTCCCAAACTAATGAACCGATTTGAGTGCGGTTTTTTTAATCAAAGGCGTTTTTCATCGCGGTTCTTATCTTTATTTTATGAAAAGGTAAGAACAAGGATTTTACCAAAATGAAGTAGTGATATTTTTGCACAGAGGGTTTTTCTCTATTTTAAATTTTGCTTGTAAACATCCATAACACATTCCTAAAAAACCCAAATTGAGGTTATACAATAAATACATATAAAATAATATAAAAAACTCACAACATAAAAGTATTCTTCTGCACCCATGCTTTGGTTGGTGCGTGATACACGAAGAGAGTGATGAAAGACATAGTCACGAGAAGTTGACACATCAAAATACCATAAACCTGGAAAAATTTAAATTAATGTGTTAAATAGTATTATTTTCGAGGTCACTTGAGAAAATGAAATATTTAATTCTTTCATTTCTTCGCTCTAGCGTTGAGGCAAAGCGCGGCGTTGACTTCACACTAGGTCTAGGTCTTCTCCCTCTGTCTACCCTGATAGTGATAGATAGTATTTCGTCTATAGCGGCCCCCCGGAGGCCCCAGGAAGCGCTGGTTGGATGTCGTGATGCAGGATATGAGAGCTAATGTTCTAACCACCGAGGACGCTAAAGACCGTACAAAGTAGAGTAAGTTGAGTAGGAAGGTAGATCCTGGCAATAGCCAGCATTAATGACAGGAAGAAGAGAAAGTAAAGGGGAACCTAGTATAGAAATGTATTTACGTTTATTTACATAATTATATTTGTAATAAATTATGATGAGTAAGTCTGAGGTTAATATAAAAAATCCCAAGAAATTGCATTAATTAAAAAGAATCGTGACTTGAACATACATTATTATAATATTATAATTATGACTATTCTGATAAGATGGATGGTTTTGTTATTAGTATGATATTGAATAAAATTGTAGGAAATAAAATGTTGTTTGCTTATTACAAAAGTACTTATTTTAGAGAAACTTTATTTTATAGTTTTAATTAAAGTACTCCAATTCTCACCAGCGGCCAAATTCCGGGGCATAACGGGATGAGGGGCACGACGACGCTTCAGACGAGACATTCCCCTAAGTGGGAATCGAACTTACAACCGTCGCGTTTACAGTCGCACTCTTCTGCCACCGGGTCACGACCGCCTCATTAGTAGTTGATTAGGTACTTTATGTAATATTACCTTTCTAATGAAGGATTTCCGAATGCTCTGTTCATTGAAATCGAAGCCCTTTACGTCGGAATCTTCTCCCAAGCTGCCAGCCTGCCCCGCGTAACCCGGCTGTAATTTTAAAAAATAATATATTAATAAATTATAGATAAATTAAGTAAATAAAACGAATATATTATATTTGTCTTAAATTAAATAGTAAAAACGATAAACTTTGAAATGTATCTATTATAATCTATATGTACAATGTCAATATTAAGCAATATAACATAGCTGAAGAGGTCGTTTACTTGACCGCACTAATCTCAGAAACTGGCTGGTATTCCACACATAGCAGGGTAGGCATAGGGAACCCAGTGTTAAGACACTACGAGTATGTTCCCTTTCCGCCGTTGTTGTGTTGCGTTCCCATTTATCGTGGAATTTAATTTCATTTAATTTTAACGTTAATTATTTTGATATAACCAACTGTTTGTTACGATAAGACTTATATATTTATATAAAAATGTCATTAAATTATAAACTCTAACCGTAAACCTCCTCATCCATTCCATGTCTATACATGTTTTCCTTCAACCTACTCGCTAATATAAAACTTATATGGCCAAGCAAAGCCCACTAGATTAAATAGACAGATTATATGTTATACAAGATAAAATTAATAAAAATAGAATAAGTCATAGTAATAGATAAAACAATATTATCGGTACCCATAAACTTAAGAAGTTCATTTCGGTCAAAAAATAAATTGCGTAAAGGCTGCAATATTCTAACACATGCGGCTTCGCCCGCTTAAGCTTATTGTTATATTATACACAAATTATACAAGATCTTTACATAAATCGTAGCTTATGATACATAATATACTGTATATTACTATAAAGTTTCATCTAAATCTGTTCAGTCTCCTCACAAACTTACACATTTATAATATTAGTAGTATTAATAGGAAGCTTATAATTGGCTTTCTTAAAATTAATAATAAATATATGTATCTACCTCGCCATATCCATATCCAGATGGCTGGAACCCAGGTTGGGGAGGTGGATAGCCACCTTGGGGGTAACCTCCTTGTGGATAACCTCCCTGGGGATAGCCTCCTTGGGGAGGGTACCCTGCTTGGGGAGGATATCCACCTTGGGGAGGATAGCCTCCTTGTGGGTAACCGCCTTGGGGATAACCTCCCTGAGGATATCCACCTTGTTGATCTGAAATTTAAAACAATATTTAAATATACATGGCTTACTAGGTTTATTATGAATAAAAAGCATTATTAAAATGTGTTATGCGTCTCGTTTTACCTTATTATTGGACATTTTTAGCAAAATAATACGATATTTCCTTTCCTTTCCAGGTTTTGTAAATGAAAATGAAATATATGTAATTTTATGTTAAGTTAGTAAGTAGTAGCGTGTATATTTTTTATCTATTGTCTTTAAAGTTATATATTACATTTATTATAACTATTTATGGCGCCACGCCACGAATGGTCTCGATTTCTTTTCTTTTTATCTTCTCCAATAATCTATTCTTAACTATTTGGCCTTACTTGCTACAGTCAAAATGTGAATTTTACTTTATATACAAAGTAATCGAATAACGAGATAGTCATGTTTGTTATTGTTTAGATAGCATACGAATGAATTATAAATAATATATATTGATCTACCAGTAAGGAAAAGTGATGTGGGTGCCATAATGACGTATATTATTTGTTTTTTATAGGTCGTCGTGTAGTTATATGGTGTAGCATAACTCTAAATAAGTTTATCCTTTAATTTCAGCTCCACGCTGTACCCCGCAGCAGCAGGGTAGGCAGAGGGAGTTTAGCGTTAAGACAGTCACCTCTCCACTTTTCGTCTTCGTGGCGGTGGCGGGACTCAACGCCGCGCTTTATCTCCACACCAGAACGAAGAAATAAAATATCCTGTCGCGTATAACATACTTGTTCACTTGCGCCACAGCTGGCCTAATTATATTTACTTTTATATGTTGAATTCGAAATAAAAACTATATAATTAACAATAACAATTTATTTTACCATAATTCTGTTATAATAGCATAACAACACTAAAAATTAATATGAAAAAGATATGATACGACAAAAATCCATTTAAATAATGCGACCGTGGCCTTTTACAGTCAGACAGACTGGCGACTGCAAGTTTAATGGTATTATCGATTTCCTACTAAACAAGTATTACCTATACTTAGTAATAACGGAAAATCTAAAAGCTATAGTTAATAAAAACTAAGTATACTAATATTATAAAGTGGGCCCAATTTGTATGGTTTAACACGTTGATCTCAGGAACTATGTACTAATTGGAACCGAAAAGTTATTTTTGTCTTTATCGAGGAAGACTAAATTAAATCACATTAATATGGACTCTTAGTTATTTCAATTTTGCCAGTTATTTAAATTGAGTAAGTTAGTAAGTAAACTTATATAAGCTTTTATCCTTAGTTACTGAGTGGTGCTATTACTGATTAGGTACCTAGTTATGGAAAAATAGGTGCTATATTGATTTATTGATATTATAATTATAATAACCGATAGACAAATTCCACCTCTATCTACCTGTGATCGTGGAGTATTGAAAAGTATCCAAAATTAGATTTTCTAATACCAAAGCGTGTGTAATTAATTCTGAAAATTCAAGCTATAAAAGTTTCACTTAAAAACGAGAGATATTTCAAGTCGATGGAGTTTTTTCTTAAAATTCTGAGATGTACACTTTTAATTAGATTATATTGACCTACATTGCACTATACAGATTAAGGGTGAAAAAATTATTTAGCCTTTTCAAGCAACATATTTACTTACATAATAATGCAATGTTACTTAAGTAGCTGTTAGCACAAGCATACGACATAATTAGGATCGCGAAGAAAATAATTAACTACTTTTTATAACCTAGGAGGTTATAAAAGATCTAATTTTGAAATAAAATTAACTATAATACCTTTATTTTCCATTTTCCAACAAAAAAACTCACATACACTATTGCACTTGACGTTTTAAATTCAATAACAAAAATATTAAGAACAATGTTCACTCAAATCACTATTTATCACTTATTTGCTTTACAAAAATACAGAGAAAAAAGTCACTAAATCACTATTTAACACTTATTTCCTTTAAAAAATATAAAGAAAAGAGTGACTCAAGACTAACAACGTTAGCCGTACGAAGGTCTCGCATTAACTGCACTAACTGACATACATGCAATTTTTTGTCTTAGAGGGGTGGTATACTATTTTAGCTCTTATTTTGTTAGTGGTAGAGCCGAGATTTATATGTTAGTATGGGAGTTTTTAACACATGCGTAGTAAGAAGTAAGGTAATACATCATAAATGGCGCCATCTTGGCGCAGATGGACCAATTGTGCCTGACTGTATACGACGGTTCTAGGTTCCTATTATTAAAATAAACCCAAACCAGCTGAGCTCGTTCTTCATTCTCACCGTGACATCCTCGCTAGTACCTACCATTCTGTGTATCTCTTCAATGCGGATTCTATCAGCTAAGCTGACTCCGCATATCCTACGAAAAGATCGCTCTCTAGATCGATGTATCTCCACGGCATTCATCTTTCTTTCATTTGACAGAAATAAATCTAAGTTATTGTTAATACAAGACAGTGGCGGGTACAGCGTACGACATTAGACACGGGTACGGGTTCGATTCCCACTCGGGGGATCGATTTCAATTCTTTGCCCCGGTAACAAGACAAAACGTTTGGTTTCACAACTCAACAAACAAGCTTAGAAAATTGAGTGCAATGTGTCTTAGCATTAAGTTCTGTTTGTCTATAGCATACTTATAACTGATAGAAGGGTTTATGCGGGAAACAGCGTGAAACTAAAAATAAGAGCTAATGCAAAATACAAAATAAACATAATATGAGTCTCAGTACTTTCACTTGGAATACATATTTGTGCAACAAGCATGACTTGTGGCTGGCTGGTTACCGATCTCCTTGATAAAATATCTAATAACAGCATATAAAATACTATAATTTAAATGGCCACAAGGCTATTTCAAGCATTTAATTGTGAAAAAAAAAAACTTATGCAATTTTTTTATGGCTTTACGCTGTAGACCGCACACAGCAGGATAGAAAGAGGTAACCTGAAACCTAGAGTTAAGATACTCTGTCCAGCATTAAGCACCTTCTGTTCCTCACTTAACGCCGAATTCTTGAGGCATTGCGTGTTGAGTGGCGGGATTGAACGCCGAGCTTTGTTTTACCAGAGCGAGGAAATGAAAATATTAAAAATTTCATTTCTCCGAGTAGAAATCGAACCCACAACCGTCGTGTTTAAAGTCGCACGCATGTGCTCCTGTGCCTTAACTTATGTATATAATATTATATGTAATTATTGATATTATTTTAATTTAATTTATAATCATAATTACTTAATGTAATTTTCTTGCACTAAATTCCTGTTATTGTCTTGCCTTAAAACAAAGTATCTATAGAAAACGTATTTAATTTTTTATATTGAAACACAACAATAAAAAATCCAAGGTTTCAACATTATGTTTCACTCAAAAGCACCATTACATGTCGATAGGAATTAAAACTACAACCCTCGCGTGCATTTACAAACAATCAAACACGATATGATGGCATTAAAAACCATATTTACAACAAAAAAATATAACAAGTAATTAGTGACAAAAATAGCTTTTAATCATTTTCATATATCGTTTTTGAACTTATGACATATCCATAGATTGTAGTGATGCATCAGTATGTCAAAGTTCAACACCCACGTCTACACTCCGGGACTTTCCCGAGCTATCATAATATGAATCACTTGTTCTAATAAACAAAGTGTGATAGAGCCATTTACATACGACTTTTATCATGCAAGTAGAGGTCAGTAATGGCGCAGGCAAGCGTGTGACTATACGGGTCAGGTCGTGGCTTCAATTCCTACTCCTAGTGGTCCCAGTGTCTTGACACTATGCCTACCCTGCTACATGCGGGATACAGGTTGAAGCTGGTTAATAGCTCAACCTGCAATTCGGCTGGTTGATCAAATAGAAATGAGTGAGTTTTCATTATGTGCTCGGAAGCTCTCAAGGTCTCCTGACGTAGCGTCATGGAACATGCATTGACGGTAGTTAGCGGTCCGTTGGAAGCATTTAAATAATATAATAAAATCACATAGACACGCAGTTTATTATTTATCCTTCTATATACTAATATCATAAAACTGAAAGTTTATTTGGTTGTACACGCTAATATCAAGAACAACTGGTACAAATTGATATATTCTTGTATTGGATATTCGGTGCAACGAGGAAAGCTACAGGATGTGCCTCCAGTTAGATTCACACGTGTTAGTTATTTTCATTCAACTACGTGTGAGAAGTTGTACGTAAAAGTTAGTCACTACAAAAATTGTGAA
Source organism: Heliconius cydno galanthus (assembly GCA_036379175.1). Taxonomy (NCBI): domain Eukaryota; kingdom Metazoa; phylum Arthropoda; class Insecta; order Lepidoptera; family Nymphalidae; genus Heliconius; species Heliconius cydno. The sequence continues at coordinate 24,954 of JAKRZM010000385.1, forward strand.
GAAAAACTGATGATTCGTTATATATTATAAGAAATAATTTCATATACCTAGGGTATATTAATTTTTTTTTTCAAAAAATTAAAACAAAGTGCTAACAACTTAACTATATAATTGATTATTCATGTATCTATCAACAGATTGCGTAAGAAAATCGACTAGAATATGTATATTAGACCGTGGGAAGTTTTTTTTATTTAATCAAGTTTTTATTTTAAGAATGAATATATTTAAGAGTATAAGAATAAATTATCAAATTTTAATATATCACCTTTATAACTAGTCTTAGAGTAAATTTCAAGTTATTTTTTATGTTTATGGTATAAAATTTCCGTTGTCTGTCTGTAATCTAAATATTGAGATGAGGTCAACAACCAATCTGTGTATCTATATACTATTGATAAGTTATCAGAATAAATCTACTGTATATAATACTGTGTAATATACAATGTCATGTTTGATATCAATATATGCATAAAGCAGGATAATTTTTAACATATAGTTTTATAAAGAGTTTAATGAAGACATTTTTGAACACAACTCAAATAGTTAAATTAATGTTTAGAAAATGATTTTTATACATCAGTACATATATACACTGTGGTGGGATTGAACCCACTCTCTTAACTGAGCAATGAGTGGCTAAACAACAGATTAATAGAATATAAAGAACCGTTTAAGGAAAGAACATTGTACATAAATTATGTATTAAGAATTGTATTATAAAACTGTTATATGAGCAAAGTATCCACATTACCACTTAAGATAATCATATTAAAGTTGCTGAAGTGTAGGTAGTGTCTGATTTACAGATGGACTTTAAATTATCAATTTATTTCACATTTGCTATTTATATGACAAAACATCCTATATTTTAAATAAACTTAATGTCTATTTCTATTTATCTGCTCTGGTGAAGGGGAGGTTCACCACTCAACAGGCAATGTCTTGAAAAATTGGGTGAAAAGAAGGGAACAGAGTGTTTTAACACTGCAGCTTCTTTGCCTACCTTGTTATGTGAGAAAAAGTCTGAAGCTGTAAATATTTTTTATCTATGAATATTAATAACATATTACTAAAGTTATTACTGTGCATTAAGGGTATATTATAATTGTCATCTACCACCCACAATAGCAATTAGGATTCAGAGTGAAAACTGTGCATATACATATATTATATATTTCTCAATAATTTCATATAACTACTTAAAATAGTGATGGCAATGAAGTATTCCCTACATAATTTTATTATTTAAAGTTTGAACTCAAAAATTTTAAGATCACTTGTACAACATGGTCTATTGGAAGTCATTTTACTGTAAACACAAGTATGTATTGGGCATTCCATAGAATGATTAAATTCAAATTATTTTCATTTACTCACTCTCGTAGCAAAGTGCAGTGTTGAAATCCACCACAACACACAGTCTCATAAATTAGGTGAAGAGTGGGGGACACTAAATTATATAATAGAACAAAATTATAATTTACATTTAAAATTATATATATGTTTGTCCAGTATATCTTTAACTAAATTATTTATAGTTGAATAAACTGTGTTTACACAAATCCACACATAGCTTAGTGCTAAGAAGTATATACACATCAAGTGTAAATATAAGCAAATTACATATATACATAAACAAATAAAGGTTAGTATTTATATAATATTAGTGAATGCTAAGAAATATCTAAACTATATGTCAGGCTATATTTAAAAATCATCAAATAATTATAATAAAATTTTAAAAATAAAAATATACTCAAACATCTTGAAAATGCAATATATCTTGAATTTTACTAACATTTATTTGCACATTAGAATCATAAGTAATAAATATTTTTTGCATACTAAGAAATTAGCAATAATAAGATCATTAGATGTGCAAAACATCACAGTGTAATAGTGCTTTGGCTTTAATGGACACCAATTAAGTATGTATAATGAAATTATGAAAAAAAATATTTAATGTTAGAACTGGTTATTGTTATGGAATAATGTACCAAATATTTAAACCACAGTCTTAATGTTAAAATTTTAAAAAAAGCTTCATATTGTATCTCACCTTTGGCAAGAGCAGGCAAAGGGAAGTTAATTTTTATCACACTATGTTCCCTACCCAAAGGCTAATTTTATTCCCCAAACTCGGAATTAAACTGAAAATCACATGTTGCATTTATATTCAAATACTATACTAATACTATACAGTAATGTACTGTAATGTGGCTCTACAATAGCCTACTCTACTATAACATTATGATCACTATTATAAAATTGTAATTAAATGATATTTTTATAGAATTATCTGTGGAATCATTAATGCAAAACAAATAGAAAACAAACAAAGAATTTGGACAATGACACAGGGTGCACAACATTCAATTACAAATATATATAACCTCCAGGATAAACTCCTTGATTCTGCCACATTGTCCAAAGCAAAAAACTGTAAGAAAAAAATATTAAATATTAAAAAAATATATACATACACATTGTGTTGTAATTTGGTTGGTCAGATGTATTTATCTTTTCGGAAGCCGTTTTGATAACACTTCACAGCAATTACAGGTTAAAAAGGGAATGCTGGAAAAAGATATAAATTTTATTACATATAGTTTTAAAAGTAACAAAAGAAAAATAGGTAACATAAAGATATGTAAGAAAAAATATTTGATAAGAAAATGATTCAAATATTTATTGTGGTCATTTTTTGTTTTGATAAATCTATTAATTTTGTTTTAACACTTTCACGTGCATTAATAAATTTATATTGATTGAATGTCTTAATTATACATTTCAAAAATTTTGAAATCTATAAATAAATGTATGCATATTTCAAGTATATATGAAATAAGTTTGTAACTTTTAATTATGTAAAAAATTAAGCATCTTACTTGCTGGTTAATGATATGTAACATGTCAAGTGTATATCTATTTTTATCTTTAATGTTTGTATATTATGATTCCATACTGTGATAAGTGTTAGATTAATTAATTAGCAGATTTACCTTCGAAACTCCTAATTCAGAAACGTATATTTTGACTTAAAATATTTATTTTATAAATACGCATGAAGTGTTTAACATTTTGATAGAATTTTGAACCATAACCAGCTGTTTCAGGGTTTTTTATGATTAAATGAATCATCTAGAAGTCATTAATAACACTGACGCAATAGAAATCTGTTTACAATAACAATAGCATATTTTTGCAAATATTTTGAGTAAAATTATGGAACTATAGCAAATATAAGCAAGCATTCAATAAAAATACTACCCAGGCTCTGGAAAGTACTAGACTACAAAATGAATGGCGCAATCATCGATTTTACTTGTTCAATACTAATTACTCTCTCACCTTGTCTAACCACTCTCAGTCCAAAGAAGAATCACAGTTAAAGAATACACAAGCACAAACAAATATGAGACACTTTATTTGAATAAAACACCAAATGATCTCAGTCAATCGTTAAATTAGATCTTTTCGGTGCACCGTGCAAGTTTGTAATAAAAAGGGAAATGTCAAATGATCCACTTTGGATGGTGTTGCTATTTTTTTAAAATTAAAATTCTATTTCGACGGACATGTAATGTAACCCAGTGCAACAAAGTATCCTAATAGGATTAATTCCTTCTTTGTGCATAATTCAGTGATAATAAATAAATAAATTTCATAAAAGTATGCTATTTTCCATTTATGTTCCCTTATGATGTTAGATCACGTAAAATTCTCATCCGTACACCGACTTTAAAAGAGTACCTTGTAAAGCATTATTTCAATAAAATCTATATATAAGTATATAATTATAAAGTGTTATTGTCGTTGCGGTATTTTTTTTTAAAAAAATTGTTGAAAAAATTGTAAAACGTTATAAAAATGAAGAAAAAATAATATATCTTCCTAAAATATATATTATCTTAAATCTTAATGTCAAATGTCAGTGACAAATGTCAGAAAGCACTAGTAGTGTAGTTGCAAAACCAACCTCATTTTGTAAAAAAAACAAATATTTTGAACTAATTATATTTTAGTGTGGAGAAAAATATACAATGAATATTTTAATTAAAGAAGTATGCTGTCCACATCATTTAGGTACTAATTTTTATGTACTAAAATCATCTATATTAACATTTGGCAGTAGTTTGTTTTATATTATATTTTTATTTAATGTCTCAATTTGAAACATTTTAATTTATCGTTTTATAAAACAGTTGTATTTTGTAAATTACAGTAATAAGACGTTCGTTGAGTACTAGTTCAGCGTTGTGTAGCAAAAGATGGAGAGTAAAACAGGGGTTGTCAGAAAATCGTAATGCTGAAGGAGTCCTCACTGATGCGCCTGACTATACGTTTTTGGATGGAAGACCTACGCCTTTACTGGTAACTTTTAATAAAAAAAATACGCTTCAGGCTGTGTCCCACATATAATAGAATGAGGCAGAGGGAACATAGTGTTAAGATACTCCATTCCCCACTTTCCTTTCAAAAGAAAATATTAATAAATAATAGTTCATTCCTATGAGTGGAGATCGAACACACAACTGTCGCATTAAAGTCACACCCTTGTGCCCTTGCACCACAACATCCTTAACTGCTAACTTTTATTTTATTTTATTTTTATTCAGAGTGTACTAAGGTGGGAAATAATGGAAAATCCTGTTACAAGTTACATTTAATGGTTAAATATTAGGTGCTCAAAATGATCCAGATGATCCAGAGGATGTCCTGACTAATATCTGTCCGATATTTGTTTGTGGGCATACGGGTACGCGACCCCGGATCCTCGAGTCGCCACTCTTACATCCTCATCCAGTCCGTAAGAATGGTGTCCTAACTCCCCCCCCTCCTTCCCTTAGCTCCCTCCTTCTACCTATCCTACCCCTTCTATTTTCCTCTCCCTTCCTCGGTTTTTCCCCACAAAGGGGTTTTGGAGGTCAGACGGCAGTCGCTCCATTTAAAAACCGCCAACCGCCACTTATATGGACCGACAAAACAACAGACTGGGTACGGCTAGGGCGTCGCCGCAAAACGACGCGCAGGCACATCGCCCTACACCTGCGACAAGTGGGCAAGGGCTACCGTGTCATGTACGGGCACGGCTAAAGACGCTAGTACCCAGAAGGAAACTCCGCTTTGCAACGTGGAATATTGGCTCTCTGACCGGACGATGCAGGGAACTCGCAGATGTACTCATGAGACGTCGGGTCCAGTGTGC
>JAKRZM010000385.1:32673-51656 GCA_036379175.1 Heliconius cydno galanthus
AGTTCCACACTTTACGCCCAATTCTTGAGACATGAAGACCTAAAAGGCAGAGCTCAGCGCCAAATTTTGGGAAGGAATGAAACTTATTAATTTTCCTCAATGGGAGTTGAAGCCGCTACCATCGCGTCTACATTTTGGATGCTATCCACGCTGTTCCACGTTGGTCTAAAATATACTTTTTAATTATCATTAAAGATAGGTCAATGCTCTGTAAATAAAAAAGCATATGTCAAAGGCCATGTTACACGATAAGAGTTATGACAACTATTCAAGAGTTATTATCATAAACTATAAAAAAACCACATGCCTCCTGTGAGGTTTGAACTCACGACCCCTGGTTTACGAGACCAGTGCTCTACCACTGAGCTAAAGAGGCTGACATTGTTAAGTCTCGTTTTGCAATTCACATATTAGTTTAGTAATTTCAATCGGTTGCTAGTTTACTGTAATCAGTGGCTACATTTTAATTTTATGTTCGTTCGTTTCGTTTATTTTATGTTTGAGGCTAGTCGTGGCGGAGGGGCAAAAAGTGTGACAGATTGTGGGTTCGATTCCTACTCGAGAAAATGAAATATTTATTCATTCCATCATTCACCATTCAACAAGGAATACCTCCAAAATCGGCAGAAAAAGGGGAACGGAGTATCTTAACACTAGGTTCCCTTTGTCTACCCTGTTGAGTGCGGGATACAGAGTGACAATCAAAAAAATCGTTTATTCAATTAAGGGAGTCATCCCATGTGATGAGCTCAAAAAAAGTTTTTTTAAAATATTGCTTTCTTAAATTATTTTTGAAAATTTGAAGTCATTTTAAAGATACAGCAGGTAGTAGAAGCAGATGTTTGGAGCGCTGAGTTGGCAGTCGTTAGTGTGTGCGGGTGGCTCTTTACCTTGCATCTTTTTATACGTATTTGTATGTTCATATAGGTTTTTACAGGCTTCTAAAGGAATTTCTATAATTAGAAGAAGAGGGAGGAATTCTCAAAGGACCAGGCATCGCCTATTGAGAGTCAGTTAAGATTTTCATAGTTAAGCGAATTTGAAACTTTAAACGCGTTTATGCCTATTTATGCCTTTTAAATCACACTATATTAAATTGTATAAAAAAATAATATTAAAGCATTACTTGTACCCGTTTCTCTATAACATTTAAAAATAATATAGTGAAGCTTTTACACGAAAGCTCATTTCAATTAGTTATAAAAGCTCGTTGAAGGTGAGCGCTTTAACAACCAAGTGCCTGTATAGTGTACATACATTTTATACATTTTATGGTATTTTATTTTTCAAATAGAAAATTTCTTTTGAAAATATGAATAAAAATATTCTTTTACTTTAAATAGACTTCTAGACTGTAATTTGCTAGAGTGTAAGAAGAATAAGAAACTTGAAAAAATTGTATATTTATATTTTTGATGCATAATTATGGTTATTTTTATTGTATAGAAATAATGCATATTAAATAAACGACAGAGAGAATCTTGAGGTATCTTCTTCTCGAAGGAATTAAATATAAGATACGACGTAGTCCATAAAGAAATATAACTAATAAAATATTAGGTTAATTGGCAGTTTCATCTTTACCATACTTTTCTTGGACGTCAAACCCAAAGTCCTGAACCCCAAAAGGCAATGTCCAAGGAAAGCATTAAATTTAAACAACTTTAGTGTCATGGTTTAGTGTCATGTTTTAATAATGTTAATTTAGTGTCATGGTTGCTGCGCTCTCTAACTCCGAGTCACTGTACCCATTAAAAAATTAACTCTGTGCAAACAAAGAACTACATTTAACTAGGTAAACTACTATTAGATTTGCAATACACCACCTATAGTCGTTAGCCTCTTTAGCTCAGTGGTAGAGCACTGGTCTCGTAAACCAGGGGTCGTGAGTTCAAACCTCACAGGAGGCATTGCAACCCTCTTTTTACCGAATTATATTATAAGACTTTAAAATGTTTTGTTTCAGATATTATAATCTTTAAATGAATTTGAAATAAGCATTTTTTACTTAGGACGCCGCTATAACTCTATTATTTGTATAAATATAATAAAAAACAGTATTTTTTAATGTTTAGTAATAGGCAGGTATTTATTATAACTTTTTTAAATATAAACCTGATCTATAATAAATAAAAAAATGCTATTTTCTAAATTATGGGTGTTTAAATACTTATTTAACGTTATGTCTGCATATGGAGTCGGAGAGACGGAATATATGAGAAAATATTTTCTCTACTTTTCTATAAAATAAAAATTAATCTATATTCTATAGTCTATTTACAAACGTATTTGTGGTACTATTAATAATCGTATGCGTTATATGTCAAAGAAGCATCAGCCTCTTTAGCTCAGTGGCAGAGCACTGGTCTTGTAAACCAGGGGTCGTGAGTTCAATCCTCACAGGAGGCAATTAAATTATATTTTAAGTAAAATAAAATTTTAGACAAAAACTAAAATTTGTTTTTAAAATTTTTCCTTTTATTTTTTTATTCATTGTTTTAATAAATTTAATAAGTTTTTAATTTAGTTCAATGGTACAGTTCAACGATACTTTAAAAAAATCATATTATAATATGTCCCCGTACATTAAATGTTTAATAAATAATAATTATCCAATTATGTACGGCTTTGACTTGACTCAAAAATTCGGCGGAAAATGGGGAACGGAAGTGTCTTAATAAGGAACGGAATATCTTAACATTAGATTTCTGGGTTTCCTCCTATCCTGCTATGTGTGGGATACGGGATGAAACTAATAAAAAAGAGAAAAAAATGTATATAAAATTTATTTCATCTTATAGTTTTTTTATATAAATTTTCTACTGTATCATCTTGAGATACCTTACTCTATAAAGAGCAGGTTCTATTGAACTCACTTCCTTGATCTTATTAGTGTGCGTACAAATTTAGGGTAAGAAATTCAGGATAAATATATTTATTATTGCAAATATTGATTTTAATAGCCGTCGTAGTTGTGGTGCAGTGAGGCAGCACATCTCCATAAACGAGTTCCACCACTCAACACGCAATGTCTCGAAATCAAGATGGAAATGGGAACGTGTCTTGAAACTAGGTTCCCGATGCCTACTATCTATATATATAAAAGGACTTGTCCTCACTGACTGAGGTAAGACGCACGCACAGCTGTAACCGCTGTGCGCAGAAACGTGAAATTTGGACAGATGTTTACTTTCGTAATCTGGACATCCACTAAGAAAGGATTTTGAAAAATTTCAACCCTAAAGGGGCGAAATAGGGGTTGAAAATTTGTATGGAAAAAAAATTTAATCGGCACCGATATCTATAAAATTTGAAATTTAGACTCTTAAGAATATTTAATTGAACATGTGTTTCATGGTTTTCTAGAATTCATCCCCTAAGGGTACAAATAAGGGGTTGAAAGTGTGTATTGAAAAATCTTTAAATCGCCACTGATTTTTATAAAATTTGAAATTTAGTCTCTTAAAAATATTTCAATGAACACGTTTCGTGGTTTATTAGAATTCACCTCTAAATAAGTAAGCGAAGTTGCGCGCGTCCGCTAGTATTATATATGCCTACGACGACAAAAATTGGGGAACAGAATAAATTTCTGTTCCTCACTTTCCGTCGAATTCTAAAGGCATTGCGTGTTGAGTGGTGGAGTTTAACGCTACGGGAACAAGCGTAAAAAACATAAATAATTACAAAAAATAAATAAAAAAATCTCGCATGGTTACTATAATCTTAAGTGAATGCTGAAGAGCTTTTGTTGAGGGTTCAAGGGACGCTGTTAACATGTCAAGTCTCTATTGTCGAAGGATATCGGTCAAATGTAAAGAATTAGAGCTTACGATACACTTGATTCGCACAATAACTATTGTAACTATAGATTTGTCATTGACAGGAACAGGAAAAAATGTGAGATTTGATCCTGCTATATTAAAGACTGGCAACCAGTTGCGGCTTCGACCGTTTAAAGTATACAATTTTTTATTTAGTATAAAAACAATAATATACTTTACTTAAAAAAAATAAGTTTTAGTTTTTTATTTCAATAATATTTTTAAAATTTTGTCGAATAAAATTGAAAATTTAGATTTTGAAATTAGGATTTTGAAATTAAGATTTTGTTGAAATTGATTGATTGTTCCAGGAGTGGATTTTTTTAGTTTCATGCTGTATCCCGATCATAGTAGATGTTTTTTAATATATATTTTCACGTAAAATGTGACTGTAAACGCATCGATTATGGGTTTGGTTTTTTCTTGCGGAAATGAATTTATTTCATTTTCTCGTTCCGGTAACAAGGTAAAGTTCAACGTTGAGTTCGGTCACTCAACACCCAATATCTCGAAAAATGGGGAATCTATAAGCGGGATAATGCGTGAAGCAAAAAAAAGCTGTCATTAATGTCAAATGTCAATTAAGTGCTATAATAAACGCACAAAGCTGTCCCAATGTTTGAAATACAACATGTGAATTTCAGCGGATCCAATCAACGCTAGCGAGTGTAAATTAATTCAAAATGAAGGGATTGATATCCATAATTACATTTTCAGTTATTAACGCCTCTCTCGGTTTGCGGTTGAAATTTATAACTTATTAATTTTATTCGAATAATTATATTGATTTTTGATTTATTATTTGTATGTATTCCACTGGCCACACGCGGGAAAGCACGTAGGTAAAAGCTAGCATAGTATATTATTATGTTTGTTAAATATTATCTTCTTATTCTCAATATCTTTATCTATGCTTATAATAAAATCGTAAGCCATCGATGTCTGTACATGGAAGATGTATATAAAGAAAATGGCATTTAATAGCGTAATAGAAAAAAAATGTCTCTGAAATTTTGATTGACAGAATTGTTATAAATAATTAATAGTTTAAATAATTAAAAATATATTAAAAATAATATAAATAATTAATTAATATTGGATTAGCTGAAACTTTTCTTTAGTTTCCAACACTGTAATATGGATATTGTTTTTAAAATGATTTATTACAAGAACACGTACGTTTAGTGAATAAATAATTGTGCAGTTCTAACGAGCGAAGGTGCGCGCGTGGTCGCTAGTATCAAATAACTTTAAAATATAATACATCCAGTATACGTTAACTTTTCAAAATAACATATAACAAATGTCTAAAGAGAAATCTCAACAAAATATTTATATTTACGTATCAATTATTTAAATCGAAATCCCGTCTGGGGATTAAAATTTATCTCGAAAGTTGTCGCATGACTGCCTTCTTTAGTTACGGGTAAGTACCTAAATGTCAAAGCGAAGTTGCTAGCATATGTATTAGAAATAGATTGAATTTAAAATGTATTTATTATTTAAAGTTTAAACGCTACCGTCAATAAAAAGGTGAGTGCAGGTTCTTTTTTTGGAAATAGAAGTTAACAAAAAGCCGAGTTTTTTAATTAAATTTAATTCTTTAATTTTATTCAGATACTAGTGAACTTGGGCGGCTTCGCCCGCTTGAACTATACGAACATTTATTCAATTTATTAAATATATTTATGAATATATTGTCAGTTTAGATGGTGAATCCTAATAAACCATGAAACACGTGTTCAATGAAACATTTTTAAGAGTCTAAATTTCAAATCTTATAAAAATCGGTGGCTATTCAAATAATTTTCCATACAAACTTTCAACCCTTATTTCATCCCCTTAGGAGTCGAATATTACAAAGATCATAAATAACTCCTATGCAAAATTTCAGATTCCAGCACTTGTAGTTTCTGAGATTTCATGACGAGTGAGTGACCTTTCGATTTTATATATATAGATTTTATCGTGAAATGAAGGAGAAAAAAGGGTTTTTCTCTATCTTTTGGACATATAAAAGTGAAATTACAGGTAAAATCTAATAGTCCACAGATAATGGATGCGTGTCAGTCACGTAATACGACTGGCAGAACGAAGTGACTCGCCGGAGTGGATGCGCTTAGACTGGATTGCCTTACGTTGGTACAAAAATGGTGCAGCAGCGACGTTGCTAGGGGAATTAAGGAATAAATATGGGAACATATATCACAGACACTTAAGAAATGGGACTCTTTAGTCCCCGGAAAAGATTTGCCCGATATTTATGTAATGTTATTATTTTCTATAGAGAATAATTAAATCATGTTATTATGTACGTAGATTAGATAGAGACTAATAGAGAAGCAACGGGGTGACTTAACTCTCTCTTTGCTTATCCTGTTTCTGCGGGGTAAATCGTGTAGCTATAAGAAATAACATATCGCACATAAATGTTAAGTTTCTTAATAGGGAACAATTTGTGTTTTTTAGAACTCATAATATGTAAATAGTAACATAATACAAATAAAAAAGTATCACGTAAGTTGTGATTAGTTATATATAAACCAATATATTAAAAGTCCAAATTATAAAATAAAATAAATTATAAAAAATAGGGCTCGTCCGGGATTTGAACCCGGGACCTCTCGCACCCAAAGCGAGAATCATACCCCTAGACCAACGAGCCATATGACAATGATTAATACAATAATATACACATATTTTTCAGAACAGCAATTTTATAGCGGTAATTGTTTTATTACACTTTTATAGTGTAATAACCACTTGTATGAATAATATAATGATAATTGATTAAATCATAAGAAAACATTATCAACGCCGTGGCAACCCAGTAGCATAGCGCCTGACTGTCAGCGTGACGGTTGTGAGTTCAGTTCGGGGTGATGAATGAATTAAAAAAAAAATAGTTATTTATTTTACACGAAAGAAAAAATCTTAAAATTCAAGCCTCGAGCGGTTGACAGGGTTATGGAAATTGAAAGATACTTTGTGCCTCTTTTGGAAAACTAAATAATTTTTCAGAGAGAAATTAAAATATAGATATTTATATTCGTAATATTGATAAGATATAAATTTATTAATATTCTTAATTGTACATTCGTATGTTCGGTATTCGGGTTCAATCCCCACTCGAGAAAATGAAATATTTGTACAAATTTTCATTTCTTCGCTCTGGTGTCGAGGCAAAGCACGGCGTTGAGTTCCGCCATTCAACTCGCAATGTCTCCGGAATTCGGTGGAAAGTGCCGTTACTTCATGACTTATACCATACATGGATCTAAATCTCAGACTGACCGTGGTCGGGAGAGGAATTTAATCACGAGCTGGCTTTCGTGCAATTGTGATACGCTCTGTATCCACTAAATACTACAAATATAGTTAAATATAACTGTTTTTTATACATATAATATACATTAACCACAATGTTTATGTATATGACATTCTATCCCACTAATATTATAAATGTAAAAGTTTGTGAAAATGGTGTCCGTTTCACTTTCACGTCAAAATTATTTATCGAATTATTTATTTACAGTAATAAAGCTTCTACATACATCAGAATAACACTTAACTACAATTTATGTAAAGATTTATGTAATTAAGCTATACCTTAACAATATGTTAAAGCGGGCGAAGCCGTATTTAGTTATCTATTCAAATATAAGCGTTAAAATAAAAAAAATAGACAATCAGTTCTAAAATATAAGAAACAATTCTATAAATGATTGACAACCGCAGCCGTAGTTTAAATATGTAGAGATTATTATCATATCATCATAATTATTATATCGCCCCCCTTAAAACCTAGCTTATTCTTCAAAATAATTCCTTCTCTTAATTAATTCTTCCTAGTGGGAATCAAACCCACAACCGTCACGTTTACTGCAGACGCCGTGATGCTACGCCAAGACAGACTCGTTTTTTTTTTTNCGAAGTGACTCGCCGGAGTGGATGCGCTTAGACTGGATTGCCTTACGTTGGTACAAAAATGGTGCAGCAGCGACGTTGCTAGAGGAATTAAGGAATAAATATGGGAACATATTTCACAGACACTTAATAAATGGGACTCCTACCCCGGAAAAGATTTGCCCGGTATTTATGTAATGGGTTATTGTTTTCTATAGGTATAGAGAATAATTAAATCTATAGATAATCATATTATTATATGAGTAGACTAGATAATGTTAAGGCTGACGTAGCACAGTGATGGAAGCAACGGAGTGTCTTAACTCTCTCTTTGCTCTCTTGTGTAGCTATAAAAAATAAAATAATTGCACATAAATGTTAAGTTTCATAATAGGAAACAATATGTGTTCTATAGAATTCACATGTAAATATAATAAAAAAAATATTACGTAAGTTGTAATTAGTTATATATAAACCAATATATTAAATAAAAAGTACAAATTATAAAATAAAATAAATTATAAAAAAAATAGGGCTCGTCCGGGATTTGAACCCGGGACCTCTCGCACCCAAAGCGAGAATCATACCCCTAGACCAACGAGCCACATGACAGTTATTAATACAATAATATACACATATTTTTAGAAACAACAATTTTATAGCGGTAATATAATAAAATAATAAATAAAATAACGGTAATAAAATAGCGGTATATAATTGATTAAATAATAAGAAAACATTATTAACGCCGTGGCAACCCAGCAGCACATCGCTTGACTGTCAGCGTGACGGTTGTGAGTTCAAATCGGGGTGATGAATGAATTAAAAAAGAATAAGTTGTTTATTTTACACGAAAGAAAAAAATCTTAAAATTCAAGCCTCGAGCGGTTGACAGGGTTATGGAAATTGAAAGATACTTACTTCATGTCTTTTTTAGATAGACTAAATAATTTTTAAGAGAAAAATTAAAATATAGATATTTATATTACATACCTAAAATATAAATTCGTAATATTTAGATAAGATATAAGTTTTTAATAATATTCTTAATTGTACATTCGTAGACCATATTTTCATTTCTTCGCTCTGGTGTCGAGGCAAAGCACGGCGTTGAGTTTCGCTATTCAACATGCAATGTCTCCGGAATTCGGTGGAAAGTGCCGTTATTTCATGACTTATACCACACATGGATCTAAATCTCAGACTGACCGTGGTCGGGAGAGGAATTTAATCACGGGCTGGCTTTCGTGCAATTGTGATACGCTGTGTATCCACTAAATACTATAAATATAACTATATTTATAGTTTAAGTATAACTTTAACAAGAACATGGTACATGGTATACCCGTATATGTCTTATTGTCTGCCAAATTGCCTTCTAGTGGGTTATTTTTAGGGTTCTGTACCTCATAAGGAAAATCGGAACCTCTATAGCCCTCGATCCAATTATAAAAAGGTGAACCAAGAAACCTTAGTTGTTTCTTAGATCTTCAATAATTGTTATTGTTAATAGAGGTGGAAAACGGGTAACTGGTTGATATATGTTTTTATATATATATAATATACATTAATCACGAGGTGTACGTATGTGACATCCACCTATCCCACTAATATTTTAAATGTGAAAGTTTGTGAAAATGGTGTTCGTTTCACTTTCACGTCAAAATTATTGAACGGATTTAAAAGAAACTCTACAGTAATAAAGCTTATACATACATCAGTATAACACATAAACTACAATTTATGTAAAGATTTATGTAATTAAGCTATACTTTAACCATATGTTAAAGCGGGCCAAGCCGCATTCAGGTATCTAGTTAAACATAAGCACTAAAATAAAAAAAATAGACAATCAGTTCTAAAATATAAGGAACAAGTCTATAAATGATTGTAAAGTAACATTGACAACCGCAGCCTTAGTTTAAATATATAGAGATTATTACATCATCATTTTATTCTTAAAATCTCGCTTATTCTTCAAAATAATTAATTCTCTTAATTAATTCTTAGGGAATAAAACCCAAAACCATCGCATTTACTGCAGACGCCGCGATCCTACGCCAAGACAGTCTCGTTAAAAGATAATCGTAATCGAAACTACAGCTATTCTGTACTCGTATACATTGACGTCAATTTACCTATAGATCATTATTAGAGCCTGAACGTCGGTAATATATTTATATTATCCTTTAGAAATTCAGAAGCAATATTTGTGTGGCATTGAGTCAATTTATGAGGTAAAAGCTCTATTTATTTTCTTCAACTCAATTTGACATGAAAATAAACAACATCGCTGAAAGAATAAACTAATAGTCAATTACGTTTGTGTAATATATTATATATAAATATAAATTTCTTCTTTTTATGCTAATAATAATATGTTTTTTACGCAGAATAATAGTACATTTCATTCGGTTTTTTTGTTTTATTTGTACTGCCCGTTGACCTACTATATGTAATTGTTACAGAACCCTACGTGGGCGAGTTGGATTCGCACTGGACAGAATTTTTTAAAGATAATATAATTTAGATGTTAAGTAGAGCTAATCACCTTAATATGTCTCATATATGTATATTATATACGTACATATTAAAGGATATTCAAAGTTACCTTCATTAAATAAGAATAAATATGAAAAGTTAATACTTTGACGTTTCGTTTGATCTCCAGTAGCACAATATATACGTTTGTTACGCAGTTAGGCTTGGCAAGGGGTTTATTTATATAATCTGGGGTTTTGGGGATGTTTCCAATACATTTAACAAATCATGTACCTTCTTAAGTGATGTATGAAGGGATTGGTTAAAGAGCTGGCCGTGGTGGAATTTTCTTTATATAAAAACATAGAGCTTATTGAATCAGAAGGCTCCGATTTAGTTCGATTTAAACTTTGATCTTTAGTCATAGACTAACACAAAAAGATTAATGGTCCAATAGAGGATGGCTATAGCCTATATTACATCAATAAAGCCTATAGCCTTCTTCGGCTGGGCTATTCAACATGAAAATATTTTTTCAAAAAGTTCTTGAGATTAGGGTGTTTACACCAACAAACTCAGCTTTATAAAATTATAATTTTTAATTACAAACTTCGGTTTAGAAAAATAGTAAATCAATCAATTTTAGAATACATTTATTTATTAAAAAATAGAAATAAAAAAGATAAAAGCAAGATATACATACTCGTATATATATATCGAAGACCGGAAACGAAAAGCTTCGATGTGGCATGCCTATTGGAATAACATCAAAGGCGCGACAATTGGAGCATACAAGCTAACGTACGTTGTATGACAGTATGTACTATGTAGACCGCGGTAACTGAGTGCTATGGTATATTATAACTATTAAAATTTTATTTTATGGTTATTTATTATAAATAAATTGGGTAATATATGATTTTGAGGATAAAAGCATGCAACGGTAGACACGACGGTGGTGGGTTTTGACTCCGTCCCGGGGGAATGAAATATTTAATATTTTCATGAGGCAAAGCGTGGGGTTGAGTTCCGCCAGTACCACAATGCCTAGTGAATTCGCCAGAATATGGAGAACGGAAGTGTCTTAACAGTAGGCTTCCAGGTTCTCTCTATCTACTCTGCTACAATACATGACATTATTATGAAGATTTTTCTATTTTCGCTACGACGACGACGCGCAGTCATACTTTTAACTATTATATAGGATAAAATTTTCCATCTCCAATTTTCTATCTTCTTGATATATTTACACAAGAAGCATCATGTTATACGTTACTTTGTTTCGAATAAAATATTTTCAAAAACATTGTGCTCGTAAATAATCGAATTTTAAGGGACATTTACGTATATCTCTATTTAAGCCTATCTTCCACAAGAGTGGACCTACACTAAGAACTCATGTTATCTGAAAATTATATATAAATAGACAAATTATTATGTTGTCAATTTAATGTCAACTCTAAGGATTTGAAAATAAAGAATATTTTTGCAATTTAAATGACAGTGGATATATTATATTCTATAGTAGAATGTAATAGAGCAATATGAACCGCGTCTACCTCAGTTGAGGGTTCAACGACACTCGTTCTACATATAAATGGGATTTGTTTATATTGTGTACTACGATATGGATGGGTATAATTTTCTTTTCAGATTTTAGTGTCATTAGTCGTCGCCCGAAACTTTGTTTGCGTGGACGTTAAGGAGTATAATGAAAAATCTAGTTCTTTCTAGTTTTCAAAGGAATTTCGATTCCTTCTTTAGTTCTCCCCTACATTCCCTAAATTTGTTTTTTCAGCCTTACACTGTATCCTGCATTTAGCAAGGTAGACAGAGGGAATCTACTCTTAAGACAATCCGTTCCCCATTTTCCGCCGAATTTTCGTTCGTGTTGAGTGGTGAAACTTAATGCCGCGCTTTACCTTATAACTAGAGGAAAGAAAGGAAAATATTAATTAATTAATAATAATTAATTTCCCCGAGTGGGGTTCGAGCCCACAACCGTCGCGTTCATAATCACTCGCTTGTGCCTAGCATTTTTTAAATACAATGACAGCCTAATCTTTAAATTCGTGAAAAATGTTCCCTTTATTTTTTATTTTCGAATCAAAAACAACAAATGACTTTTAAGACAAATTATGGAAATATGTCTGTTATACATTAATGATTGACAATATACATAAATCAACAGTATGTATTTAGGGAGGATCATTTGAGGGGGTGCGATGTCATCGGTCAGTTCATTATTGATTGATTGTAATTATTCGACTAAAGTGATACTTAGCTATTATTTTATATGTGCGTTCGTTTTATTAAGACATTTTTTTACAGTTTTACATTTTTTTCTGCATGTAACGGAGTAAGTAGAGAGATTCTAGTGTCAAGACATTTTATTCTCAGCTTTCTGCTCTAATTCGAGGCAGTAGGTTGTTTAGTTGTGGAACTTAACGCCGTAATTAGTATGACTAGAGTGGGGAAATGAAAATAATTAATTACGACTTTTTTTGACTTGTTTTTATTGAAATGTCACTTTGAGGTATTGTTCATGATTATATTCGTATTCGTCGTGATCGTTATTTAACCAGCTTCAAAAAGTAGAAAGATTCTATATTTGATAACTACATATATTTTATAGTCTATTAAAATATCTAATAGCACCCCAGGCGGATTTGAAGGGGTAATTTCTATATAGTTATATACTTACAATAATAATTTTCTTATATTTTCTCTGAGTAGAGAAATATGTGAAGATGTTTTAAAAGGGTTGGAAATATAATTTTTAACCCATAAATTGTGGAACTTTTATAGACGCCATAAAGCCTTAGATACGTTAGACGTCGTAAAATGTGATATAGTTTTTGATTTTATTTAAAATGATTTAAAGCTAAAGTTAAAGGTAGCTATAAAATAATTAAATCTTAATATATAGAAAATCATGCAATAATTTTTATATAGAAAATAAAAAATATTCTCCGAAAATAAAAAACATATCTTAAGTGTATCATTTCGCGTTTAAGCCAAAATGATCTAGCTCGAAAATATCTTATACACTTTAAAATAATATATACACTTTTAAAGGTGTGAATTATTCATATTAAAATATCTTTTCAAATTCATCAAAATTGATTGGTTTTTTTTTCAGCCTCTTGCGTTGGTCCTGGGTGGATGAAAATAAGTTAGTATGCAGATATTACGTTATTCTTTTTTCGTATATTTTTGAGGCAATTACGTGTTGAGTGATAGGATTTAAAACCGCACTTTTTATTACCAGGGCGAGGAAATGAAAATCATCCATTCATCATCATTATTCCGAGCGGGGATCGAACCTCATACCTTCATGTTTATTGCCAGATATATTTTGAAGTTCACTATATCCCGCATATAACAAGGTATAGCAGCAACAGCTGGGGCAGAATCTAAAAGGAGCATAAAGGTAAGACACTCTGTTCCGCACTTTCCGCCTAAATTTCGAGACATTATGTGTTGTGTGGTGGAACTTAACTCCGCGTTATGTCTTGTTACCAGAGAGAGGAAATTTAAATAATTCCTTCCCCCAAGTGAAAATCGAACCCACAAGTGTCGTGTTTACAGTCAGACTCAGTTTCAATATAGTCAACAATATAGACGTTTATTTCAATTGTGGATTTTTTATTATATTAAGTTAAAATGCCAAAAAAAGTAATATTCCAAAGCTAAAAATTTGTTCATGCTAAAGCGTATAAGAATTTGTTTCTCTCAGTCAAGGGTTTTGTCGGGAATGTTTACAAAAGGGACCCATACTCATACAATATTTATTGTCCACGTCCACACCTCTATTTTCTAAAATAAAATAACCCAATTTTTTATAACAAGTAAAGTTACTTAAGAAAAAACTTTTTCATTAGAACCTTCCCAATTAAGTATTCTTAGTATTTTATTACAACATTAATATGCAACGCACGTTTATAAGTTTTGTGAACGAAGTAAGCTTTTTTTATTTTCTCGCAATACTTTTTTTTGGAGACAATTTCATGATGAATAAGTATGATATTATATTGGTGAGGTTGGTGTGGTGCAATGAGACAGGATCTGATTGTAAACGCAATGGTTGTGGATTCGACTCTCATGCATAAAAATAAATAACGTATAAAGTAATTAATTACAAGTAAACAATATACACTCCCTTGCCTCCGTTTTCCTCTTTATTTTCAGAGCGGGAAAATAAAAAAAAATAATTGTAATATAATCATTCCTCCCAGCGGAAATCGAACTCGCAACCAACACATTTATAGTCCGATGCTATCCTATTTACTATATTAAGTTTTAGTATATTAATCACTTGGCCCAGTTGGTTGCACATGAAACCTGCAAAAGCTCAATTTATGAAGCGAAGTGAGGGTCGAGGGTGGAGGTGTGAGGAAACCTGCACTTAGCGTGAACGTTAAAGAAAAGCACGTTGTGTTCAAATGTTTCTATGAACATACACTCCCATAATAATGTGTATAGGGGTGCCAGATGCTGTCAGTTTTAGGTATAATTAAAATGTTTTTAGCACGGTTTTATTTTAGGTGGAGGTCAAGCGAAGCGAGCACCTATGTAAAGTGAAGCGAAGCGAAATTAAACACCTATGTAAAAATATAAAAATGTAAATTACTCCCATTTGTAATTGTTGACAAAATTGTGGATATTTTTAATGCGATACTCGAATTTAGGTTCATATAAAGTTATATTATTAGTTGTTTTGTCTTTTAACTCTTATATTTTTATTTTTACTAACAGAAGTATAATTTTATTAAATTTAAAATTAATTTTAAAGGTTAGTTATACATTTTTTTTAAATATTTTCAATGTGTTATTCATAATTTGGTTATAATTTAGTATTTAATATCTAATTTGAAGTAGAAATATAGATCTTACAGCATAATGTGAGTTTCTTTCAGATCCTTTTCTTTTAAGAGGGGTGTTTTCTTAAAAAAATATAAAATTGACCTAAACAAAGAAACACATCAGAATAAAAAAAGAACAACTAATTTGCCAACCCTACAGACTAACTTGCCGGTAGTGTACAAAGTTGTTACACAGAAATGTACGGTCGTTTAAAATTAAACTATAACACTTCGTCTTAGAGTTTAAATTGTCTTAACTTTAGTCCTTATTGCTAGAATTTATTACGTCAGATACAAAATTAAAATAGACTTTAAACCTTAAAACTAAGGTTTATTTTAGAATAACATTTCAAGATATTTATTGTGGTAGAGATACGTTTCCTGCTTTGTGACGTGTTAACGCATACAACGTAGGTCCTTAGTAAATGTGCAAGCTCTCTGTACCCAATTATAATAATATTTATGTGACATACATTTTAAGACCATTTATTATGTATTTAATTTTAAATACAAGGTTTTAACAGCGAATTAGATGTTGTGGACTTTATGGTCTTTGCCATAATATTTCCATTTACTAATTTTGAGCTTTCAGCAGCAGCATCCAGAACTTTGATGCGCAATTTTAGCTAAGTTTAATAATTTTGGCTGTGCGTTGCCAACACCCATTGAGTATTGGCTATGGGTTTAATGTTTAAATTTGTTATATTTATTGCGGAATCGATGGCCGTTGGTGCAAATAAATTCTGGAATAACGACCACGCCTCGGCAAGCGTATTATAGACATCATCTAGCTAGGTGGCAAACATAGGCAAACTGGCTAGCAACGGTTAGATGCGAAGAGCCGAAGACCGACCTCAGTGGTACGCCAATTGAGGAGAGGGCTATGGCTATCGTACAGAGAGAGAGCGAGAGAGAGAGAACAAGAAGAGAGAGAGTGAGAAAAGAGAACAAGAGATGTAATCAAAGTTAAATACATCTAATACAACACAAAAACATAACAACACTGATTTAATCGAAAAAGTTTCCCCTTTCGATTTTAATATAAAAAAACAACGATTCATCGATTAATTACCAGCACTTTCGTCATGGAAATTGCTCAGCGACATCAATTCAGCAAACAAGTGAAGCCTCTCGCCGCGCTCTGCCACCATTGATTTCCGAAATAGAGATGATCAACCTTCGATAGGGTTGGCCGTTACATGTCCAATGTTACATATCTCATATTATTTTTAGAAATATTTAAAAATTCAGAAGTAAGTATAGCAATATTTTACTGTTTATTCATTTCTATAGAACGCTTATATTTTTAAAATATTTTCTTTAAATGTAGCTATTCATGAAATTTAACAATGAGGCTTGTCTCCTGAACCTGAACGGAGAAATGATAATAACTAACATAATTCCTCCAAGAGAGGACTGAACCCACAGCGTCACGTTGCAGCGAGACGTAATCTCATTGGCTTTAAGACTTTTTCGATAGGACATTCTAGACAAAAAAATGGCTTAGCTTCATGAATCTTTCGTACGAGCAGTTTTCGTAGGAGCAGAGAGTTCTCCGCTTTCCGCCCAGTTCGTGAAGTCAAAGGCCAAATGAAAATAATATAAATACAATCATTTCACTGGGAAGGATTTGTACACATAACGAACCATTTTTTAAACTTCACGCTGTGGGATACACATAGCAAAGTAGACAAGGGAAATCTGGGAACCTAATTTTTAAATATTTCACTACTTTCCGCCAACATCTGGAGGCATTGAGTGTTGAGTATCACAACCTGTCGCGTTTACAGTATCACACTATGCCACTGCACCACCACTGGCCTCACTTTTTTCTTACATATATGTAAACAAGATTGAACATGTGAATTTAAAATACGTGGAATATTTACATAACTAAAAAAAACAGAAAGAATTTTTCCACAGCCCTAGACTGGCTGTATCACGCATTCTACATTGGATAGGATTGGGTCGGGCATTAATTAATAAAGTAAAAGCTTCCATTGAAATAATATTGAACGAACAAACGTGCGTTCTTTAATGGTTCTCACATGTATTTTTGCTTCTGTTGCCTATTTCTGTTAAAAGGTGGATTTTTGTTAGAAAACAGAAATATCTTTTTATACGATTTTATTTAGTTTTATTAAGGCCAGTCGTGGCGCAGGGAAAAGTTGCCATAGAAGCGGAACCCTCGGATGAGCGAATTCAACTGGCAATTGCTTATTTTTAGCATTACTTTTTTAGCATTACCGTTGTAACGGATACAAATTCGCCATAAATTTATATAAAACAGTTCTGTTTGAACCGTATAAATATCTTTAAAACTGAAAATGACCATTCTAAAGTAGTCTTTACAAGCGTCAGTAAAGAGCTTTCACGAGCAGACAAGTCAAAACCTCTGCTTCTTATTAAAACAACTTGTTGCATTTACCTTATTCGAATTGAAATAAAGATTGTGAACAATTTCAATTATATTATTTAAATACTATATAATAGATAGATTCTTTTAGAAAAAAAGATTTTTTTGGTATGTGTGTTTGTTATTTAATAAATGTGTTTTAAAAATTTTCGCCTTTAAAAAATGTCTGCATCTATTTTTATCGGAAATCGTTGATTTTATAAAAAAAAAAATATAGATGTAATCCTTAGGAAAGTACTACTTCATAATTTTTATATACGAATATTATATTGGGAAAAAATATTTTTATGCCACAGCAAGCAGGACAAGTCGCTAGTCCTATTAAGCCTTTTGATTAAATAAAGCCGCATTCAAAGAAAAAAGCAACAACGCTATGAAAATTTTTCATCTTCATTAAAAACCTCTTCTTTATACGGAAAAAGGGAAGAGAAATGAAAGACATTTAAAAATCAACGTGCTGAATATTTCAATTCATATGAAGGATTTGTGAGAGGAGTTTAATTAGGTCCCTCGCAAATTTTCATTTAGGCTCCCTCGCAAATTTTCATTTGCTCTCGCTAGTGACGAGTAAAAGTGTTGAGTTTCTCTACTCAACAGGCAATGCATCTAGAATTCGGTGGTCTGTCCACTGGGTTCCCTCTGCCTACCCTGCTATAAGCAGGATACTGTTTGAAGCTGAAAAAATGTATTTGGGGAGTGTGGGGGAGAACTAAAGGAGGTTTTCAGGAGGATACAGCCTGATGCTGAAAACATATATACCTCTATACTTTCTAGCCTACCTGTGTGCCAATTATAACTTTTGAAGTCCAATAGTTTCATCTGTGCGCTGTCTATCAGTCACTCAATAACGGAAAGTTTTCGACAACCAACTGAGCTGAAATTTTATATGTACGCATTTGATTTTGACAAGCAATTTACAGTGAACAAAAGGAAATTCTAAACTGAATGTAGTGAGTTTTGTGTGATCGTGAAACAAAAATACCATTTCAGTTTAGATTTTTTGTTTTCATTGATTATAAAAGTTTTTCGATTCGCACAGCGTTGCTATGCGAGATAATTAATAATTTAAAACACTTAGAATTTTTTCAACAGAACACATTAAGAAGACGAAAGTAATGAGAGAAAAAATAAACTTGATATGTGAGCTAGTAGGTACAGTCTAAGGTTTCATTAGGCGGCTTCTTACTTCATCATCAGAACAGCAGGACCGATGGTACCATAATATTGTATAACCATCTAATTTACAAATAACTTAATGATGATACAACAATTAAAAATGCGTGTAATACACAATTTTAAGGTTTTATTACATAGTTATTATTATAGCATTTCATTTTTATATTAATTACTTATGTATATTAGTGTTGTAATGCAATAAAAATCATCCCACCTACCAGCATACATATTATCCTTTGTTAGAAGCACAATTTATTCACTAACAAAATATTGAAGTGTCAAATTTTATTTTTTATACAATTTCACTGTGACATA
>JAKRZM010000385.1:56162-97699 GCA_036379175.1 Heliconius cydno galanthus
TCGAAAGTTTGTATGAAACTTCGTTACTACAAATGCTAGGAGTCTCAAATTTTGCATAGACGTCACAAGGACGTAGTCATGGAGACAGAAATTAATAATAACATAGTTCATGCGGGTGAAACCGCGAGCGGGCCGCTAGTATTAATATATAAAGGTTGTTAAATTCTCTTTGAGTGAACCTGTTTAGCCTCATAGTCGTTTCACCTGTTTAAATCTATTTACTGCGAATATAGAGGCAGTATAAATGTTACAGGTCAAGTAAATTAGTTTTATATTGAAGTTATAGGCCGGTGGTTACTTCCCACGCACTTTTAAGCCGTTCGACCCTTATTATTTTTTTTTCTTGGATGACGCCTACGAGCTATCTAAAGATGAAGTGTGGATAAAAAAAGTGGCATGGTTATAAGGTTAACAAGTTCAAGTTAATATTTTTGTATAGGGTTATTCTTATATCGATCTGCAGGACTGACATTACTGACATATTTTTGTAACTCGACCCCTAAGTGCTGCCACATTTTGATTTTTTTTTCGGGATAATCGTTAGAGAATAAGCAATAATAAAAACATTTTATAATTTTTCTTTCAAAAATTGTTTCTCGACAAAATATGATAATTTATTTTTGTTTTAGCTTCAAATCGAACTTCTTATCGTTTTTACGGTGTCCCTGTCCCGCGACAGCCTCGTCAAAAAAAACATCTCGTTTTTTTAACTTGACCAAACTTTCGCACATAGAAGCTTGCACACAAGGCTTTTTCCCGACTGCTAAGAAAGAGTTATTATCTTTTTACTACAGCGAAAAAATGAAAATAATTCACTGCCCTGAGTAGGATTCCAACCCACAGTTGTCTTAGCATTTGTGTCACAAAGACGTTTTAGTCAAAAAGCTATAGAAACCATATAAATTTTAATAGAGGTTTATTTTTATCGTACAATAATAATTGAACCCATAACCATTGCTTAGAGAAATCCAAAGTTCTTACTAAATAAAAGACAAATATATAACCCGAAAACCACGAAGGCTTTTCTAGCGTTCAGCACCACAGTCGTATTCATGACATGCCTTTGTGTTACTTGAGTAATCAACCTAAATATTTAAGCGGTTTTTATTTATGTTGCTAGATTTATCTATGTTTATTCCAAGTCCTTTTTGTATTTTTCTCTATGCTATCTGAATGTGCCTCACATGGGCGTTAACTTTTCCCATTTTTTGCCCAAGTGCTTGACTGGGAATCGACCCCACAACTACATGTGCCGCTCTCCTCGGCCTTAAATACTAGGCTGATAAGGATATAAAAACACAGTGTATACAATAACGTAATTTATTGTCAATCTGTTTATATACATTAGCTACATTCATTATAATAAAAAAACTAAATGTAGGGAACATTCAGTAATAATTAATTAATTTGAATACATCCCTTTAAATATTTAATACACGAAATTTTATGTAATAATATGATATTAAAGAAATTTATTAATTATTGACAGCGAGGCAAATAGTGCCTTTAGTATAAAACGATTTAAAATGTTAACAGAAAATTACTTATAAACCTTTTATATTATAGCAATTTTTTTTGCACCTTTAACCTGAACAGAGGAGTGTAGGTAGAGAGAACCTAGCGTCTAGACTCCCGTGAATTTTAGACATTGTAACCTGAATGGCGAAACACAACGCCGAACTATGTCTTGAAAGACCTGAGAAATCTCAATATTTCAAATAAAAATATATTCTGTGTATATACTCTCCTAATATCGTCCATTTTAAAAACATTGACTTGTGAGTTGTGAGTGTGTTAACTTACCAACATTTCTCATGATAGATTTTAAGCCATTTGTGTAAGACATATGCTAAATATGGCATTATAGTGGATTTTTTTATATAAAAAAAATCAGTTAATTACTCTGTAGTAATGACATAATTGAAGTTTTTCGATAATGAACGAGATTAATAAAATGTTTTTTTTATTTTACTAAGAAAAATAAAAAAAGGAACTTATTCTACATATAATATCTTATATAAAATATGATTGTTATACAAACATACCTACCGTGCAAATGCAGACATCAACCTAATCTATACTTAAAATATATGTTTATAATTAGGTATATGATATAAGATTTTTATTGTTTGTGCGTAAACAAAAGCTAAAGGATGTAATAAAGAAATTGTATTAAGCTTATAAATATTTCTATTTAATACAAGTTAAATATAATAAAATCGTTTTTAATATATTATTTTATACTTCAAATTTGCTTATATATTATAATAATAGATGATATTATGTCCTCTGGATGAATTATGTTCCTAGGCGAATGGAGAATTTAATACACAAAAACTGTAGAAATCATAACATTTCAAATATTTATTTACTCGAATGGGAATTGAACCCATATCCTAAAAATAATCCAATATGTTGAGAGGTGAAACACAACGCCGCGTTTTCTGTAATCTACCAAAGCGAGGAAATGAAAATATTTCATTCCTCTAAATAGGAATCGAACGCACAACCACAGTAGGCCGCTGCGTTATGACGATTTGAATGGCCTATTTTGTATAATGATATTTAATTATAATATTTATTTACAATAATATCGACTAAGTATGATTTATATGTTAAACGATCAACGCTTAAGCTCCTTAATATCATTCAAATAATATATTTATAATATAAAAATACATCTGCATCTCTAATGAATATACCGTAAAGAAGAATTGAAAAATTAAATATCATAATGCTGTACCCCACCCTGATTTCATTTATATACTAAAATAACACATTTTGTGTTGTCCAGTCCATACCATTAATGGGGTCCCCATAATTCCGTCCCCTAGTGAAAATAAATTGAAAAAAAAACACTGCCAAAAAAAACAAATCAATGCCTCCAGAATTCGGCGGAAAGTCGGGAACGGAAGTTAGTCTCAAGGAGAACGGTGTCTTCACGCTAGGGTTCCAGGATTCCTCTGCCTACTTTGCTATGCGGGACATAGCCTGAAGCTAAAAATAAGAAAGAAAATAAAGAAGTTATAGAAATCTGGAAACGTGATTTTAATAAAAAGTAAGTTTTTAATACCATAAAGTTTACAATGTTGGTAATACATAATGGCTTTGAATAGTTGACGCGAGGAGACGTAGCTTTTAACTTTAACTTTTCAGCAGTAGCTTTTATATAAAAATTTTAAACTTTCATTAGAGACACAGATGTAATAATAATTTTATAATTTTTATATTAGTGTATAGTGATATAGTGCTTAACTAACTTATTATAATAGAATAGATATGTATACATGTATACGTATATGTTTAATTATATATTGTAAGCATATTCGTATAAAAGTGGGTAGATTTAGGTGAAAAAGACAATAAAAGCAGTGGAATTGTGTCAAACGGGAACAGTTGCTCGTAGACGGAAGCCCTGATTGGAAGGTATCTAGTGTGTAGTGTTGTTATTGAGTGATACATGTCACTTGTTGTAATTACGTGGAACCTCTGTCCGAGAACGTTGGAATACACATATAGACGGTATGTGTTTTTATCGTGTTTATTTTAAAAACGTTAATCGCTTCCGATTTCTAACAACATATTACATTGTAATGTCACCCTATCAGTGTCAATTTTGATTGATTGATTTCTCGAAATATGGCGTTTCGAGCATAAATGTCCTGTCATACATAATGGTGTCACTCGAGGTGTCACTGTCACTTTGTTTCACATGAAATTTGAGTAAAGGGGTTCGTATTTAAAATTAATTTTTAGATCTCCTTTGTTTTGGTTTTCCATCTACAGATTATTTATTGTTAAATTAATAACAAAAAAAAAACAATTTGTTTGACGTCTCAAATATTGATATATCACGTCCATAATATTTTCTTTATTTTTTGGCGTATTTTCTATCGTCGTAGTTGAAAAGTATATGATAAATATCTGTGTCATTCATAATTATTTTTTTTATAATTTGATCGTTTAATATTAGCGTATACAGTTAAAAATATTCTAAGCGATAATATCAAGCATTTCTATTGTGGATAATTATTATATATAATGTTATTAATAAAAGGCACTGGTTTAAATACAAAATTTAGTTATTAGGGTGGATTGTGTTGATAAAAATTACATATTAGACATTACACAAGAATAATAAAAAACACAAGTCAAAACTTACAAAATTCAACGCAAAGTTATACACTGGTCTATAAATAAAAATAAAGAATAAATAGTGAAAGAAAAGTAATGCATAATTCTTCGTAGTTCTATCTAGATCTAGATAATTATTGAATAATATAGTACGGTATTTTAAAATTATTAAAATATTATATTTTTATATGTATATACTTTTAATAAAAAGATTTAGATTTTAACTGTATTAAGGTATATATTAATAATAATAATTATTATATATAATTATTATATATAATTATTTTCAATTTAAACTATGAATCACAAAATGCTAAACATCGATTTATTACAATATTCAATGAACATCAAATCCTTAAGTGCATTTGCAATTTATATATTATTATATACATTATTACTTATATTTAAATACTTAACGATAACTATACTAAGAGACTTGGCTATTTCTGTGATGGTTATGCATTCGATTCTTACTTGGGACACTTTTGCACGTTTGCTATTCTACTTCTTATTTATTACTTTATTTATATATGTGTAGGAGAAATTGAAAAATAAATCAATAGTTTAATAATTTATACTTTGAAGATTATAGAAGCGGATCTTTATATAGACTTTGTCTGTCTCGTTTACTTATTTCTTAACCTAGAAAATACAATACAATACTGCGACACAAAATCGACCTTTACAACGCAAAAATACAGTTATATTTATTTTTTAAATTATGATTTCCTTTTTATTTAATTAATAATAATCTGAATATGAGTAAATCTCTTACTACCTTCGAATTTTTAGTAATAACTTTTTTCTTCGTCTCTATTAATAAAAGTTGTGTTCCGCCACTCAACACGCGCATTGCGTGTCCAGAATTCGGCAGAAAGTGGAAACAGAGTGTATTAACACGATTCCTAGGTTCTCTCTGCCGGCTCTTCTATGAGCTATATAGTATGAAGATAAAAAAAACATAATTTGAGTACTTATCTATACATATTCATTTGAATACATATGTTAAGAAAAATGTTAACGGTAATTGTCTGCCAATTTCGATTTGATTTTTTTCTGAAAAATATACGTGTATTAAAAATTTTGGAAGATTAAACTTTTAACCTTGCAGAACAGAGTATCTACTGCGTTCTTTCTACCTACTGTGTATTTTCGGTACAGATTATAAAGGACGTTTATTAGTGTTACCTAGACAAATAATTTAAACATTAATTTTAACTATAAAGGTTTAACCATAAAAAAAACCTAACTCCATAATTTGTGATTTTGTATATAATTATAAAGTGATAATTACAGAGCAATGGTAGATATAGTTATGAAATAATATAACAGTTATTATAATACCAGAAAAATGGTTGGACGTGGAATAATTCCTTAGGAAGGCAGTTTTAGTGTAAAATTTATAAATGTATGTGATTATTATACTTAAATACAAGAATAAGTACGATTATCGTATAAATTACATAGCAAATGGTCCAATAATGTTGTAAATTCATTTTAATATGTTACAGATGAATAGGTATTGTAAAAATGCTGATAAATAATAAGAAAATGATATAAGTTACATATGAAGCTGAATTTTCTACTACGATTTATATGAATATCCCATTAATTTGACAATATATTATTATTAATTATTATTTTAAAAGCAGATTTACAATACTTATCCTTTAATATTATAAATATTAAGATATATAATATTACAAGATATACCTAATATTGCTGATTATGATACATGCTTAATTAATACACGTACATATATAAGTAGGTATTATATAAACAAGGGAAAATACTGCGTCGTCTCACTTATCTTTAAGTTACAGAGAGATTAAATTTCATCCAAAAACTTGGCACATAAAATTAATTTCGACTTAATAATAATCTTTGGCGTTAAATGTGATACACCTATTTGTTACATAATCATTGATATACAGGCGCCATGTTTAAATTTTTACAGTTGACACTTGACACTTAGCCCACAGATTAAATATATTACATATTTTTAATAAAAAGACACGCCACAGATTCTAGCTTAAACTCTAAAATAATTACTACCCGCGTTTAACTGTCCTTCACACAAACACGGGGCCGTCACTCTCTACTCACAGGACGTTTAAATTTTCACAGTTTTTGAACTTTGAATCTTCCTTGCCGAAGATCCAAGTGAGCATCTGTCGTGCTTTCATACTAGCACGGACAACGCCTCGAGATTTGTACCAATGTGCTGGAGACGACTCCCTGCCTCCCTCTGCTGAATATTGCTGCTTCTTCAACCGTATTTGGTTTAGAATTCCCACTAGTAACTCATCCACGTTATGGTTGATCCCAACGGACACTTCGATAAACTTCGCTTTGTACGTGCAAGCGAGGCACTTGCCGTCTGGAAAAGTAAATCAAGTTTAGCGAAATTTTACCCAAATAATAAAAATACGTGGAATAATTTATTAGTAATGTTCCCCTTAAGATTTTTAATGATTTTTTTTATAGTTTGGTCTTAAATTTATTTAAAAAACCGAGGTAGGTACTAAATCGTAGTCGAAAATAATAATGTAATACATTTAATAAGAGTACGTAAGTGGCTAAAAATGAATATAAGGTGGGAAGTGGGCAAAAACTTTACAGATAAAAGTGCCCGTAAAACTCTGAAGTTTAACTAGTTTATATTATAAGTTTCCGGGGTCCAACATTGTTTTTTCTACAGCAATTTCTGAGTCGTTGTAAGTTTTAATAGAAGGATCTAGAATTTTTTCTAGGAAAATAAATAGCTTTTGTTTCAGTTTTAAATTATTCCACCGTATCCTACACAGTATATACATATTATATAATTAAAATGTGGTCAGGAGTTTTTTGAAAATTTTAACGTGCAACGGCTTAACACAAACAATTGTGGCGGAACTCAACGCTGCGCTTTGCCTCGATACCAGAGATAAATGAATTAAGAGAAACTCAGAACAAGCAAAGTCACGGGCATATCTAAAAGAGAAAGAGAATTCTTCTGTTTCAAATCGGTAATATTCAAAGGTCATCAATAATATGGATAATAAAGTTACGAGTTTGGTCCTCAGAAACGATATTTTATATTGAACTCGCTTTNTACCTCAGTCAGTGAGGACAAGTCCTTTTATATATATAGATAATTAAAATGAGGTCAGGAGTTTTATTTGAAAATTTCAACTTGCAACGGTTTAACACAAAAAGTTGTGGCGGAACTCAACGCTGCGCTTTGCCTCGACACCAGAGCGAAGAAATGAAAATATAAATTTAAATAAATATTTCACTTCCCCGAGTGGGAACAAACCCACAACCAGTCGCGTTTACCGTCGCTCTTTGTGTACCTGCGCCACCACTGGGCTACATATGACAGAAAAAATAAAAACTCAGAACAAGCAAAGTCACGGGCAAAACTAAAGAAGAGAATTCTTCTGTTTCAAATCGGTAATATTCAAAGGTCATCAATAATATGGATAATAAAGTTACGAGTTTGGTCCTCAGAAACGATATTTTATATTGAACTCGCTTTAGGGGAATTATGACAGAAAATTAGATTGTCAATTACATGACATGGGGGAAAATGTAAAATATTAAATGTTAATATAAAAATGATTTTTCATTCATTTTATGGCCAGTCGTGGCGTAAGGGTACAAGCTATCTACTTTATACACGACAAGTTGTGAGTTTGAGATTCCATTTGAGGAAATTACATTTTCTTTAATTTTTCGCTCTGATAATGGCAAAGCGCTGCGTTGAGTTCCGTCACTTAACACGTTATGTCTCCAGAATTAATGGAAAATGGAAAAAGGAAGTGTTTTTAACTCTACGCGTTGAAAATTAAAAACGAAATACTCGTATTATTTTACGTCTGCGGTCTTTCTATTTACCCTACATACATAAAATTACAATTTTCTATATAATATGTTATACGATATTTTTACCCTAAAATTTCACTCTTTCTATTACTTCAAATGGCAATTGAAATTACTTTGGATGTAGGCTTATACATATATTAAGGTGATGAGCGTAATGTTGCCTGCTTAAAATAATGTAGTACATTTGTTAAGGGAGGGCATGACGTTTGGCCATTAGGCCAAATTTCATTTCGTCTTTTTATGTTACATGTTCTTATCTTTAGTATAAAACTTATATTCTGGTAATTCAGTTGTTAGTGGTTTTAACAGAAACGTAACTTTAATACTGTTCAGGATAGATATTTAGAAATTTAAAAGTATTAAAATATTTTAAATAGCACTTGCAACACTATATTCTTTTTTCGTTAAGTTTCACGCTGTATCCCGCACGCAGCGGGATAGACATATGGAATTAGTGTTAAGACACTCCGTCGCCCATTATCCACTGTATTTGTGAGGCATTGCATGTTGAGATTAATTCCTCGCGTTGCCTCGGTCCCTTGGTTTCGTTCTGCCTACCCTGTCGTGTGCGGGATACAGCGTGAAGCTGATTTAATTTTTAAAGTCTTTTATATACCTTGTGTAGAAACAGCCCTACTCCTCGCGAGATCTATCTTATTGCCCACCAGCAGCGCCGGTCGCGACCTCAACATGTCGCAGTCCAACAGCCTCGCCAACTCCTGTTCACCTTTCTGGAAAGACGCCTTGTCCACCACTGAGTATATCACTACGAAAGCATCTGGTGGTTCTGAACGATCTATCTCTTCCTAGGAATAGAAAAAACAATGGTTAAACAGTATAAAATTACTGAGTACAGTTAATGAGACATGTCCGATTCCTAAGCGAGAAACATAATTTTATAGCTGGGGCATAAAGTGCGACTGTAAAAGCGACTGGTTGTTAGTTCAATCCCCACTTGAGGAAATGAAATATTTATTTAAATTTATACTTACATTTTTTTGCTCTAGTGACGAGGCAAAGCGCGACGTTGAGTTTTGCCACCCAATTTAGTTGGGAACTGTAGTGAGAGTTAGAGTTTATTAACACTCGGTTCTCTTTGTCTACCCTTTTATATATATGCGCAAAACATTTTTTTCTTTTAAATAACTAATATTAGTTATTTAAAAAAAAAAATAGTATTATATAATACTAAGTAAACATGAAAAAGTTTACTTCCAATTATTCTCTTTTTTCTTTAACGAAGACATTGCTTAAGAAAATCTCAAGAAAATTAAAATCAGGATAAAGTTTCTAAGGTTTGTTACTTTTCAATCTTGTATTTATAAAGTACTAATTAAAGTAACGGACTTTTAATTGGTTCTCCTAATTAAGTTGTCAAATATTTAGCCTTGCTACCAAAAGCGAGGAAATGAAAATAGACTATGAGGCTGTGAGTTCGATTCTTTAACGTCATCTCTATATATGAATTGAAAAAATATATGCATTGCATATACTTCATGTAACTGGCGTATTTTTCTGATGAAAAATAAATAAAATAAACATCGTTTTCCCTACTGACAGCTGAAAAACGTTTAAAAAGTAGATTCGCAAAACGTAAAAGAGTGTAGCAAAAAATCGTATAAATTTACTCGTATGTAGGTATGTAGCGGAAAAAAGAAACATAGTCATCTCGTTTTCCCAATTTTTCCATAAAAGAAATACCTACGAGTATTATGTACTAGTGATCTTATTATCCTTGGCATTGTTATTATATCAATCAAACACTAATATAAATAAAAAGCTAGATCACAAATAAAAGTTAAATTGATAACAAAAGTTGTTTCGCCACTCGACCCCTAAATTGGGAGGAATTGAGAAACAGAGTACCTTAACACTAATTCCCTTTGCCAGTAAAAATCTACTATACTTATTATTTACTCTTAATTAGGCAAGAAAGGTAATGTTTAAAATATAAACATTGCTCCAAATAGGATTAAATTAACAAAATTCTATAAGCCTCAAGTAATTCTTTTAGAAAGTTAATTATTAAAGAAAAAACCAGATAAACTTAAGTTAACACAAAAATTAATTGTGTTAGAAAACTTTTCTAGTTTTACATATAACAGAACTAGCAGAAGAAACCTAGGGTTAGGACATTTCGTACTTCGTTCCTCTACGCATCGCCCAATTTTCGAAACTTAACGCCGCGCTTTGTCGTGTTACTAGAACGAGGAATTGTTAATAGCTTCTATTTAAGAGACATTCTAACGGGAACGATGTTTTTTATTTTAAATATCACAGTATAAGTCCACGCAAGCAAAATTGAATGCCACAACTAGTTATTTCATATAAGCATAGATATATAATATATTCTAAATAATATTACCTTTGTACCTGTGCAGTTTACAAAATATAATTCGGATTCTTCGCCATTCAGCATTATCGATACCTTCTGTTCGGAACTGTCGACGTCTGAAACAAAATTTAACACTTTAGAGATATTATTAAAATTATATTTATTTTATATAGATAATATAATAGATGGGACCAGCTGTGGCGCAGGGGCACAAAGTCTTCTTCCTCCTGGCATTAATCCCGGCTATTGCCAGGGTCTGCCCTCCTACTCAACCTACTCCACTTTGCACGGTCTTTTGCGTCCTCGGTGGTTAGACCATTGGCTCTCATGTCCTGCATCANAAAATAATAGCAGAAGGAACCTAGTGGTGAAACCCAACACCGCGCTTCGTCTTGTTACTAGAACGAGGAATTGATAATAGCTTCTGTTTAAGAGAAATTCTACGGGGAACGGTATTTTTTTTTTTATTTTAAGTCTCAAATTAAAAGTCCAGGCAAGCAAAATTGAATGCGACCACTAGTTATTTCATATAACCATAAATATATAATATATTCTAAATAATATTACCTTTGTACCTGTGCAGTTTACAAAATATAATTCGGATTCTTCACCATTTAGCATTATGGATACCTTCTGTTCGGAACTGTCGACGTCTGAAACAAAATTTAACACTTTAGATATATTATTAATAGATGGATTTTGAGGCAAGTTGTGGCGCAGGGGCACAAAGTCTTCTTCCTCCCGGCATTAATCCCGGCTATTGCCAGGGTCTGCCCTCCTACTCAACCTACTCCACTTTGCACGGTCTTTTGCGTCCCCGGTGGTTAGCCCATTGGCTCTCATATCCTGCATCACGACATCCAACCAGCGCTTCCTTGGGCGTCCAGGAGGTTTCACTCCAGGAACAGGCGCAGGGGCACAAAGTGTGCTGCAAAATCGACTGGTTGTGGGTTGATCCCCACTCGAGGAAGGGAAATCGAGGAAAGGAAATATTTATATAAATTTATATTTTCATTTCTTCGCTCTCTCCACATGCAATACCTCCAGAAACTTATACGAATATACCTATTTTAAAAAGAAATATCGATATCACTCAATATTTCTATAAATATAAAATCTCCTATGATCAAAGGACGCGAGGATCTAGAAAAATTTATAATTTAAAAGAACACGTTCCAGCTCTTGATATAAATTGGACTGTGCACTTGGCAGGTGTGTGCCGCCGGCGAGACCGTAGACAACGCGGTAAAGGAGAAATAATATAATTGCAATAGAAATTTCATGCTTTTTCTCATAAAGCAGGGTAGGAAGAGGGAACCTAGTGTTAAGACACTGTTTCCTATTTTTCGTTTAATACATATAGTGAATGACGGAACTTAACGCCGCAGCCATTAATATTTATGTCTTGCTATGTTGCTTGTATGCTATCATGGTGGAATCTGTAAATATCTGAAAGTGCTATCGATGGTTGGAGGTTCAAACCTTAGACTGGGATTTTTTTGTCATAAGTGTCAAAACACTATAAAATATCTCAGATATATCTAATATCACATAATTTATTTGCATACCGTACTTTAACAACGGTAGAAACATTTAGAATTTGGTGTCGATAGAGTGGAGTACATACTCGTAACTATATTTATTCATTAAGACATATAAAATATATCTTATATTATTATTAATTGTATATCTAATAAAAGATAAATTATTTAATTTCTAGATTTAATTATTTAATTCATATAATATAATTTATCTCTTCTGTTGGTAGTTCATAGCTAAGTACAGAGACGATGAAGCCTACGGCTATGTCTTTCCCCCTAGTTTCTTAGATCAAAGTTCAAAGAGCTGTTGTATATAAACTTATAGTGCTTTTCAAATACCGATATTGCTTCTATGTTTTTAAATTACATGAATTAATAATTTTTAAGATATATATTTTTTTAATTTCACGCTGCGGCTGGAACACAGCAAGGTGGCCAGAGAGAGCTTGGGAATCTAGTGTTTAGACACTACGTTCCACTTACGATATTATATAGTAAAAAAAATACAAATTTGGCTCAAAAGGGAATGATTAAAACTTTCTCGATTTCCCGAGTAGGATTTGTATCAGCAACCATCACGTTGAGCCAGACAAGTCCCAACTGCGCTAGGATGGTTTTACCTGTTATGTTTAGTATAGACTTTGAGAAATGACGGCGTTAAAATGTGATTTATTAGTCCTCGACAGCGTTGAGTAATTAGGGAAAGCCCGGTTATTACTGTCGATTAACATTGAAAAAATAAGCTGTTACCTTGATTACACTCGGTAAAATTTGTAGCGTCGTTTTCAAGTAATTTATTTCTATAAAAAAAGTCGAAATTAAAAATTACTTACCTTGAAAATAACAATTTATTTTCTCAGTACATTTTCTATGTAACAAAAGACGATAAGCTGTTTATCAATCAAAATAGATATCACTTCTATGATGTTTTATTCTTTATTTTAATTTATTTAGCTCTATCCCGCATATACCCGTTTCTTGCAGTGTTAAGAAGTACATTCTCCACTTTTCGTCCAATATTAGAGACATTGTTTCAATAATAATGGAACTCAACGCCGAGATATGTCTTGTTACATAAATAAAAACAATTCATCGGGGATTTTCGGGGGAATAAATAAAAAAATCGAACCCACAATCGTCACGTTTACAATCAAACGTTGTGCCGTTGCTTCATGGCGGCTTCTAGAATTATTAGGTTATAATTAGGTTATTATTCCATGCCACTCAAAACGTTTCCAGAATTGAAAATTGCTTCCATGCTTCCAGAATTCGGCAGAGAATGGGGAACGGAGTCTCTTGACACTAGGTCTCCTCTACCTACTCTGCCGTGTGCCGAATACAGCGGGAAGCTGAAAAATAATAATACTATAGTGCCTTTACGCAACCTTTACATTACGTAATCAAGACTAATAAATTCACAGTGAATACGTTGTAACGAACACATTCGTTTCGGCTGATTGGGATAAATCAATTTAGTATGTTGATTATTTATTTTTTCCAATTTAGAATTTAGAATTCGGCGGAAAGTGAGGAACGGAGTGTCTTAACACTAGGCTCCCTCTAGGTTATATACTTTACGTTAATGGTTTCTATAGACTGTGTAGACATACGGTAGACTCGTACCTTTAGATCGCGAATTCAAAGCCGCAATTACGAACAACTTTAAATATATTGTAGGTACGTGGAGTTTGAACCTAAGATTTCTACAATCAGTAATTAGTACCAGACTTATTTAAAACATAAAAAAATTATATTATCTATATCTTGAAAATGTTCATATACTTACTATATATATGTGTACCTATATATTTTGTATATAATTAATTAATTATATGTGTACCTATTTATTTTGTATATAATTTTTGTAATTTTTTTATGTGCAATAAAGTATATTGTATTGTATTGTATTGTATTGTATATATATATATATATATATATATATATATATGTATATACAATACAATACAATACAATATATATATACAATACAATACAATACAATATACTTAATTGCACATAAAAAAATTACAAAAATTATATACAAAATAAATAGAAACGACATGTACAATAAGGCGGCCTTATCGCTTAACCCAGATAAGCCTGAAACTAAAATTTTCTGAAAATTTTGAAAAAAGTTACATTATTTAGTTTATTAGATCTTATGCAACATAAAAAAAATTATGAAAAAAAAATTAAGTGTAAGGCTTTCAGGGAAACAGCCGTCCTATATGTAGGACAGTAGGATAATAAGAGGAAATAAAAGACCATTTATGACAAAACAGAATGTAATCAAAAAGTGTAGTTTATTAGATAACTATTGATTATATTACCCATTGTTATATGTAATTTACTAGATTAACACTATTTATGAATGATATGTTTCAAAACACTTGACACACACTCCAACATCACATTTCTTGCAACGTGTCAAACATTTTTTGTGACATTGACGACAGTGTGTTTGCTTCGATTGAGGAATAACCAGATGATTCATTTGGTCTTTACGACCCAGTAAAAAAATTATCAAAAACTACGTGGTAAGGAAGGTCGAAGCCACGTGAAATCAGCACATCGCAAAAAGTGAGAACAACGCTTGCACCCAGCCCCAATTCTTTATATATTGGATTGCACATAGTTGTAGCACCTTGGTATGGTTCCATCCATAAAACATACCCTAACCGTGTAGCACCAACCCAAGCTTTGAACCCGTACCTAATAGGTTTACCTTTTATGTGCTGTTTGCAGCCATGTCTACCATAGTAGGGGATCATGGCCTCATCTACACTGTAATGCTCTTCAAGAGGAGAAAACTCTAAGAACTTTTTATTTAGAAGTGTAACTAGGGGGCGTACTTTTGTGTATTTGTCTTGCAAATCCAGATTATCATTGACATGAAGGTGGCGAAAAATAAAGTCAAATCTATCCCTAGTCATAGCCGAGCTGATCAATTCATTCTTTGTATCAGGGGAGTTTTCCCAATACATTCTTCTACGGGGGAGCCATGAATAACCACTAACCAACAATATGCCGATGAAACATTTCATATCTTCAGTGGTTATGTCTCCAGGCAAATTCTTTTTGACAGCATATTTATTGCTCTCTGACACCAACAACGAAATAACATCTTCATCTAAGAAGTTTTCAAACCACTCAATTGGGCGCTTATCTTGGCAAGCGCCTTGAACATCTGGCCAATTCACGGGATTTTTTGCCAAGTCCCGTTTTCTCCATGCGTAGGTACGCCTACGTTTAGTTCGACCTGTAGAATCAGAAGGTTCTTCTTCTGTATCACTCACCATAATCTGCCCTTGAATCATTACTTCAGCCGGTTGAAGCAGAATGTTTCGTGGCAAATTATTCAAAGTTACATTATCTTCTTCACCCGAATCTTCGTCAGTGAGACAGTCAGGATCAACAGGAGGAGGTAGAATACATATCAGTCGTTCTCTATAATCTTCTTCATTATCAGAAACATTTTCTAAAGCATCTAAAATTTCATGCGCAGCTAACGGTCTGTAAAGAAAAAGTTGTATTATTGTACTAAAATCATGTATATTATCCTACTGTCCTATATATAGTACGCTAGTATTTGTAACAAGTTATACGTAATTTATTTATATTATTTTGCTAGAATATTTATTTAGTACAAAAGTTAAGGTTATCAACTAGATATTAACACAGAAAAAAACAACTCACGAGTAAAATATAACTTTTTATACATACCTGTCATTTGCCATGTCTGCAACGCACTTTTATTACACACTTATAAGGTAAAATATAAGGTAAAAACTGTTAAAATAACTGTCTTTTTATTTTTTCTAATAAAGCTGACACGTTTCTTACTGCAAATCATAAGACTAAATAATCTTAGATAAAGAGGGTATTCTGAATTTTTTTTTATTTCTACTGTCCTAAATATAGGACAGTAGGCTTATCTGGGTTAAAGCGATCTCTTCCAGGCAACCTTTGGTCGTTGGAGTTGTATAAAAAAAGAGATGGTGGATGGTGCATTAAATTGCTGGAGATTATTTAATAGTAGAAATAAAAATAAAATACATATACATACATATATATATATATATATATACTACGAATATATATTTATATAAATAAATATATATATCACAAATGAGCCTGAAATTCCACAGTGTTCCAACATTTCATGTCATACCTTATCCACTGTAGCGTCAAAGCAAGCTTCTATTATCGTCTAATCTAGTTATTGCTTGACATTACGAGCGGTTCTACTACAAAGTAAATACGCCCGACAAGTGATAATTTGTTGTTATTGTGCTCTAAATAATATAATAATAACAAATAAGTATCCTGGACAGATCAGGATAGGAAGAACCTGGAAACTTAGGGTTAAGACGTTGGTTGCCATTAAGACACTTTAATTTCCCACTTTAAAATTCTGATGACATTGCGTGTTGAGTGAAGGAATTCAACGCTGCAAAATATGAATGAAAATATTATGATAAAAGAAATAAAACGATAAAATCAATGGGCTACAGCAATCAACGTCTTGTATTAACAAGAAATTGGCTTGGCCCATTCTGACAGCGTCTGACTGTAAAAGCGATTTATGTGGTTTCGATTCTCGCTCATCTCGCACCGGTAGACAAATTCAACATTCAACACGGAATGCCTCGAAAATAGAATAAAAAGTGGAGAACGGAGGATCTCAACACTACCTTACTTTTCTCTATCCTTCTACTAGCGAAAAATCGTTTAGCTGAATCATTTAAAAATGGACCTCACATAAAAAATCTATCAATAAAACAAATGGAAACTCGCAACAAAATTGTGATTGACACTAGACGCGAAGCAACGGCGTTGATTGATGATATATTGACGTTTTTATTCTGGTTGAGTTCAGTATATTGTCAATCACGTTCAGCTTAAAGGGTTTTTAGGACTCTATATCTAATAAAATAGCTTTAGATATGGAGTATAGGATTCGTTTCAATTTGCGCAGTAATGTAGTTTTAATTGATTTTAAATACAAATTTAAAGAAAAAAATATTTAGTTTTTTCTTATTAAGTAATCTTGCCATAACATACAAGAAATATGATATAATTTCCCTCTTTTCCCACGATAAATGAAATTCAAATACTATTTCAAAATATTGTTTGTTCAAATAGTTTGGCAGGTACTTTTGAACGTCGTCGTAATATAAAGCCAACATCTTAATTCCATACGTTTCTATCCTATAAATATTTTTGTAGAGAAATAAAGTTTCCTATTGCGTTCATCACTCTGGAAAAAGCACGACGTGGAATTCCGCCACTCAACACACAATACTTCCAAAATTCTTCAGAAAATGAGGAACAGAGTGTCTTATCACTAGGTGCGGAATACAGTGTGAAACATAGAAAAGTTCATTCTTAATTAACATCGTCAAGAAAAAAAACGTCAATAAAAAAAAATAAAAAAAAATCATCAAGACATTTAAATGCGATTTAGTTACTTCAAATAACAAAATAAAACTAACTTATTATGAGTGCGTAAGTGAAGAAAATCCAGTGTTAAGATACTCCGTTCTCCACATTCCGGCTACGACGGGATCAACCATTTAACACATTGGCCACAAGTAATTGGCCATAACGTTTATTAATATAAATGTTATTACCAAATCGGCTTCTATTTACGTCTTCTTAACTGTTATTGTGCCATTATATGGAGTAATCAATCTATCTGAAAGACATTAGAGTAAACGGTGGAAAATATTTTATAATATATTATTCATTTGACGCCAGTGACTTAAGGACTGTAGCGTGCGGCTATAGTGAAAGTGACAGGTTGTAAGTTCGATTCTCACTCGAGGAAGTGTATATGTTATATTATCATTTCCTGGCTCTGGTAACATCTGACAAAGCGTAGGCGTTGATATCCGGCGGAGGTTCTTTTCAAAAGCTTGCTAAAAACGACATTACTTTATATAAACGGAACGGTGTGGCGGAACTTAACGCCGTTATTTGTAATTAAGATTTTAAATTGTAAAAAAATTTTACAAACCTCCAGTAGGTTGTTGAAGCTTTTAAGAACTGATTGCTGTGTATATTAAACGGGCTTTTATTCTTAATATCTGTCATTCTGTTCTGTTTGGGAATCAAATCCACATCCTGTCAATTTTATGATTACACTTTGTGGCCCTGCGCTACGACTAGCCTCAATGAATGAAAAAAATAATAAAAATGTAATTATTTTACAATCAAATTATGACTCGGTGCAGTAATAATTGCGATATGTAACAGTTAACTTTGACACCAATAGAAAAGGAAGTGTTTTGACACTTAGATAACTCTGCCTAAGCGAAAAAAGCGTGAAATTGCAAAAAAGGGACATTACAAAAAATATACATATGTATACGTACACATTTCCCCATAACATTCTCAAACAGAGTTGATTGAATTTTCTGTGGAAAAATATTTAAAAACCAAACCAAAACGTAAGTCGCTTATGTAAATATCCAACGTGGGCCGGCTGGAGTTTGTCATTTACATGATTGTGCTAGTTTCCAAATTTACTTTGAGTTACAATTTATTTTTTTAGAATATTTGCTAACCTACATACAGTATACCTATGCTGTACTTATATTGTTCTGGTTTGGATTCCCACTAGGGAAATTAGCATTTTCAATTCCTTTCTCTAGTGACAAATAGAAAACTTCTTGATGTTTTTCTTCGTTTCCGCGCTACGTGTGTATAGATTGGAAGACAATTTATAGCTTCAATGAATTAGTAGTTCCTGAGATTTGGCGCAATCAACCCAACAGACTCATCAGCTTGAAAATATAAGAGAAGTATGTAATGCGTCTAATACAATATTCAACATTTCTTTAGCTCACGCAAAACCAAATGAAATACATAGTTAAAATTAAACCTCGTAAAGCTTAAGTAAATAATGTTAAACTCGATCTAGCTCTATCAAAACTAAGCCTCCAGGGCTTATATGGAAAGAGTGCCGTCCGTTGATTCAATTTACCCTGGTAATTGCAATGAGTGTCTCCGGAGACTTGGAATAATTCTTGTTAGTGTTTTATTATGTCTCTATGAGCAGATATTTCTGTTGTTCTATAATTTTTAAATATATAGTATATATAGTATACATCATAACATCATGTTGTGTTGAGACAGAGAGTGGGTAGTGCTAAGACACTACTATCCCCCAAATTCTGGCAATACGTGTTGAGTTGCAGATTTCAACGCAGCCTTCAAATTTTCCTTTGCCTTGAAAAAGGACGGAATAAGATCTTTTGTTGTCGTAATTTTGCTTAGGTCTGAGCAGTGACTGTTAATGCGACGTGTGTAAGTTCGACTTCTCGTAGCGTTCATAGTGGCGTTGAGTTTTGCTACTAAGTATGCATTGTCTCGAAAGTTTGGTGATGCGGGGGCAT
Organism: Heliconius cydno galanthus; assembly: GCA_036379175.1. NCBI lineage: Eukaryota > Metazoa > Arthropoda > Insecta > Lepidoptera > Nymphalidae > Heliconius > Heliconius cydno. Next base: position 75,440 of record JAKRZM010000385.1, read on the forward strand.
TGGGGGGTAAATAACCCTTTTAGGTTCCCTGTACCTACTATGCTATATGCTATATGCTGTACCTACTATGCTATACGCTATGACCCTTAAAAAATCTGTTTAAAATAATTTCAATTAAAATTCGAGTGTGCTTTATTTTTAGTTTCAGGTATCTCTTGAATATAGCAGATTAGTAGGATAGCTTAGCTCGATTTTTACTGAAATTTTCAATAAAATATTTTTTATTTTAATTTTCTCGCCATAGTAATAATACACGGCGGTGAGTTCCGCCACTCAACACGCAATGCTTCGAGAATTCGACAAAAAGTGGAGTATTTATGCGAACGTAGTGTAACAAATCTACTTATTTATAATTCTATTAATTCTCTTAAGAACTTTTGCTTATACAAAATAACAAATATTATATTAACTTTATGTTGCGTAAAAATGTCGGATTATATTATGAAATAAATAAACTTAATTACATGTTNCAGCAATCAACGTCTTGTATTAACAAGAAATTGGCTTGGCCCATTCTGACAGCGTCTGACTGTAAAAGCGATTTGTGTGGGTTCGATTCTCGCTCATCTCGCACCGGTAGACAAATTTAACATTCAACACGGAATGCCTCGAAAATAAGGCGAAAAGTGGAGAACGAAGGATCTCAACACTAGCTTACTTTTCCCTACCCTGCTATTAGCGAAAAATAGTGAATCTGTACCATTTAAAATGGATCTCACATAAAAAATCTATCAATAAAACAATTGGAAACAAAAATTGTGATTGACACTAGACGCGAACAACGGCGTTGATTGATGATATATTGACGTTTTTATTCTGCTTAGTTCAGTATATTGTCAATCACGTTCAGCTTTAAGGGTTTTTAGGATTCTATATCTAAAACAGCTTTAGATATGGATTTGTTTGGACTTGCGTGTGATTTTAAATACAAATTTAAAGAATACAATTTAAAGTATGAGGAAATCCTCATTAAGTAATCTCTCCATAACATACAAGAAATATGATATAATTTCCCTCTTTTCCCACTACAAATGAAATTCAAATACAAATTCCAAATATTGTTTGTTCAAATAGACGTTGACAAGTCCTTTTGTACGTCGTCGTAATATAAAGCCAACATCTTAATTCCATACATTTATCCTTTAAATATTTTTGTAGAGAGTGATAAGGTTTCCTATTGCGTTCCTCGCTCTGGAAAGGGTAAAGCACGACGTGGAATTCCGCCACTCACAGATTGCTTACAGAATTCTCCAGAAAATGAGGAACAGAGTATATTATCACTAGGTGCGGAATACAGAGTAAAACATCAAAAAACTTTCTTAATTAATAATCAAAAAAATAAAAAAAAAACATCAAGACATATGTAATTAAATGCGATATAATTACATAAGATAACAAGATAAAACTAACTTATTCATAGTAAGTGAAGAAAATCTAGTGTTAAAATACTCCGTTCTCCACATTCCGGCTATTTAACCTAATATTGACAGAATCCAACATTTAACACATTGGCCACAAGTAATTGGCCATAACGTTTATTAATATAAATGTTATGACCAAATCGGCTTCTATTTACGTCTTCTTAACTGTTATTGTGCCATTATATGGTGCAATCAATCTATCTGAAAGACATTAGAGTAAACGGTGGAAAATATTTTACTCATCTGGTGCCAGTCATGGCTCAGGGACTAGCGTGCGGCTATAGTGACAGGTTGTGGGTTCGATTCTCACTCGAGGAAGTGCATTTGTAATATTTTCATTTCCTGGCTGGTAACGTCTGACAAAGCATAGGCGTTAATATCCGGCGTACAACACACAACGCCTCTAGAATGCCTCTATGGCGGAAGATGGGGAACAGAAGTGTCTTTATGGGAACAGAGTGTCTTAAAAGTAGGTTCCTTTTGAAAAGCTTGCTAACGGAACTTAACGCCGTTATTTGTAATTAAGATTTTAAATTGCAAAAAAGTTTTACACACCTCCAGTAGGTTGTTGAAGCTTTTAAGAACTGATTGCTGTGTATATTAAACGGCCTTTTATTCTTAATATCTGTCACTCTGTTCTGTTTTTGGGAATCGAATCCACATCCTGTCAATTTTACGATTACACTTTGTGGCCCTGCGCTACGACTCGCCTCAAAAAATGAAAAAATAAATAAAAAATAGTAATTATTTTACAATCAAATTATGACTCGGTGCAGTAATAATTGCGATATGTAACAGTCAACTTTGACACCAATAGCAAAGGAAGTGTTTTGACACTTAGATAACTCTGCCTACTATGCTAAGCGGAAAAATCGTGAAATTGCAAAAAAGGGACATTACAAAAAATATACATATGTATACGTACATATTTTCCCATAACATTCTCAAACAGAGTTGATTGAATTTTCTTTGGAAAAATATTTAAAAACCAAACCAAAACGTAAGTCGCTTATGTAAATATCCAACGTGGGCCGGCTGGAGTTTGTCATTTACATGATTGTGCTAGTTTCCAAATTTACTTTGAGTTACAATTTAATTTTTTAGAATATTTGCTAACCTACATACAGTATACCTATGCTGTACTTATATTGTTCTGGTTTGGATTCCCACTAGGGAAATTAGCATTTTCAATTCCTTTCTCTAGTGACAAATAGAAAACTTCTTGATGTTTTTCTTCGTTTCCGCGCTACGTGTGTATAGATTGGAAGACAATTTATAGCTTCAATGAATTAGTAGTTCCTGAGATTTGGCGCAATCAACCCAACAGACTCATCAGCTTGAAAATATAAGAGAAGTATGTAATGCGTCTAATACAATATTCAACATTTCTTTAGCTCACGCAAAACCAAATGAAATACATAGTTAAAATTAAACCTCGTAAAGCTTAAGTAAATAATGTTAAACTCGATCTAGCTCTATCAAAACTAAGCCTCCAGGGCTTATATGGAAAGAGTGCCGTCCGTTGATTCAATTTACCCTGGTAATTGCAATGAGTGTCTCCGGAGACTTGGAATAATTCTTGTTAGTGTTTTATTATGTCTCTATGAGCAGATATTTCTGTTGTTCTATAATTTTTAAATATATAGTATATATAGTATACATCATAACATCATGTTGTGTTGAGACAGAGAGTGGGTAGTGCTAAGACACTACTATCCCCCAAATTCTGGCAATACGTGTTGAGTTGCAGATTTCAACGCAGCCTTCAAATTTTCCTTTGCCTTGAAAAAGGACGGAATAAGATCTTTTGTTGTCGTAATTTTGCTTAGGTCTGAGCAGTGACTGTTAATGCGACGTGTGTAAGTTCGACTTCTCGTAGCGTTCATAGTGGCGTTGAGTTTTGCTACTAAGTATGCATTGTCTCGAAAGTTTGGTGATGCGGGGGCATTGGGGGGTAAATAACCCTTTTAGGTTCCCTGTACCTACTATGCTATATGCTATATGCTGTACCTACTATGCTATACGCTATGACCCTTAAAAAATCTGTTTAAAATAATTTCAATTAAAATTCGAGTGTGCTTTATTTTTAGTTTCAGGTATCTCTTGAATATAGCAGATTAGTTAGTTAGCTTAGCTCGATTTTTACTGAAATTTTCAATAAAATATTTTTTATTTTAATTTTCTCGCCATAGTAATAATACACGGCGGTGAGTTCCGCCACTCAACACGCAATGCTTCGAGAATTCGACAAAAAGTGGAATATTTATGCGAACGTAGTGTAACAAATCTACTTATTTATAATTCTATTAATTCTCTTAAGAACTTTTACATATACAAAATAACAAATATTATATTAACTTTATGTTGCGTAAAAATGTCGGATTATATTATGAAATAAATAAACTTAATTACATGTTTCAAGGGTTTTACGAATAAATGAGCTCGAGCTTTAGATTACAAGTGAGCTTTGACGTAAAGAAAAAAAAGTTAAAAAGAAATTATAAGCGTAGAGTTCGCAAAAGGTCTTTTCAAATAAAAATGTTGTAAGCAAAAGCACTTGTAAAATATTCATAAAAAAGGCAGTATTGTATTTATAAGTATTATATATTTATGAAAAATAATATTTTTTGAAGAAATAAATATGCGGCGTAAGTAAGATTTCAGTGATGTTTATTATGTTCTGTATCGTATAAAGAAAAATGTTTAATTATTTCACATATATTTAGGCAGGCGGTAGAAATCCTCAATTCGAAACATTACAGTACGATCAAAGATTAGTGGCCGCCCGGAAATTAAGTTTTCTAAACTTTTGAGCATTGATCACTCGGCAAGGAAATAATCCAAAGTAAGAAAAAATATTTTTTTTTTATTCTTTTCATTGTATTTCCCCATTCCAGTTGAGCTTGGTGTTAATAGAGCAAGAAAATGAATATATATCATTCCCCCGAATGGATATCAAATCTACATGCGTAAATAACTGCACTAAAATGACTTCTTATCCCTATTTCCTTTAAATATATGAGTAAGTTTTCAGTTCTGTAAACATTAAAAAGGATATATGATACCCCCATAATACACATGGTATATTTTTCTATAAAAATAATTTACAATAACTCAATTTCCCAACGGTCCCACAAAGTCCTTATTATTTTTATGGAAAATAAAAAAAATCTACCATCGCGTGTGCGCACGCATTTACCATAATCTTTTCAATAGGCTTTATGAAAATAGAAAGAAATCTTGCTTTAAATAATAAGGCATTAGCGCCCCGGGGGACCGTAGCTGGTCATTTGTCTTCGAAGACTGGGTAAAGTAGATGTTCCTTTCTGTTTGTTTAATAATTGTTTTAATCAGGGCTTTTGGTGCAGTACACGTATGATAGTAAAACGACGGTTCTAGGTTCGATTATCTGTCGAGGGAATTAATTATTTTTATGTTTCTTTGACAACAAGGCGAAGCGCGGTGTTAAAGTCCGCCGTTCAAGGTGTAATGTTTCAAAAAATTAAAAATTACCTAGTGTCAAGTTGATAAGAAAGTGGGGAAGGAAGTGTCTTATTTGGTGTTATAACATAAAAAATATTAAGATTTGTGTGTAATGTTGGAAAGCGATGGTCTTATTATAAACAACTAGCGATGCGTTTCCTTACATTCTACAAGGATCCTACATGCTCTCAGGTTCAGTTATACTCTGTATATATATATATATATATCCATACCTATATTATAAATTCGAAAGTAACTCTGTCTGTCTGTCTGTCTGTCTGTCTGTCTTTTACGCAATCAGGGCCAAACCGCTAATTTAATTGTGATAAAATACTCATATAGAGATACTTGAGGGTCCCGGGATGAACATAGGATACTTTTTTTTTCTCATATTTGTAATATTTTCGTTATATACCAATATATTAAAATAATTAATTTGACAAGGAATTTATTCCGCCATGTTAATAACAATCGTCGCTACGCGTTGCTAAGCAACAGCTTGCAAAGTTTGCTGTTTTAAGAAAACGTCACCCACAGTGAGTTTGCTTAATGCATACATGGTGCGCGCCGATATAGATTTATACAAATCTCTTTATACAAATCATTAACAAAAATTAGATGATTTCTATAATTTGATATTCATCCTTATGAAAATAAATATAATAGTCACTTTTAGCATTTCATCTAGATGGAAATTATAATTTACTGTATAACATTCTAATAAATAATTAAGATGTGACTGATTCCAAATGACCTAGCCTTCGGGCGGCATAATATGAGTATGACCGACGCGAACGGGCGGATGACTTTGATGATTTTGTAAATTTTTATAGATTTTCGAATTACTATTATTTTTTATGTAATTATTTGCTGCTTATAATTAATTTATCTCAGTTCGGTTATCTATACCGATGTTATACACTTAAAATATCGTAATTTTAATCATTTGAGATTTTATTTAATATTGTTCGCAAAAATTAATAATTATTTAATATAGAAAAATGTTTAGTACGCGCGCACGGCAAACTTTAGGTACTTTTTCAAATATTAAGAATTTCCTTTAGTTACTTTTGCTTCTTTTGTTTGTTCATTCGGTTACTTAGATATTTTTTCTAATAATAAATCTCCACTTATTATTATTTTTTAACTTATTTTAATGGCTTATATTTTCGCAGGCGTAGCCGCGTCCGGGCCCACTAGTATATATATATATGTGTACATTGTAAATAATACAGAAGTAAAAAAAAAAAATTTTAAATAAGTTTAACCTCAATTTTTCTTTATAAACATTGCTCTGAAAGCATCTTTCCAAATGCCATAAATTTTGATATAAAAGACAGTGTTAGCTAAACATGTCAGGCACTGCTACTGTGACGTACATAATTATATATTTGAAATCTTATTTATCTTTAAATAGTATTAAAAAGTACCATCCACCGAGGTACGTCTCTGATTTTAATGTGGTTTTTCAAAAGGTTTTCTCGAAAAGTATTAAACTTCTAGTGACCTGGAATAGCCGTTGAGAGGATTCTAGCTGCTGAGAGAATTCTCTGTGGGGGCTAATCAAGGGGAGTCTTTGACCATTAGGCCATGTCGCTTCGAGGCGCGGACGTGCCGTAACTCGTAAGCTAGGCCTGGCCTCGTCGCCGGTTGTGAGACTGAGAAGTAGAAATTCATGAGGAAGGATATGGTAGAAAGATATACAGATAGTACATAGCTTTACAAATGATAAAGAAGATAGCATTAAACTAGCGACCGGTTCAAACTTTTTACGCGGGTGATACCGTGAGAGGTACTCTAGTTAAAACTTGAAAATTAAGAAAAAACACAATTATTTGAATTGCTAATGTATCTATATAAAATAATGTTATTTTTATTATTAATATTTACATTATCAGGGTACAGCAGTTTTTAAAGTCACGTCCCCTTAATAAATTATCACATATAAATATCTATTTAGAAGAAATAGGTAGGTATATATAGGCTAGTAAAAACAGAATTTTAATAAAAAATACTTTCTTAAAGTTTCTATTTCTAATTGCTTCCTAGGGACTAATTAAAAGTTACAAATTCCGACGACATCTTGAAACGGTGTTCTAATCTTGAGTTAAACTTATAGTATAGTTTACTTCAAATGTAAATTGTATCGATTATAAAATAAATGTTAAGGATCCCGATGTTGTATCCCGCAGTTAGCAGGGTACGCGGAAGGAACCTGAGAAGCGCATAGTGTTAAGTCACTCTGTACCCATTAAATCAGGTTCCCCACTTTCTGCTGAATTATCGAGGGAATATTAAATATTTCATTCCCCAGAGTGGGAGTTGAACCCTCAACCGTCGCGCTTACACGTATAAATATACTTGATTTACAACAAAAAATAACAATATTTACATCTGAAAGCTAACTTATCCTATATGAACATAGATAGACCCTTTTAAAAACTTTATATTAAAATGTCGCCAAAAGTCGAATCCCTAAAATATCCACCCCAATATGTACAGAGAGGAAGTTCTTCTAAAAGCTATTCTTTTACTTAACTTTTACAACATTAATTGAATTTTTAAGCCTTTGTTATTTTTTATCCAATCTCATTTTTTCTTTATAATAGGAAAAATTAAAAAGTGTAACTTTTGTCTTAATTCTTTATTTATAGACATTACTAGCGTTGCGTCGTGACTTCACTCGTCAATATTCGTTTTGGTTTTATTAAAAAACATTTTTCCAAGTAGATCCCTTTATAACTAACTATTTAGCTTTATAATATTTAGTATGACATACTAATAAATATAGATATATTTTTTCATCGATATATCTATTAAATAGATAATAAATCTTTCCAAAGGGAAGTATGATAAGGCATTATCGAGTTATTGTCGACCCTCATATGTCATAATCTGATGACTATAGAATTTGGACGTGTTCGTGTGATATATAAATCGATATCAACACTTTCTTATACTAACATAACTAGTGTGCTCTCATTACATTTCTTAAAAACAAGCAAATATATTTATTAGCTTCACATAGTATCTCGCAGTTCCTTATTTAAGGCAGGGTAGGTACAAGTTTAACGCGTTTTTCCTTGTAACCAGAGCTGAGAAATGCATTATTATGTATTATTCATTCTCCTGACTGGGAATCGAACTCAGAACCATCGGATGTTGTGCCGTAGCGCCATGAACAGGTTTCATTATTTAGTTTAGTATTTCAATATAACAGATTTTTCAATTTAATAGGAAAAATGTATCTAAAATAAACAAGAACAAAGTTTGTACCGGATATTGAGTCTCTATTTCCTGTTTCGTGGAACAGAAAATATTCATGTTTTATTACAATGCCATATATTCATTCTTTGACTTGAAGTATACTTAGAAAACAAAGGCGACGTTTTAAATTTTATTTTGAAATAAAATCACTATTGGTAATATAATATATATTGACTGTTTTCGAGAGGCGAGGGAGCGAGTTCGAATTTTGATATTTTTCTCAATATTTTCATTTATTTCATGTGTGTAAACGCGACAGGTTGTGGGTTCGATTCCTACTACAGGAAATAAAATATTTAATATTTGCATTTCTTTGTTAGGCGTCGAGGCAAAGTGCGGCGTTGAATTCCGCCACTCAACACGCAATACTTCCGGATTACGCCGAAAAATGTAGAGCGGAGAGTCTTAACACTGGGTTCCCTCTGTCTACCCTGCTATTAGCACGTTAAAGCATGAAACTGAGAAAGAGAAAACCAATTCAAACTGCAAAACATACTACATTCTCCATACATCACCAAGTTTTATATAAAGGAAAAGTGTGGCCTCTGTACAATATACAAGTATAATAAAAAGGAACGCCAAATGTACGAGTAAATGCTCAAGTTTTTGTAGAAACAACGCTTACTTATTACAGGCCCTCAGGATCATAATTCCTGCTAACAGAGTAAATTGCTTACGGCTGTACATTTTAAACAACATTAATTCTATATAGGACGTCGTCGTGCAGGGGCACAAGCGTGTGACTAAACGCGAGGGTTGTGAGTTCGATTTTTACTTGGGGCAAATAATTATTGGATCTGGTAACAACTGAACTCTGAGAACCGCCACCAAACACGTTATGTTTCGAAAATTGGCTGGGAAGTAATGAACGGAAGGTTATAACACTAGATTCCCTATATCGACTCTCCTATTTACGGGATACAGCTGAAAAAATTAAAATAAAAAAAAATGTTTTAGTCCAATAGTCCAAATTTATTTTAAAATTTAATACCATTAATATACATATTTATATATTTCCAAGTCCCCCAAGTATGATGAATTAAAAAGAAATGTTTCAAAGGAAAAGATTTTCTCAACAGGCACATAAATTAATAAAGCCCTTAATAAAGTCGGAAAGCTTTTAAAAATTTAAATGGTTTTCAATATTCAACTTGATTGTTAATTAACGGATTTATTTCGCAGGCACTTTTTTTGCTATACGGTATGTTTTGTTAATACCTATTTATTATGAATGTATGAGGCAGCGTGGGGGAAGTAGGGGGAACGAAGTTTTTTTTATTTTCCCGTTCTGTTAAGAGAAAATGTGTTGAGTGGGATAAAACGCTAAGTTGAAAAAAAAATATTTGTACATAACAAGTATAAGGATTGCGATTCGTCCGAGCGTATGTTTGTTATATTTTTATGTATTTTTAAATAATATATTAAGATTGGTGGGCGGAGTTCGAACCTATAACTACCGCGTTTACGGTAAAATGGCGTTACATTGTGCCATGGTCGCTTAAAAGGAAAATATTTGGAACGAATAAAAATATATAACTTTACCCTGTATCCAGCATATACAGAGGGAACCAAGTGTTAAGACATTCCATTCTCTACTTACCGCCGAATTTTCGAAGCATTACTTCATGAGTGGATTAGCTTAACATCGATCATTGTCTTGTTATCAGAGCGAGACAATATAATAAAATTCTGTTAAAGAAAATCGAGCCAAAATCAAAATCGCGTGGCAGAGCTTAACGCCGCGATTTTTACCTCGTTATCAATGCCAGGTAATAAAAATATTACATATTTTATTTACTCAAACCGGAATCGAAGCTACAACCTGTTGCGTTTACAGTCACACTTTGTACCCCTGGGCCATGTGGCATTATAATGTAACCAAATGCCGATATACTCATCAATTATACGAAATCCACGATCCCACCCTATAAAATCATGATTCTAAATCACCGCATTAAATTTCAATTGCAAAGATTTATTTAACTGCGATTTACGAGTGTTCAGTTTGTTCCTCCTTTGATAGTATCGACGTTTGCTTGTTTTAGTGCAAGTAATAAAATGTAGTTCTAGCCAATTTTTAGTATAATTACACTGGATCAGCCTTGAGATGTTCTCGGATTTGGTTTTTATTGTTTTTCTTTCTTTACACTCTTGCGTATATTTTATTTTAGCTTCACACTGTAGTCCGGACATAGCAGGATAGACAAATGGAACCTGGGAACCTGCTGTTGAGACCCGACGGAACGAACAACGGCGGAAGGAACGGAACCCGTGAACGTTCACCATATTCCGCCGAATTATGTAGGAGTGTTGAGTGACGAAACTCACAGCCGTGCTTTACCTGGCTACCAGTGCAAAGAGATAAAAATATGAAATATTTAATTTACTCAAGTGGTAATCGAATACACATCCTTTTGCGTTTACAGTTTCACTTGTACCCCTTCGCCAAGACTGATCTTGCGTATGCGAATCTGGGTATCGAACCCACGACTACTATGTCTACATTCAGAAACTTTACAAATACGACATAATCCTTTTAAAATTATGTTTACAAACAATAAACTGATATGAGTTGCGGATGAAATAACAATTCAGGGTGAAAGTTCAAAAGGGGTGCAAATTCCACTCCTTTATACGATACAGTGCTAATGTTGCTGCGAATAAAAAGAGGAGTCGTTTTCATTTTCCTTGGAGCTGGAATAATTAACGGCTTTGTCCTGTTTTTCTAGTGGAAAACGAAGTTTAAGCTCGTTTATACTGTATTTCAGTAAATTATTTCATTTATCTTTTGTGTGGAGTCTTTTTTGTGGTATATTCGCAATGTATGCGGCGTTTAGTTCCGCCATTTAATATGTAATTCCTCTGCTTTCTTGGGCGATGCTTGTTTATTTTAAATTGGGTATTATTCAATAGGTCCGTTGGTTAAAGAGGTTAGACCTAAAACTATTATTTTGTTATAAAATAAAGTGACTTCAGCTGCTTCTAGTGGTTAGATGAGGTCTAGAATAATTTTTTAAAATGTAGTTATATTTTAATTTATGAATTAAGTCCAGTTTCTTCAAAGTTCTTCATCATAAATTAAGTATAAATAAGTTTTTTTCACTTTACTTAAAATTAATAAGTGAAAAATAAATAAATGTATATTAACAAATGTACAATCGACACGTATATATTTTGTTAATAACTAATGTTTGCACGTAAATGAATAAAACGTTAAACAACCATACCTCTTTGCCTATCATACGCGTTAATACATTCACTTGTCTGGAACTGGCTGATCAGGGCAGTCTTGCCCACGCCTGGAGCTCCCACCATGGCAACGCGGTGGCAGGCTACTGGTTTTCGTTCTTGAGACTCTGGTGCAGATTGGGCGGGCGATGATGGGGCTAGGCTCCCTGATCGGGAACGACGTCGACGGAACGAGTCTCCTCGGTTGACAATTCCTGTAAAGAAAAACAACATTTCAAGAAACAAGTAATATTTTTTGTTGCAATTGTTTCAACATTTTAATTTTAATTCGTTTTTGTATTTATTAATTATACTTATTTTGTCTGTGTTTTTTTGGTTTATTTATTTGTTTTACTGTCATTCTTTACTTTTATATTAAAAGTGTGGTTTGAATATAAATTTCTTTTGGCTTACACTACGATATGGGAGACATGTAAAGGTAAGTTAGAAAGTTGTTAATGTTTTAACATCTTTACTTTTCGTTTTTCGTACGAATTTGAACTCCCTAATCTCATACAAATATAATATTAGCCACAAATAATTCATCCACAATATATCGATATTTTAAACTGAGATAAAATTTAAAAGAGGTCGAATTTGTAAAGCTTCAGAAACAGTTTAGACATGTGATGTCAGATTTATTGTTTTGAAATGGCGCTGACGTCAATCGAGAAGTGCGCCCGATACGTTCTAAACTTTCTCGCTGTATCGTGTTACGAATGCGTTGTATTGGAAAAAATATTATACAATACACTATAGCTTCACGCTGTATCCCGCATATAATAAAGTAGGCAGAGGGAACCTAGTGTTAAGACACTCTGTTGCCCACTTTCCCCCGAATTCTCGGGTCATTGCGTATTGATTGGGTAAGAAAGGGTATAAAGTAAAAAAAAAAATATTGTTAGCATATTGGTGTAAAAGTGGGTAGATTTAGGTGAAAAAGACAATAATAGCAGTGGAATTGTGTCAAACGGGAACAGTTGCTTGTAGACGGAAGCCCTGATTGGAAGGTATCTAGTGTGTAGTGTTGTTATTGAGTGATACATGTCACTTATTGTAATTACGTGGAACCTCTGTCCGAGTACGTTAAAAACATATAGACGGTATGTATTTTTATCGTGTTTATTTTAAAAACATTAACCTCTTCCGTTTTCTAACAATATTATACATTTTGAAATGACAACCTACCTCCATACAATTTTACCTATGAACAAATATTCATCCAGAATTAGTTCCTCTGACACATTTTAAAGTACCGACTACCGAGCCCTTACAATCATTAGCTAGTACATCATGACGCATTTCCTGTTAGGTATACTTCTAAGAAAACTACCAAATTAATTGGCAGTACTTAATATATGCAAGTGATGCTTAAATTTATTTATAGACCTGCGTAAGATCTAAAGATTTCTACTCTAATAAGAATGAGCTGACATCTCATGATTTTTGGCAGCTTCACACTTAAACCAGAATAACAGAGTACACCAAGTATAGCAAGAGCGAAGGGGCCCCATTAAGGACTACGTTGAACTCGCAAGGGTGCATCCAAAAATAAATATTCGGGTGAAAATTATAAAAAGCAAGGAAGTAATCATACAATACATCTCTTTGTTGATGGAAATGTAAAACTATTTAATTTAAAAGGAGTTCGTTCATGCCTAAGTATTACCCGCTCATTAGCGTTATGCACTTCGTTCTACATTTTCCGCCCGATTTCAAAATGTTACATGATGAGCGGAACTTAACCCCGCACTTTATCTCACAAAAGCAGGGAATTGTATATACTCAATGGTGCAAAGACCTGAATTATAAAATTTAAAAATTCTCTGCTGATCTGATACGAGTAGATATATTTTATTAAAGTTTATTTTTGCAAAGTTTTATAGATGGATGAGTATTATCTTGGGAATTAAGAGAGTGAAAAGAAAGTATCTTTGCTTGTGTATGTTATATATTTTTGTATATATGTAGGTATTATTTTGGTGTCCAACTGGTTCAAAAAAAATGCGTTTTTGCTAAAAAGTTCCAATTTCATTTTCGTCATGTATCCAAATCCATTTTTTTCTGAAGCCCAGCAAGTCGCTAATATATGGGTATCAGACGCTACGATCACAAGTTCGTCAATTTCAGACGTTGGGGACAGCTATCCAGATGTAAATTGATCAATTAAGCTGACATGACACAGCTTTGTTCGATACCAGATGAAATATCAGGTTAGGGAGACATGGTCACTGGCTCGTATGTACCTTGTGCACAGAGTGTTGTCGATGTAATCAAAATAGAAATGTTACAATATATAGGCCCATCGTGAGTCAATTATTTTTATTATGGTCTTCTACTAAATTAAAGTGCGGTGTTGAGTTACGCCTCTTAACTCACAGTGTCTAACAAATACTAGGTTCCCTCTACTTAACAAGATAAAAAGACACTTTATGTCTTATCAGTTTTAATTCTTCTAATCATTATGTCACAAGTGAGTTGTTCTAGCCATTAGTATAATATTTTTTTATAAGTTACTAATTTATAACTTAATAAGATAAGCATAAGAATAGAAAGCTTTTACATACGAGCTGGTCCATAAAATTTCTTTTTAAAACCTTTAAAGTACACGGTGTAGAAATGGATTTCCATATATTGCATATTATGACTATAACTATGCAAAGTGAAATTCTGAATATATTATATAAGGATGATGGTTAAAGTTTTATTACCCTATTTTACTCTCTAAAATCAATTGATTTAGTTTCGAAGTAAGGGTACTATAAGTTTTATTTCTATATTAGAACTAAATGTTTATCTGCATCGTTGCCCTCGATACCCCCGGGGTTGCTCTCTTCAAATAGTAATAACTAAAAGTTTTATGTCAGCTATGACACATCCCATGTGCCATAGGTGACATAATGTGTCATAGGTCATGATTAACTTGTACATTATGTGATGATGATTACATGGACTATTCAACACAAAATATTTTTTGAAATAACAATACGGACAAGTAGTTCCTGAGATTGGCGTGTTCAAACAAATAAGCTCTTTAGCTTTATTAATATTAGTATTAATACACATTTTAATGACTTCATAATAGTCATAAGGAGACAATCCCATCCTTCGGCGGCACAGCAACACCGCGTTCGACTGTAAACGCGATGGTAGTACCTAAGTTTGATTCCAATTCGGGGAAATGTGCTATTTTAATTTTATCGCTTTGGTAAATAAGATAAAGCTCGACGGCTACATCCAATACCCACCATGCAAAGTTTGTATATAGTAATATGGTAATATAGTAATATGTTTAATAAAAAAGCAATTTTACGATTTTTCGTTTAACAATATATAATTTAATTCCTATAAGCTTACCTTAATGCCTTCGAAATGCACTGGTTTCAAAATTAGCACAAACTAAACTGAAAACAGTAAACACGTATTGACGTCATAGTGCAGGCAGTGAACAATGATTCATCATCGACTTGAGAGGTGTGTCTGTTGATGCATATATTTATATTGTGTCATATCTAGTTATCTTCTTCTATATATATAAAATCGAAAGGTCACTCACTCATCACGAAATCTCAGAACCTACCAGAGCTAGGAATCTCAAATTTTGCATAGGAGCTACTTATAGGACGTAGGTGCTCGCTAAGACGGGATTTTGCAATATTCGAATCCTAAGCGGTTGTTTTTGGGGTTGAAAGTTTGTATGAAACTTCGTTACTACAAATGCTAGGAATCTCAAATTTTGCATGGACGTCACTTATAGGACGTAGGTACTCATGGACAGATAATAACGTAGTTCGCGCAGGCGAAGCCGCGAGCGGGCCGCTAGTACTGTTATATTTGAACTAATAGCTTAATTTTAAGGTATTAATAGTTTAATAGTGGTTGTAGGTTTGAATTTTATAAATGTACTTTATTTTCACATTTAAGACGTAGATAGATAAGAAGTAGACGTCGTAGCGTAGCGGATATGGGCGTACGGATAAGCGGGGCCAGATGGTCCGTGCCCACTCGAAAAATATTATTAATAAAACATCTTTACACGAACAGATTTGTTCAAAGCTAAAGGCCAGGCTACCCCTGGACAACATCTCTATGACTATCTCAAAAAATGAAGAAAAGGTGAAAAACTTATTGAAACTCTGTGAATTTATTATTTATTTAAATGTATATTTCCATTTATTCGCTCTGGTGTCAAGGCAAAGGGCGGCGTTGATTTACGCCCCTCAAAATACAGTGTGAAAAACCGAATGTCTTAAAAATAGGTTTTCCCTCTACCTAGGTACTATGCTACAGTAAGAAGCTAAAGAAATATAAGGTAAGACTGCTCTATCTTTTGCATCATAAAAAATATCAAGCGAGAAATCGTTTTGTTCTTCACTTTACATACTTTAAATATAAAAAGTCGGTACCATACGGATACCAAATAAAGCCGAATATTTTAAATAATCGAAAACACCTTCCTCCAAAATGGAATCAAACTCACAAACCTCGCAAGCATTGTCAGGTGCTTAACCTCACCATTATGGCGTCTTGTTAAATTGAAATTCAGAATTAAAATTCAATTATTCTCATCGTATCATGTACCAGGGTCTTATGCATTTTGGTCACGCGCCAGCGCCTGCAATGCGGCCTCAAAAACTATTATTGTATTTTGACGTTTTTTATATGGTATATAATGTTTTTATGTCATGCATGTCATGACATAAAAAAATGTAAATATCATGTTTGTGACTTCGATGCCCACTTGGAGAAATAAATTATTAGGGTTCCGTACTCAATGGTAAAACATTACACAATTAGGTACTAAGACTGCGCTGTCAGTATGTCTGTGTCACTAGGCTGTATCTCATCAAGTGTGATTGTTAGACCGTGTGAAAACTCTGAAGCCACAAAATAATATGTTACGAAAAGAAAATGATGATGTCATAGCGTTTGAGTGGCAGAACTTAACGCTGCGCATAAGGTAAAACCTTGTTACCAAAGCGAGGAAATGAAAATATTAAATATGTCATATTCCCCTAGTGGAAATCGAACCCACGACCGTCACGACGACCCCATTTACTATTGCATATCTATTTTTCTGTAATATAAATGAATTCGATCTTTGTTTACTTTCTTCAAATGCTAGTAGAAACCTGTTAAACAGTGTTCCCGTAGAGGAAGCGGATATGAGCTTGCTAATATTAGTTCAGAGTCGAGCTAAGGAAGCACGATTTCGAATTGAGAACGTTGTATTACAATTGCTATATTATTGTGGTTTGTATTATTTTAAAAATAAATCGTTTTAATATACAAATAACCCTTCTGTAGCGGTCGGGGAAAAATAACCTAAAGTAAAAACATATTTATATACTAAAAAAAGGAGATTATCCATTTGTATGGTAGAATAGAACAACAATTCCTTTTAAAAAATATATTTTTTTATCCATAATTTCAGCGGGCGAAGCGACCAGGAGGCGAAGCCTTCTTATCTATAATAATTAAAACTTACCTACATAATAATAAGAAGTCATAAGTGTATCTATAAAATAGCATAAGTTAATTCGTACTTTGCACAAAACAAGGAATATTATATAAGATTCGAAAACAACGTTCGGTATATATAATCTGTATATTATATAGAAGGTATTCTTCCGTTACTGAGTGACTTCCGATATAGGCAATGTACAGACGTAACTACGCGACGGAGAACGTAGAAATGGAATGAAGAGTCCTTGGGGAGTGTAGGGGAGAACTAAAGGAGGATTTCCCTAAAATTCTACGAAAACGGGGAAAACGAGACTACGTTTAAAATTTACGCAACGATGTTTCGTACAACTACTAGTATAATTTTATTAAAATGCACATCAAAGCTTGCTTTTACAACCTCTACGTCAAGAAATATCAAACAACTATGACAGAAAATATATCACAAAAATATTTATAGCTATTTCAAACATAAATCGGGTTTAGTATAATTTTGTACTGCAATATCAAATTACCTTTGAACGCTAGTATATCGAATTTCATATTTCAATAAAGTTCATTTTAACTTTATTAATTGTTAGAAACTTTTTAAAGATCAGCTTACCTTGAGATTATTTATTGTGTCTAGTATAAATTAGGATATTAATAATAATGGGTGGGATTGTAACGCGACGGTTGTGGGTTCGATCCCCACTCGAGGAAGTGAAATATTTATTTACGTTTATATTTTCATTTTCTTCGCACAGGTGTCGAGGCAAAGCGCGGCGTTGAGCTCTGCCACTCAACTTTACTAAAGTATTAAATATAACTACTAAAACACTAAAAAACACTAAAACTACTACATACATAATTCAAATAATTTAGTTACAACAATTTCCATAAAAAGATTATATAATTGCGAATATGACAAAAAAAAAACCTAACAAAAATCCTTTAAAAATTATCCTTTGTCTGTGAAAATTCTTTAAAATACTCCATAACGATACTAAAAAAGTGCTCCTCAAACATATTTTTTAAAACAGTAATGCTGTTTGAATAGAAACTCGTTTAAATATGAAGTAGACAGCCTAGCTCGCAATTACTCCTAAACTCGCAAGTCCCAGGAGGGAACCGTTTACGTGGAGAATGCTTTAGATGGAATGTATCAAGCAATTTCTGAGCTGAGCTTTAATATAATGTTTAAGTGTAAATTGTGTATCCCGTCTAGGGAACCTAGGAACCTAATGCTGAGTGCTTCCAATAAGATAATTCTGTTCCCCTCTCCGATTCTGGAGGTTTTGCATGTTGAGTGGCCGAGTGATGATTTGAAAATATGAAATATTCCAATTCCTTGCTCTGGTAAAGAGGCAACGTTGGTGTTAATTTCCCTAGAATTCAGGGAAAAGTGGATACCGGAAATATCTTAATGAAAACGGAGTGTCTTAACACTATGTTTCTAAGTAAATTCTGCCTACACAAACTGTAACAGAATAGTCTTCTGTAACACTTGTCATTGATATTATACTTGTCAGTATTACAAGATAACGTCCGTTCAATATCTAACAAAGCCACTTCTCATCCACAGATAGCTGTCGACTTCCGCCACGCCCCGATTCCTTGGATGGAAGGTTCCGTACCATTCAATATAAGTCCCAGGAGAAAGACAGAAAAAGGGTATTTAGTTTAGAGATACTCCGTTCTCTACTTTCCATCAAATTATTCAAGACATTGCGTGTCGTGTGGCGGGACTCAACGCTGTGTGTATTGTTTAGAAATGTAAATATTTATTAATTTATCCCCTCGAGTGGGTATCGAACCTAGAACCATCGCGATTACAGTGTGCCATTAAGCCATGATGGCTATTATAATTGTGAGTAAATATTTAAGCCCAACGTGCGTTAAATCTGGAACTTTGAATTATATTTCATATTTTAGGTTATTTTAGGAATTTCTGTCTCTATATTGAACAAAATATAATAGATGACGAGGCTTTTGTTATATAGCCTTTATATTCCTCGAAAAGGGGTGGTGGTGATTGTTTTTATTGTTTCAAACAACTAAAATGTCAATCTTGTTATTGAATTACTTTATACAACCGTATCGCTTATATTCAGAATATGAAGGTAGAAAATACGATGCTAGTCGTGGTTTAGTGGTACTGGCGTGCGATTGTAAATGTGATAGGTTTTGAGTTCGAGTCCCACTCGAGGACTTTTTTTTTTAATATTTTGATTTCCTCGCTGGTAAAGACGTAAAAGGTCTGCCAGTTACTCAGTAACGAAAGGATTTTGTGTAGATATATAAAAGATTTATAAACTTATAAATTATTATATAATTTTCATATTTTAATGCCATTTTCGGACAATGGAGTAGCTTTTCCTTTTTACTATATAAAATATTGTAAATAAACAACTTTTACAATACATTTTATATGACAATACCCTTATCTTACAAAGTTCCGTCTTTCGAACAACGGCACTTGTTGAGTTGATATCGGGCGGCAGGTGCTTTCGACTGACCCTATTACAACTTTCATAGATTTTTTTCCTTAGGAACTGATTTGAATAAATCTAAAAGCGGAATTTTGGAAATAAAACATATTTCTTTATCATCTTCAAGCTTAGACATAATTAGTGTTTAGTTACGGAATTTATATCTATGTGTATGTACCATTCAAACAAAGATTGATCCGAAGCAGTGGCAACCTGGGAACCTTGTGTTTAGACACTGCGTTCCCCACGTCCCGCCAACCGTCAATACCGGAAGCATTGAGCTAAATATTTCATTTCATCGAGTGGGAATCAAACCCACTACCTGTCGTGTTTACACACGCTTGACCCCTGCGCCACTTCTGGCCTCAGTAGGTATATTATATCTCTGTTATATTATATCTTTAATTTTATAATATTATATAAATTCAATTGAATTGTTTAAACGATTTTAGTCCAGTCCCGCATGAATCGCTAATTCAGTAAAATCGGTCCAATGGGTATTTAGTAAAATTTTCATAAAATAGCGAATATTCACATTGCTACGTATCAATTTTAAATTTAATTAAAATAATTTCGTTCGTACTGTTATTAGTATTAGTTAATTTTATTTTAGCAGTAAGTTTTTAGAACTTTTTAGTACTTAGCCACATAAATAAAATAAAGCACTTCATTAAAAGTGTAACTAAATTGTAAGTGAAAAATGTGAATATGTAAAATTTGTATTTGTTTAAATTAATTATTATTAAAATTGCATTTTAAATAATAAATAAAACTAAACTCTAATTAAGAATTTGTCAATTAATAATAATCTAATAATCTTAAAATAAATAATAATAATAAATTAATAATAATCTAATAATCTTGGTAGTGAAAATAACAACCGATAAAGATTTTAGTGAAGATAATCTATATATATATATAAAAGGACTTGTCCTCACTAACCGAGGTAAGACGCACGCACAGCCGTAACCGCGGTGCGTAGAAACGTGAAATTTGGACAGATGTTTACTTTCGTAATCTGGACATCCACTAAGAAGGGATTTTGAAAAATTTTAACCTTAAAGGGGTGAAATAGGGGTTGAAAGTTTGTATGAAAAAAAAATAATTCGGCGCCGATTCTTATAAAATTTGAAATTCAGACTCTTAAAAGTACTTAATTGGACATATGATGCATGATTTTTTAGAATTCTTCCTCTAAGGGTGCAAATAAGGGGTTGAAAGTTTGTATGGGAAAATTCTTACATCGCCACCGATTTTTATAAAATTTAAAATTTAGACTCTTAAAAATATTTCATTGAACACATGTTTCATGGTTTATTAGAATTCACCCCTAAATAAGCAAGTGAAGCTGCGCGCGTCCCCTAGTCTAATATAATAATAGTCTAAAAATGCATATATTTGCTTTGCTGCAGCTATGCTGACGTTTCCCCATCTCATCAATGCAGTTATTTCTTACTGTCACCGGCAGCAATACGCTTTTCCACATTCATTTCGTAACTTCCGTTTCTATTGAACATATTTCCCAAATGTATCACTCTATTTATCTGTACTATTACCTTACCGTTTACGCTGATACGGAGAACAAAGTGAAAGATTCTGTTCTTTCTTCATTTCTGTCCAATACCAGAACCTATTGTTACTGTCCTTAAAAGACTATAAACATTTTCGTGAATTACTATTTTATTTAGTCAAGCATGTAGTAGGTAAATGTGATACTAAGGCTTTTATCCTTTATTGTAAGTAAAAACAGGTACACCCTGTATCCCGCATGTAGCAGGGTAGGCACAGAGACCCTAGTGCTAAGACATTCCGCTTCCCACTTTGCGACGTTGTGTTCCGCCAGTCAACAATTAAGCCTCCAGAAATCCTTTATATAACCTGTCAAGAGCCTGCCCCGAAAAGTGCCGCGCCGGGGTAAACGAAGCGATATGATAAATGTACTAACCTAATAACAAAAGGTCTTGGTTTATGTCACGTTAATATTGATTTATGCTCTTATGTGCTGTGGCCTAGATAGCTTCACGTTTTTCTTGAATATTTAAATCATTGATTTTCGCGATTTTTTTTACAAAATTTTGATTGAAACTCTTTAATCGGATTTGTCGTGTATATTTAAGTACATATTAAAATTAATTATATTATTATTTACATTTACATTTATATTAATTTATTTTACATTTTTAATATTAATTTTTGGTCAGTGACATTTCCAAAATTTTAAATTGTCTTGGGATGCATGGATTGAGGTGGCATTTCGTATATCAGTTGATAGATTTATTCTATTAAATTACCGCCAGCAATTTCTTAGTTACCTGGCGTTTCTGGAATTAGACTGGGAAAACGTAGTGATGAGACCCTCTGTTCCTCGGAATCTGTCATCAATGGAATTTAATGCCACACTGAATGATTATATTTAAATTATTTATATTCCTTCCTTGCTTTGACAGTCAAAGTGCGACATCGAGTTTCCTCACTTAAGACGCATTATCAAAAAAATGGGAAAGGGTTGTCTTCTAGGTTTCTTTAGCCCACAGCTTAATACATAAAAAAAAATTTTTAACAAAAAAATCTGGTACTAAAAAGAGAAACCAAGTAGGTATAATTCAGTATTCGAACTCATTATATTTCATCATATAAAGGATAGCTACAATAAAATAAATCATTCACCTACATACAGTAAGGAGCAGTTACAAATTCATTAACAATAAAAACTTTTACGTAACCTAACATTTTATTGTGAAATGTAAACAATATAGTCCACTGAGTGCGATTTGGTAAAATTATTACTATTGGATCGCGCCCAAACCTGCGAATTTATAGACCTGAGCTTTGAAATAATATATGGTTGAATAATAAAAATAAAATTATAAATAAAAAAAATCAGCTTCACGCTGTATCCCGCACACAGCAGGGTAGGCAGAGGGAAC
>JAKRZM010000385.1:98937-110937 GCA_036379175.1 Heliconius cydno galanthus
AAAAAAAAAACATTACGCTTTCTTTTGTATAGCAGGCTGCTCGGTTAAACAATGGGAACCTAGTGTCAATATACTCTGTTTCCCACTTTTTATTAAAATTTCTAAACATTACCTATTGGTTGCCGGAACTGAACGCCACGTTTTTACGTTAAATTTACGGAAATTTTCCGTTAGTTCGTATCATTATACTAATTAACAACCAAAACAAAACCACGATAAATCGAATTCAAAACTATTGTAAGCACAACTACTTATTTTCTAACTGATTTATGTTTATTATTAGTAAGGACAGCCAATAATAATAATAATTAGAATACGTAAACAGCAGTAAATTGTTATAATTTATATGGTAAAGACGTGTGTTTACATAAATCGTTCGAAAATATTCTTGAATTTTAGCGGCGCGTGCGCACGCGTTACATTTACCAATAGCGTAGGGTGACAATAAAATTATAATTTAAACTATTTCAATATAATTTATATTTTTAAGCATTTTCATATTTTCGTATAGATTTTTTTTTGTAAGTCCTGATTACTTAACATGATCTCACTTTTCTTCACCTTTTTCTTTGTTTCCCCATCTCATTAGGGTCGAGACAATGCGTATAGCGTGAAGAATCGAAACCGCGCTTTCTAATTTTACCATAGCAATAAAATAAAATAATTTATTACCCTCAATGGGAATTGAAACCACAATCGTCGCACATACAGTGAGATTTCGTGGTGCTGGGCCAAAATGGTAATTAATAATTTTAAGTGATTCATTAGTATTTTTCTCTCAAGATTATATATACATTTTTATAAACATTGTATCATGTTTATTTTGACTGTCATATAAAATATGAAAAATATTGAAGTTTTCATTTTTATAAAATCTTCCAATTTAGAGACTTCATCCCTGAGAGTGTTCTCACGATAACTAAGCTTTTACAAACAAGTTTTAATGTGTTTTTAAAGTTCTTAGCGTGCAGAAAAAAATTATGAAGCAATTTAATTTAAAATATAATTTTGCAGAGCAATAAGTAGGACCTGTTAATTAATATATTTTCAGTTCAAATTTAGAACTGAAAACAAAATTTTCATTGTAAAACAATCCGTCTGCATTTGAACGAAAAACAAACTATGAAAATCGTATTAATTAATTCCAAATGTTAATTAAAACTTCCTGAGCACGCGCTGACATAAATATTGCTACTTTTGAATTTCTCATGAACTTTTGTATTATGTATACGTACGTATGTATATATGGATGTGTATTGATAGCCTTTGAAATGCTGTTCCGCTCCACGCTACATCAAATCATAAATATTAATGAGAGACAAGCCACGAATGTCGGTCTTTGTGTCGGGCACAACGCAAATATCGTGTTCATGAAAGAAAATCATTTTGTTTTGTAAGTGATTGTTGTTAACAATAAACATTTTTGCTATGTTTATTGCTATCACGTCATTAGTAATTTCTGTTGTTTTTTTTGTCGTTATTGTCGTTTTAAAAGTATTAAAATGATTGTAATCGTTTCATTTCGAATTGATTTACAAAATACGTTTTTTCAATCTGATTAACAGTATTTATCAGATTTTACATAAAATTCAGACACAAAAGAAGCTCTTAGTAAAATGTCATTAAACTCTATCTAACAGATATTTAAAAAAAACTGAATGTTTATTTAGTTCATTTCTTCAATTATGACGTTTTGAGTGGGCCAGTTGAGCACTACTCACTTCGCCAATATCACGTCCGTCATATATATGATGAAAATACAAAAGATAAATATTTAATGTCATTATATAAATCTGAGTGTTTGTAGAATTAAAAAAAATACAAAAGTGTATGTAATTTATAAATAATTTTTAGTATCCACGTCAAATCAACATGTGGTTACAAGATTCTATCTATAGTACTTAAGACATTTTTGAAATAGGGTCAAGAATTACGTCGGCAGTGCGGTAGCGTGCGTTCGGCTATTTTCGTCACGCGTCGGCCAACTTCGGTTATTTTCGGAGAATTTGTTCGCCGTCAGTTCGGGCTATTTTAAAATTGGATAACACTTTGCCTTTGATGTGAAACAAATGTTGTGTACGCACACGCAATGCCATTACCTCGGAACAAGAGTGAAAGTGGCAACGTTTCTTATAATATTATTTTTTTGTTTCAACGACAAAAGAAAAAGGCAACACTTGGGAAGTGTTTAAGTGAAAATAAAAAAACAGAATAAAGCACCATTAGCTTTATTTAATCTAGTTCGTAAAATATATGAGATATTCTTAGAAAAAAGGTACTGTTTCGAATCTGTATTAATTTGATTAAGCAAAGTGTAGTTAGTATTTGTAGCCTTTCTATTTAATTCTAACTCTAAAATGGCACAGATAAGCATTTCTTAACTTATTTTCCAAGAAACCTTATTACCAAACTTACTTGTTTGAGAATAACACTTTTATCTTTACTCTTGTTCTATGAACACGCATAAACCCTCGAGTCACATGAAAATAAACATCAAGATTATATCGGTTAAAAGTGTTTACACAATACTATTTCATTTCGTTAGAAACGTTATGACTTAGAGTCAGAATATTGCATTTACTGGACTATTGTTTCAAGTTTTAGAGATTGGTGGAAAAAGAAAATCTTTTCTTAGAATGTATACAGAAATGTAAATTTTTCGAAAAGTAAACGAATATTGTCTAAATAGTGTTAAATGTTTAGACTACATCATACGTACTTATTTATGTAAATATATAACTGTATACGAAATAGTCTTAAGTTTAACTTCCATTCGAATACAATTTCTATTATATTTCATATCTTTCTGATGTATGAAAATTAAAAAATGTGAAAGTATGAGATCAATTTTTTTAAGGCCGTCGTGATACAGTGGCACAAGCGTGCAACGTGACGGTTGTGGGTTCAGTTTCGACGTGGGGGAATGAATTATTGTTTATTAATATTTTCATTGAATTCCGCAACTCAACATGGAATGCGTCGAAAATTCAACGAAAATTGGGAAATGTAGTATCTTAATACAACGTTACTTCTGTCTACCCTGCTACAAGCGGGATCTAGCGTGAAACTAAAAAATGAATATTTTTTTATAGTAATAAAAACAGAACGATCACGATAACGTTCTCTTTTAAATTATTTTTTCCTAAATAAATTAAGCAAAAAATATAAATATAGCGTGCCCTAAATGCTTATAACCTTTATACTATCTTACCTTGAAATATGACCTATTAAACTTAACACGTTCAGTATGACGATAAAGCGTCACGCATTTTCCGCATTTTGTGAGGTAGAATAAATACATTATATAATGTTACTTCTTAGAATTCAACGTTGAAAATATATTTTTGAATTTAATACTGTAAAGTTGTATATATGAATATAAAGCGCAACGTCTATGGCTTTAGGGAATCAAACCCACAAGCCATAGACGTTGCGTACGTTACAAGGAACTCAGCCAGTCAATGTGCTATGTCTCGAAAATTGGGCAAAGAATTCTTCAGTTTAAGTAGTTTTAAAAGTTAAGATATTTTTATTTTGATTTTATGATTTAGTTAAAAAAAAGTTAAATACACTTGTTCTACCTTTGTAAAGTTTCGTTATTAATTATTATTATATGTTTTTTCTAACTGCTTCCTACGTATTAACAAAGGGACCGCTATTTTAACGATTACACCGCCTTTTATGAGTGTACAATAAAGATTATTATTATTAGTTTCATTCGTTTTAAGTGCCTCTAAATCCGTAATGTGTTTATGATTTAATAACAAAGATATATTACGTTCCGTTTTAGATTTTAAATAATTTACATTAATTTTTATTTAACTTTTTATATACGCGTCGGGTCCATTGGACCCTAGGGGTTCAACTGATTCTCTAGGGGTAAAGTAAAGTAAAGTAAAATACTCTTTATTGTACACCAAACATGTATCACAATCAGGAGAGATAATATTGTTATGATAGTACAATAGGCGGCCTTATTGCTAAATGAGCAATCTCTTCCAGGCAACCTTGGGGTAGAGGAGATCATTAATTAAATGGGAAGAGGTGCACTGAGTATGTCATTATTATAGATACGACAATANAGATTAGTAGCACAGATTTAAAATTACGGTACCTACTAAAAAATCCTTGCTGTGTAAAATAATTGGAAAATCCTTATTGAAACTACGAAAATGCGGGTTGCATTGGGGTTTAATCAATTTTCACATTATCTTAAGTGCTTTGCAAACATACATTATATGAATAATCCAGTAGTAAAAGCGTGCGAAGCCGCAAGAGGGTCGCTAGTATGAATATAAAGCGCAACGTCTATGGCTTTAGGGAATCGAACCCACAAGCCATAGACGTTGCGTACGCTACAAGGAACTCAGCCAGTCAATGTGCTATGTCTCGAAAATTGGGCAAAGAATTCTTCAGTTTAAGTAGTTTTAAAAGTTAAGATATTTTTATTTTGATTTTATGATTCAGTTAAAAAAAAGTTAAATACACTTGTTCTACCTTTGAAAAGTTTCGTTATTAATTATTATTATATGTTTTTTCTAACTGCTTCCTACGTATTAATAAAGGGACCGCTATTTTAACGATTACACCGCCTTTTATGAGTGTACAATAAAGATTATTATTATTAGTTTCATTCGCTTTAAGTGCCTCTAAATCCGTAATGTGTTTATGATTTAATAACAAAGATATATTATGTTCCGTTTTAGATTTTAAATAATTTACATTAATTTTTACTTAACTTTTTATATACGCGTTGGGTCCATTGGACCCTAGGGGTTCAACTGACTCTCTAGGGGTAGTCAGTTTAACCCAGTAAATATTACACATACGCGACAGTGTGTACTGGTAGCTAACTAGCTGATCTATTCCTGCCTTCTTAGTGTTACGTTAACTGCGGCGTTCATTACTGTGGACAAATGGAGACATTTGGGGTCCAACGGTGCCCATGTGATTAATAGTACAGTAGTTTTGGTAAATGTAATGAATATTTTTTTCTCAAAATTGTATGTTTATAGATAAAAGCATATTATGGTGTTATCAAAGTTTCTACATAAAAATATTGTATTTTTTTTCTTATTCAAAACTAAACGCTGGCTTCTGGATCCTACGCCATTAGCAGTTATTTAGGCGCGACTAGCTAAATATTAACTAGTTATTTGACCGGAAACAGAAATATATTTGGAAAAAAATATTATAAAAGGAAATGAGTTAATAAAACGCAGCCTCAAAATGCATATAAATTTATGATAATTGCCAAAAAAGAAAAAGATATCGTGTAAATTGTAACTTTTTAATTATATAAAAATTTGAACAACTCATGTTAGCGTAGCATTTACGACTTAATAAGTAAATGCTTATTACTAAAAATATTCCGTGTAGTGACCATCGTACATCTCCATAGTCACGCAAATTATACACAAAAATGATAAAAAATAATTTAGAAACTTTTATAATAATAAGAAAGAAATAATCATTTATATATAATTATAATAATCTTTTTCACGTCGTCGTAGGCCGTAGCACAGTTGCTACGTGTAAATTACCAGGTACGTTTTACACGTATTACATTTACAGTAGAGGTCATTGTGATACAATAGAACTGTAAGCGCTATGCGTATATGAATATAATTTTGAAATTAGTTCCTTCTATAATTAGTAAATAGTTCCCTCTTTATTTTTTTTCTTGGTTTGTCATGGTAAGTGCGGATTCGAGTTCGTTCACTTAACAAGCAATGTCTCGAATTTGGGCGGAAAACGGGAAATAGAGTGTATTGACACTAGGTCTCATCTGTGCACACTGCTATATGTCAAATACAAGTTAATAAAAATACTTTAATTAGGAAAATGTCTTCTCTAGGTTCTCATTTATTTATTCATTAATTAAAAATACTGAAAATATATACCCACTTACATATAAAAATTGTACAATTTAATACCAGTTACATGTAAAATGAAAATGCTAACCACGTTTCTATGAATATGTGTTTATTTACATATTATAGCAATATTCAGGGCACAGGATGTTTACTTTGGTCGGTTTAATACGATATGATATGAAATTGGCTACTATAGTTACATATTTATAGTCAAAGATATTACGAAGAATATTGCTGTTCCTAAAATTATTAATAAAAAAATCTAGTGTTAAGACATTTCGTTTCCATTAAGTTTCCATCCGTTTAAGCCACTTACCACTTTCTTTCCGAATTGTTAGGGTATTGTGTATTTAGTTGCGGAACTCAACGCCGCGGCTTGCTTTGTGACCGAAGAACGAAAAAATAAATATTTTAAATATATCATGTCAAAATGAAAACTACCACCATCGCTTGCCCCATTATATAGGTTTAATATTAGTAAAGCTTGTTAACTAGCGATTGTGTCGTAAATAATGATATACATTTATTACTATGTGGGCACGTAATTGTGTAACCATATTTAATTTACAGGTTTATATCCTCCATTTTCAAATATACGAGAAAATAATTAAAAAAATATTATTATTGCAAATATTTTGATACTGCAGTAGTGTGGTCCAGAATAGAAACCAAACCTTAGCAAAGGAAAGCAAAAGAAAAGACCCTATTAGTGGAATACTAATAGAGACCAAAGAACGGTAATAGGTTAATGATGCTTGAAATATCAATTTCTTTCATCAAATATCATAAACTACTTAGATACCTATAGCCATAAATTAATTAAATTATCAAAATGTAGTGGGATATGCCAAAAGATCCTAGTGTCAATACACTCCATTCTCCACTTTCCACCCGAATTGCAGAGATTGTGTGTTTAGTCGCGGAACTCAACGCCTCCTTTAATAAAGGTATCGTAATTAAGGTAACATTATATCAAAATTAAAAAAAATCTCGCGTGTAAATAACGTAGTCTGGTTCCAATTTATTCACTTAAAGCCACTGTTACTCAACCTTTTGTTCAGTGTACCGAAATAACCCGTAAAATTCATATATGCCTAGTCGCAAGAGGGCGAATACGTGGGATTTACTAAAGCAGTGTTAGATAATTTTTCATAATGTAGTTTGTGGTACAGGGGTCCAAGCTTACGACTATAAACGACAGGTTATGGGTTCGATTACCACTTGACGAAATTAAATGTTTGTTATTTTTATTTCCTGCTCTGGTAATGATTTTAAGCGCGGCTTTGGCAGCTAGCATCTACAGGTAGTACTAGTTCAGTAAAAAAAATCTGATAACTGCCTTAAAAGCCTTAAAAGGTAAATTTGGTATTATACACTAGTTCAAGTGAGATGTCAGATGAAAGGGCTAAGCTAAGCTAAGATTGAATTTTAGAAAAAGCTTGAGATCTCCAATTTTTGTACGGAACATTCGGTGGGCGAGCCCGACTCGCGCTTGTCCGGTTTTCTTTTAAATAGAGGCCGTCGTGCCATACTGGCACAGTATCAGCATCACCCTGTAACGGTTATGGGTAAGACTTTTTATCGGTGGACTCTGTTAATTCTATTTCAGTACTTTGGTAACAAGATAAAAAAAAGTTTTTTGAAAAAGTTTCTTTGAAAGTAGTGCGGAAATTGGAGGATATTTTGGTAATAATCCATTTTGTAGACCATCTACGAGAGAGTTTTTTTTACTCTTAATAAATAAACGATAGAACAGAAATTTAATATAATACTATTTAATTCGAATAAAATGACTGTTTCCTTCTAGTTCAACTTTAGTGAAAATACAATTGCTTTCCAATGTTTTGTTACAAAGTTACTATTAGTTTATGTAGCTTTTTAGGCAAATAGAAGTTTGGACAGGCTTTTAATTCGAATGATTTAACAAAACTTTGATGCTATTATAACATATATATATTATATAGTTCAAATATACATCAGTTCAGTTCAGTTCCTAATTTATGGCGTTTCGAGTGTGCCAGTTGAGCACTAATCACTTCGCCAATGTCACGTTGTATGGAGAACGCACGAAGGAGATTATACGGTAACGTGACACTAGCGAAGTGATTTTGTGCTCAACTGGCACGCTCGTAACGCCATTATAAAAAGAACAGAACAGAACAGAGATTATACGGTAAAAAAGAGATTATATTATACAGTAGGAGAATGCATGTCAAAAAAAAACATAATATAATTGATATTTCACGCCCTTTCCGTTGACATCCTCTCACGAACCTACCGTAGTGCTTGCAAATTTTTCAAGACACGGCGTTGCTGTAAAAACGAGTAGGGCTATTTTATTTATTTTTCCCGACTTTTACATTATTATTTAATTGATTTTGTCAGCTTCGCGTTTTTTTTCGCAAAAATTAATAGATTTTGTTTTTATAATTTATATATATTTTAGACGTTTATTTTTTTAAATATAAACTAAATAACTTTTTGAATGTATGATAATTTACTTTGGCTTCAAAACTCTAAATTTAGAAACTGGTGCAATTAACGTTGAGTTTCATGCTAGTTCGCGTCGTGTAATTTGGATCGTTAACTTAATTTGTTAGTAAATTATTAATGCGATATCATAGTGAAGTAATGACATCATTACTTCACTATGACTGATGGTTATGGGTTCGATTCCAGTTCGGTGGTGGTGGCTTTTCGGTTGAATATTTTCACTTCTATATCTTCTGGTTGTACCGTTTGTGCAAATTATTAAAGCTTTACTACCTAAGGAATGGCCATGAAACATTTTTTTTATTCTCATATACTTTTTTGACAGCGAAATAGAATATTATAGTTCGCTCTTCCTTAAAATAAGGTAAAGCTGATGCATTATGCTTATGAGATAAGGAAAAGAGTTCTCCCATAGTCATATCCTCGTATAATATTTGCAAATAACAACCGAAAAAAATATCACTTTGTTTTTATGCCTACTCCGTATACTACGAGATTTTTTTAGCTTGACGTTATATCCCACATGTAACAGGGTAGGCAGAGGAAACCTGGGAACTTAGTGTCAATACACTCCGTTCTCCCATTTTCCTTCGATTTCCAGATACTACTGCAGTATATGCGTAATTCAAATGATTATTATCAAAGAAATAAAATACAGTGTAAAATTGTTAAAAGCTGCCATTTTGCATAGAACGCCAAACCATGTCACATGGCCAGTCAAGTGTACGACGTCTCGGTTCACACTCCATTTGCCCACAAACCGACCAGCGACCTAGAAATATATAAACTTTCGAATATAAACGAATTTTGTATTCGTATGTTCGCATATTTTTATGTTATTTATAAGCTTTGAATATTGCTATATGTTTAGAATAAAGGATTATTCAATGTTTCTTTAAATAGGACTAGTAGTTCCTGAGATCAGTGCGTTCAAATTAACAAACTCGACCACCATCATCAATCTCCATCCATGGTCTCAAGGCAAGTGCACACTTTTTGTGTGACTTTCCTTCAGTATCAACGATATTATTCTCTGTTCTCGAAGGACAATCAAGATCTCCCCCGGTCTCTTTCCAATCACTTTTAATTTATATATTTTCTCATTCTTTTGTCACTCATTTTGTTAACGTGCTTGCGTGGAAAGTGAGTAATTTACATACATATTGTAAAAATCATTTTAAAGGGATCTAAGAATGATTACTTACAACTGTAATTGTATTGTATAAACATGGAACTCCATTACCTGTAATAAGAAATAATACATATTAAAATCTATATTTTACGAGATAATACAATATATAGGTTTACAGTAAAATATTTGCCTTTAGTAACACAAGAAATTGTTAAAGACTATACTAGTAAATTTAATGGTGCTCTATCCAATTTATGTGCAATTTTGTAGAAGCTACCATGAAATGAAATTTATATGCACAAATAAAAACAACCAAGCCTTTTGTATGACATAGTACTCGAGCAAACCCTGTCAGGAGCGCCGGTACAGTGGTTTACATATATGGAAACGCTTACTCGTTGAATGTTCTATTCATCACAAAAAGAATTTTCAAATCTAGCTTATGTAGCTCCTGAGATTTGTGCGGTCAACCAAACAAACTCTTTAGCTTTTTAATATTAGTATAGATATGTATTTATCTGGCTCTTCTGAGTGAATGTAATAAAATGTAAAAACTTTCGCCAGGCAGGAATTACGGCTATGTGAGAAAAATGTTACAGCCTTCAAATAAACTGTAATTTATATAATTTAACTATGAGCTTTAAATAAAAAGAAACAATTTTAAATATTAAAATAAATATTCAAATTTATAACAAGCTGTTTCTATCAGATTAATATTTTTTGTTTCACCTAACATACAAAGCTTATACTAAATAACGTGAAAAACAAAGCGATTACCGCTTATGCTATGAGGTGTGAAGCGAAAATTAACGTGCCGGCTATATCTCGCGCAACAGCTTTGTACTACATATTTATCAGTTTCCACATTATTGATTTAAATTTCATATAGTATTTTCATTTATTGAAATAAATATTTCATCTTCTCGAGCAGGGATCGAATCCACAACCAGTAGGTTTTACAGTCACACTGTGAGCCTGTGCCACGACTGGCTCAATTAATAGATTCTCCTCATTGATAATGTTAAACAAACTCCATAAAATAACATGAACATTAAAAGAGAAAAAAGACCATAAAACGTTTTC
Organism: Heliconius cydno galanthus; assembly: GCA_036379175.1. Taxonomy (NCBI): domain Eukaryota; kingdom Metazoa; phylum Arthropoda; class Insecta; order Lepidoptera; family Nymphalidae; genus Heliconius; species Heliconius cydno. The sequence goes on from JAKRZM010000385.1 coordinate 109,522, forward strand.
GACATATCAGCGGTAATTCCAAAGTAAGCTTTTCATCTTGTAGCCATAAAAATAAATTGAATTGCCAAATATATCTACTAAATAGTCGTTGGTTTCGTTTGTATGTTATCAGTGAAATGATATGGAATTAGTGATTTATCAATTCGTTGGCAGCTTTACGCTTTTTTTAGTGTTAAAGAACTCCGTTTTCTATGTTTTACGGAACTCAACGCTGCGCTTTGTCTACTAGATGGTTGACTTCAATAAACCAATAGTTATTTTATAAAAAGACCCATGTTCTACTGAACTAGTTTGTTTACTTTTTCTATCCTGTGCTATAGTAATGGTTATAACATTTAAGGTACGGTGCTATAATAATGTTGTCTTAATATATCAGGATAAATCGACTATATTTTGACATTTTGATATAGTTTTGATAAGGCTCTACCTATTAAAAAGATTTAAAGCTGTATATTTAAACAACTATGTATTGCTTAGAGAAAGGACTTTGTTTCCGCTACACTATGTAACGTCCATACAATAGATTTAAAATAGCAGAAAACTGGCGAGAATACGACTTTAATTCATTCCTCCAAGTGGAAATCGAACCCATGACAGTCTCATTTACAGTCAGACCCAGGAATCTGCTACTTTACGGCCTTTAAACGTAAAAAAAAGTTCTTCTTAAGCGAAATATATTAAAACGAATTCACAAGCATATACTTGTAAGAAATATACAGGTACGAATAACGAATAGAAGGCGAATTTAATAATTTAAAGAAATTACAGAAAACCAAATACACCCGATGAAGGGAGGATAAAATACCTTCGTTTTAACGTCATATTCGTTTTGTGCTCGAAGAAATGAGACGTTTTTGTTATACACTTTGTCATTACTCATATTTGAGTGAACGTTGAAATTCTTTTGTAGGTAATTCGTGTTTTATTAGAGTTCCGTAACCGTTCCAACGCGGGACCCTATTATTAGGATCTCGCTGTCCATTTGTTCGTTTGTTTGTCCTTGTGTCACCAGGCTGTATCTCATGAACCGATTAACTGTATTACTAAGAAAGTTAACGCTTTAGTCAGACTAAGACAGTTTAAGCTTTCATAGATTATGTATTTCTATTGTCAAAGTTACAATAACATTACCATTTTTATATACCATTGCCATTTTTATACAGGTTGGAATTGTCACCGCCACTTTAAATGAAACCACAGGTTTAACTACTCTATAAAAACCTAATATACAATACAATATACAATACAATATCCTTTATTGCACAAAAACAACAAAATTTTACACAATTTATATACAAAATGAACAAAAACATGTACAATAAGGCGGCCTTATCGCTTGAAGCGATCTCTTCCAGGCAACCTTTGGTTGTTGGAATTGTATAAAAAAGAAGGTGGTGGGTGGTGCATTAAATTATA
>JAKRZM010000385.1:111800-143001 GCA_036379175.1 Heliconius cydno galanthus
TGAGATCCTCCGAGAATCTTGCTCTTAAAACTCCGATACATTCCTCTAGATTTTATGAGCACTCCTTTGCTGTGAAAGCAACTAAGTTGTGGAATGATCTACCGCTTAGTATTAAACGTTCAAAATCTTTAAATATATTTAAAAAATTAGTTAAATATTATTATTTGAAGGATGATTCACCTTGAAATGACATCAATATGTACAACTCATTGTTATAAATAGTATTATTATATATATTAGTATATTATAATGGTATGTATTTTTTTCAAATATATATGTATTATGTTTATGTATTAGAATTTAATATGACATGTAAGTTTATTTACACCACCCGCTCTATTTTATCACAGATTTCCTAACCCAAAGGTTGTCTGGTAGAAATCGCTGATTAGCGATAAGGCCGCCATTTGTGTGTCAATTGTTATGTTTTTGTCGTTTTTATATTCTTCTTTTTCTTCTTAATGTATAATTGTGCACAATAAAGTGTAAATAAATAAATAAATAAATAAGAAAGAAAGTTGCGAACTAACTTTGTATCTAAGTTTAGCGAGTAAATAAAAGTTTAATGGTTCAGCATTCAGACATTTATAAATTAATTAACGGAGTATAAATCTATGTCGACGTTTAAAAGCTTAGAGATTGCTTAAGTTGATTATGAAGAACTTCCTTGGAATTTTAATGACATTGTAGCGCTCCCGAGTGTACCGCCTTTATTTTGAATTTGTAATTTTTTAAGTATATTAATTATCTTTATTAATATAAAAATTTAAAAAAGATAAGAGAAAGTAAAGATATATGCTTGTGTTCTTTCTTAAAATATAATGGCTTTCAATATAAACAGTTACAGTTTTATTAAATAGAAAAAAAATATTTTGATCAATTTATTCAAATCTTTAAATAAATTAATATTATATATAGGCCATAGGGTATAGTTTTATATTTGTTAATTTTAAATAAAAATAATTTCGTTATTTTTGTCTGTCAAAATCAGTATCATTAAGAAACAAACTGAATTCTTAATTTTTTTTCTAAACAAAGTCAAAATCAGTTTATAAACAATAAATAATTAAACTTATGTTTTAATATAAACATTTTTCTATAAAGAATTTCGATCGACAACTATCGCATAATAGAATATTTTAAAAAAGATTCTATTTAAAATAAGCTTACACTAATAAAGTGCAAAAAGGTACACCTCTACGCTATCATCTGACGTGCTACGAGTACGTGACGTCATTTATAAAGTTATCGCCTACGAGGCCTCGCTACGAACGCTACGGCATTGATAGTCTAAGTGACGGATGTGGAATGTGTAGCTTTATTTTTATTTATTTTTCTGTAGAAATACAACGTTACAAGTATATTTTTTGTGATATTATTTCTGTTCTTTTAAGAAATTGCTGTATTACATATAATGGTGCTTAGGTAAAGTATTGAAAGTGAAAAATCCCATGTCTTTTTTTCCCTTTTAAATTTCTAAGTAGGGTAATTTTAATGTTGTTTTTCAAAATTTTAAAAATATGGTTTTTTTATGCCTTTTTTATCTGTCGTAGTAAATATCGACGCTAACAGAAAAGCTAATAACTCCATACTAATAGGTACAAAACCGTAAGTAAAATGTACTGATAGTTAGTTACAAAATTATTTTTGCCTAGCTAGCTTTCTTTAAATCAGAAAAGTAAGATCTTGAAAATTTTACCAGTCGCGATCTAGACTATAACTACTATCGCCTGAATAACATTTAAAGGCTTAATGTCATTGGACACGACACGTTATTGTGCAGAATATTGTTCCTATAAAGTAATATAGCAGCTGTTGTTAGCACTTTCACGTCTTTTTTAATGCTATTTTCATGAATGCTTGGATATATACGGTATACAAATGTATAAGTATGCATTTTTCATTAATTTTAAATTTCTATAAAAGATATCGCAGTTTAGCGCGGAGTAAAGTTCCGCCACTCAACACGCATTACCTCCAGAATGCGGCGGAAAAGAAGGAAGGAAGGAAGCGGAAGTGGGAATCAGACCCACAACCGTCTCGTTTGTTGTCAGATACTATGCCATCGTTCCACGACGGTTTGAGTATTAAATGACGTAACTCAACGCCGCTCTTATACTTGTTAATTGTTATTAAAGCCAGGTAATGGAAATATGGAGATAATTGATTCAATAAATTTAATATGTATTAGGCCCACTCGACACTTACAACGAAGCACGCTATTATTTAGTTAACCTAATTTACTCCAGTAATAGGTAATAATGGCGGGTTAATGAGAGCTCTTCACAAATTGCTATTTTGGTTAAGCGTTAATATAGTGTGGATAATATGATTTTCATTCGTAATAGGATGCCATGAGTTTGGCTTAAGCAATATTTTATTGAGTTCCCTCTGCTTACGTTGCTATATGCGGGATATGGACACAACAATAATAACAATTGGAATGATGCAATGTGACGGCGAGTTAGTTTCCCATTTGGAAAGATATTTTATACTTATTACAATTAATAAGAGTTTTCTTCACCAACGTGTCAAAAATCATGATAATATTTACAGAAAAACATAATCATACCAAAAGTAAGCCAAATTGCAGTTATTAAAATAAATAAAAAAATATTTGAAAATTGTTTTTTAAATATTTTTTTATTTATTTAACCCCGCCATGATTATTTTTTTTCACGTCACATATCTAAGAACACTTGGGTTGCTAAAACGAATCTAACGATTCCTCAATTATGTAAATCCGTTCAGCGGTTCTGGAGATATGAGGTAATAAAGAATATTACATACATACATAAAAGATACGCGCGAAAAACAAATCCTTCCTTAGATGTCGGGAATAAAAGCTTACTTTTAACTTCTATGAGCATGTATACAAGTGATTTTTTTAAGTCATGCTGTATGACGGGGTAGACGGGGAACCTAATGTTAAGACACTCATTTCTCCATTCACCGTCAAGTTTTCGACACGGCCCTGTTGAGTGACGGAACTCAACACCGCACTATATCCTTCTTGAGCGAGAAAATGGATGTAAGTCGTTCTCCTCGCGAATATTGTACTCATAGCCATAACGCTTACACCAACTTTCAACTTTGGTTTGAAATATTAATTAAGCATGTTAATTTACTTACAGCAGTGCGGCAGACAGGCCGGTGGCAACGGTTGCTAACTATTCACTCAAGCTAAGTATGTAATAGTTCATGTCACTATAAAATATTATTAGAATATTCATGTCAAATCCGTTAAGGATGCAGTGTCTGACAGGAAAAAATACTGACAGTGTCTGACAGGTATCAATCTCTTTCGTTATTAGGTTATTTTGATCTATAACGCACAGCCGAAATTACGCGGCGTAGAACGCTGGAATTTGTGAATATCTTTGGGAAATTTAGAATAGAATTAAGATAGGTTTTGCCGATATTTCCACTTGAATGGAATAAATGAGGTTTTACTTTATGTAGTTAACTTTCATCGTTTACTGTTAAATGCTGCTCCACTACACCATAAAAGCGACTTATATATTTAAATATTATTTGTATATATAATATTGCATATATAATATTATTTATATGTAATAATATATATGCAAATAATACAATATTATTATTGCATATATGTATGTCTGTATGTATTAACGTACATTAATAAACTTCACGTCACTTAACATTGTCTTATTAACACTGACAAAGAGGTTTGCAAAGATCTTACACTGAATAGGGTTATTGTCAGTCGATTGAACAATGAACGTAATGTGGCCGAGAATTGGGTCAATTATGATCATGGGAATTTATATCTTATTCTTTCACTCCCCAGAGACGATTATGCTTTGGCCTATTTTTGTGATAATGGTATAAGTGAGTTGTAAACCGAAATGGGCACTAAAGTAAGCGATAAAGGTAAAACACCTGTGCCCATATTTGTCTTCTTAAGTTACCTTTTAAGCTCTTTTAGTCTAACACCAAGTATGCTCAATTGCTATATTATACAAAGAAAAAGGGGTTACCAGTTTATTTTCATGGCAATATATGCGGGTAGAGTAAGAGCTATTCTATTTACGAAAACCAAAGCTAACCTTTGCCTCTGAAAAGAATGAGATTCACGATCCTTTCTATTAGCCACAGCAATTGATTCATATGTACCTAAATCAGTCTCATTGGCCCCGAAACGTATAAGATAAATTTGTGAATGTAAGCTTCTACGGTAACCTTAAATGAGGGATTTTGAGATACGATCTCCACATGGAGAATTTTTTTCCATTCTATAAAAAACATTTCTCCAAATGGAGATTGTATCCACAACCATCGCGCTTACAGTCTGTCACTGCCTACTACACCATGACTACATAAAAACACTTATTTTTATATAGCAGGATATATAGACAACCTAGTGTTAAGACACACCATTCCTTACTTTCTGTTCAAGTTTTGAAACGTAACGGAACTGAACGCCGCGCTTCGTCTTGTTAACAGAGTTAGGCTATTAAATATACAATTAATCAAATTAATTAAACCATTAATACTATAATAATGTTGGCTAGATTACGTATGCGGGCGATCCTAAACGATCTAATAGTTGGTATTACTCGTGCGGTTTCCAACCTCAGTGGAACGTGTAATATGAAATAAATGGATTTGAAATTGCTATGTCGTTTATTCATTCATTCAAAATTCACATTTACTAATTATTATTTGTTAAGTTAGTTTTTATTTAAATTTATATTTTTATTTGTATATCTATACTAATATAATAAAGCGGAAGAGTTTGTTTGTATGTTTGTTTGTTTGAACGCTTTGGATCCACTGGTCCGATTTACTTTGTTTTTGTTTCGTATGAAAGCTGCATTCTTCAGAAGTGCTATAGGCTACATAACATTACATTACACATATGTACTAATATATTAAAATACTTTCTAATTTGATATGCAATTTATTCTGCCATGTTGATAACAACCGTCGCTACGCGACCGTTACCGCGACATTTTGATTTTATGGACGTAACATAACATAAGGACTTTATGAAAATAAATATAATAGTCACTTTTAGCATTTTATCTAGATTAAAATTATAGTTTAATGTATAACATTCTAATAAATAATTAAGGAGATGTCACTGATTTGAAATGACCTAGCCTTCGGGCGGCATAGTATGAGTATGACCGACGCGAAAATATTCTTATAGTTCAAGCAGGCGTAGCCGCGTCCGGGTCCACTAGTTACTTATATATTTTTATACTTAACGAGATTTGTATCTGAGAAACTACTGGTTCTAATTGAAGGAATATTTTTGTTTTGGGTAGCCTTTTTATTGAGGAAAGCTTTAAGCTAAATAGATACCTGTGGTCAGAGTCTCTTCAAGCACATATAATGTATTTTATATGTTATACACAGCTCTTAGTTATTTCCAAACTTAGTATAAAATTATGTTAACTGAAGTACTGAAAGTAAACTACGCCTTACGCTTAACTCGCTGATGTATTTATACTTCAATCTCTCAAGCTACGCGACGGATTTTAATGTGGTTTTCACTAATAGACGTTTTGAATAAGGTTTAGACGTAAAATTGCATCTAAGTATAAAATACAAGAGATTGAAATGCAAATAATACATTCTCCCCAGTGGTAATCGAATCCACGGCCGTCCTGTTTATAATACAGTGGTGTTCGCCTGTGCAGGGACTGCCTCAATATATTTCCATTATTTCTCTACGAAATTCCACATAATAAGTTACTAATAACCTACGTTCCGAGAAAAAATCGTCATAACATAACCCACATATGTTGAAATGAAATTAAAAGGAAATGTTTATGAAAATACAATTTTAATGGCAAGACCGTTTTTATGTTGAAAAAACACGGAATTTGCTCTTTTNACCTCAGTGGAACGTATAATCTGAAATAAATGGATTTGAAATTGCTGTCGTTTCATTCAAAATTCACATTTACTAATTTTTATTTGTTAACTTAGATTTTAATTAAATTTATATTTGTATTTATATATTATTTATATATTTATATACTTAACGAGATTTGTATCTCAGAAACTACTGGTTCTAATTGAAAAAAACTTTTTCAAGCCTAGTAGCCTTTTTTATTGAGGAAAGCTTTAAGCTAAATAAGATACTTGTGGTCAGAGTCTCTTCAAGCACATATAATGTATTTTATGGCATACACAGCTCCTAGTTATTTCGAAACTTAGTATAAAATTGACTAAAGTACTGAAAGTAAACGCCTTACGCTTAACTCGCTGATGTACTTACACTTCTATCTCTCAAGCTACGCGACGGATTTTAATGTGGTTTTCACTAATAGACGTTTTGAAGAAGGTTTAGACGTAAAATTACATATAGGATTAAAAAACGAGATTGAAATGCAAATAATACATTCTCCCCAGTGGTAATCGAATCCACGGCCGTCCTGTTTATAGTACATGGTGGTCGCCTGTGCCAGGACCGCCTCAATACATTTCCATTATGTCTCTACGAAATTTCACATAATAACTAATAACCTACGTTCCGAGAAAAAATCGTCATAACATAACCCACATATGTTGAAATGAAATTAAAAGGAAATGTTTATGAAAATACAATTTTAATGACAAGACCGTTTTTATGTTGAAAAAACACGGAATTTGCTCTTTTCTTGCGTATAAAACGTTTTCATATATTTTTCTTCGTTCGATTGTTAATTTTATGAAATTTAGTAAGATAAGTGAGGTGATGAATTTCGACATAGGTTTTAGGTTTTGAATTTGGGCGAAAGGAGTATCATGAAGACATAGGCCGTCATGGAACAGGGGCAAGAGTTTTGAATTTGATTACCTCTTGGAGAAATGAAATATTTAATGTTTTCATGGCTCTGGCAATGAGACAAAACGCGGCGCTCACTTTCGCCAATCAACATGAAATGTCTAAAGAAATCGACTGTAAGTGGGGAAAGGAAGTCACTAGAATCTCTCTGTTTCTCCCACCATAAAATCCAGACTAAAGCCTGTAGCTAAGAAATAAAATATATTTAAATGAAAAATTTTGTTATTTTCACGTATTTTCAAATATATCTTTCGCAAACTCATTAAATTTAACTTAGATTGCGTGTTCTGTTGTTACATTAGATGAGTAAACCGCAGATAGACTATTTAATTATAAATTAATCATTTCGTGTTAAGCCTCACTGAAGTTCTCTTCAATATATTCTAGTTAGAAATTAAATTGAATTAAACTAAATTCTCATCTCAAGACTATATCTCTAATGCGGTGAAACAACGACGTATTTGCACTTTTTGAAATATTGTTTGTTTTTGTAAATATTGACATATTAAAATAGTAAATAAATTATCTCATTGTTGCGACAATTAAACGACATGTAATGTTAAAAAATATTTATTTATTTTATTTTATTATTTTTTATTTATTAATATTTATTTCAGTCTAGTGGTCCCTATCAAGACGCTTCCGTTTCCCAATTTCCGCCAATTTCTTGAGGCATTGCTTATTGAGCTACAGAATTCAACGCCGCACTTTTGCTCGTTACCAGCGCAAGTAAAAATATTAAATTAAAGGGAACTTGGGAACCTAGTGTAAAGACCGCGACCCCTATATACATATTGAAATTTTACAAATTAAGAAATCTTATCAAAATATTGTTCGTATTTTTTTACAATTAAAGAAAAATGGAACGGTTTTTTATTATGCATTCCTATTTTAAAAGAATCTATTTTTAAAACTCTCCGTTCTCATTGCGACATATTAATATGGGAAATATACGTTATAAATTGTAGATATTACTTTAATAGGCTATTACTTTACTTAATACGAAAACGATTAAGAGTTTTAAGTTATTAGGGGTCGACAGGCCGTCCGTGAAAGTTAGTTTGAAACTTGGGGTCTCTTAGAATTTAGGTTGATCGTGTATAAAATACAAGTTTGAATTTAGAAAATATTTTTATTTTTACATTAATAAATAAGAATTGAAATATTATATTTTATTATTATTTAATTGACTAGTGGACCCAACGCGGCTACGTCTGCTTGAACTATACGAATATTTATTAAATATATTTATGAAATTATTTTCAGTTTTCAATAGAGAGATGCGTTAAGCAAGCTCATTTTGGGTGACGTTTTCTAACAACAAACTTTGCAAATCGTTGCTTAGCAACGACGGTTGTTATTAACATGGCGGAATAAATTGCATGTCAAATTAATAAGTATTTTAATATATTGGTATATATCGAAAATATTACAAATATGAGAAAAAAAAGTATCCTATGTTCATCCCGAGACCCTCAAGTATCTCTATATGAGTATTTTATCACAATTAAATTAGCGGTTTGGCCCTGATTGCGTAAAAGACAGACAGACAGACAGACAGACAGAGTTACTTTCGAATTTATAATATAGGTATGGATATAAGCATACCCATCCATAGCTTTACCCTTCAATAGGTTATGACTTCATGTTATTTCAACGTCAATGTAATAATATAATCAAGGGGCGTGTCCGAATATAAATAGAGAGATATTTCTGTTGCGTACGCGCTTGGTTTGAAGCCAAATTGTGCTGAAATGGATTTTACTCGATGTTATGAATTTCAAGGTTGAAATTTTTAACTTTGTTACAAATATATATTATATTAAATTATTATTTTATTTTTTACTAGTAAGTACTAGTCGTCGCTTATAGCTTTGTTTTCGTGTTTTAAAAAAAACTTTGGTTTAAAAATTAAAATTGATTAAATTAAGGATTTAGAATTTTGTGAAATCCTCTCTTATTTAAACCCTAACTTTCTTATATGCTAAATTTCAACTTGATAAGTCAGTGTGTAATGAATCAGTCCACTGAAAAGTTTTATAGATTTCACTACTTTTAATAAATAATATGGCGTAAGCTGAAGTAATCTTATTTTTTTTCTAGCGCCGGTTTATGTAGTGTATAAATAATTACACAATGATTGTAATACATATATATTATGATGAGAATTTAGTGACCAGACAAACGAATGAAAGAATGAACGAAAGTACCAGAAATTTGTTGACAGTAGAATGAGCAATCAAAGGAAACAAGTGACAGATTTAAAAGGAAAATATCACAAAAGATTATTTTAAAAGAAAAAAAATAACAAGTATTCTCATTAGTGGTCTAATAAAGGCCCAGGTTGTTATTAAAATGGGAAAGACTACGGCTGCCATTCTGTGGGCCGTTACGGTTTAAAACATTATTGTTAGAGGCAAATGGATCGCAATTTCTTTTAAGAAAAATGTAATTATCTTTCGCCTTTCCACGCACTTTCTTCAAGGAACGAATGAAAGATTATATCTCTTTAGAAAAATACGCTTACAATTTTTGATAAGAAGCTTTACACGAAGCAATCGTACTTATTTCATGTTTAAAGCTTAATTTTTTTGATAAGAATTATGTTATTATTATTAGCCTCAAGGTATATCCCGTGAACAGCAGAGAGCGCCTTGTTAAGAATGTTTTTTAAATATGCGATGGAACTTAACGCCGCTCTTTATCTTGGCAGCAGAGCAAGGAAATACAAATAATACTATCCCTCTAGTGGGAATAGAACCCATAATCATTGTATTTACAGCCATTGCATAAAAAGAAGTTGGCGGTAAGTGGGAAAGGGAGTGCCTTAACACTAGGTTCCCTCTCCATACAAGGATTCCCACTGCGCTACAATGGCCTCATTTAGTAGGTAGTAACAAAACGTAGGTAAAAACAGCTTAATTTGCCTGACGATTATGTGATTTTAAACCATTTTTGACGATGAAATAAAAATGTAATTAGTAAAATGATTAAGCACTTTTCTACGAGAATGTTAAAAAATATATTTTTTTACATAAAAAAAGGCAAATTTCAATATAATTCTCTGGGTACACAGCATAATAAATGAACTTGGCAAACTTTTGGCGTCGCTTTGATGTATGAATGTTATTTTACAAGGTAAAAAATCTGTAAAATGTAATAAATATATAAATTTTTGACTATTTTCGAATTTATGTCAACTTGATTCAGGATTAGTGAAAATTATTTTCGTATTACATATTTTTTATATTGTATATTATATAACAATTTTATTTTTCACTCCATTGCGGTGATGCCCAAAAGTTGGGTTATCTTTTTAGCGCGTATGTATGTACGTCCGTTATTTTGTTTCCTCGTAACTGTTAAACCAGTGAATTTTGATAAATACTTCGTTGGATTTGCTAAAGGCAAATGGCGTGAATGTTATTCATTAATTTAGTATATGCAGTCATTTTTTTTTCATTTTTTACTCTTTTAGCTTCTTAAATTCTTGAAATGAGTGCTTGTCGAAGTTGAAAAATGTAAATAATTTAAATAAAACTCCTATCGGTACATTATCTTTAGCTATCTTTTTGTGCGTGAAAAACGTGTAAAATCTAAATATATAATATTTAATGTATTTAAAGCGTACCTACAATCAATGAATGGCTGAATAAATTTAACACTTTTACCAAAGAATGTTAGCAGTATATTCTTCAAATTGAATTGAATTGAAAACAGAAAAGATACAAGAATATCGAATTTCAAGATATAACAAACAGTTTCAGTTAGACGAAGTTGTTGCAAGAAATTTCTACAGTTCTTTTATATCTACTGCAAAGAATACACTTGCTTTTGTTCCATGTAACTGTTAAAAGATTTATTTTTAATTTTACCGTTTAGCCTTTCTTGTATACCACATTCAAGAACACCTGTTGAGATTCTCACAGGCCTTTGAAGAAAATCAGCATTTCCTTTAGAAGAGGTGGAAATTGAATTACAATTAAATATTCAACAATTCAGTTTTCCTATTGCAGTTAATACTTTGGTATATTAACTAAGACTTTTTCTTATTTACATAGTTACACACCTAGTCACCATAAAACACCATAGAAATGCTTTGGCCGATTGAGTGTCTCAACTCTCTGCCTAACCCCAAAGGCGAGAGATGTATACAAAACAAACAAAAAACGTTTCTTATATTATATCTATATTATAAACCTAGTTAAAAAAATATCTAGAACAAAATTACGCAAGTACGTAAGTAACGCAAGTGAAATAGGAATGTTTAACCAAACGATGATGGAAGATGAAAATTTAAATAAGAGGATTTGCCTCGTTCCTCGCACAAAGGAATCGATTTGCCGACCTCTTACTTGTGATCCGGGTCAGCCTGACGCTGACGGGACTTAGCGTTGAACGTTTCTGCATTATATGGACAGTGGACATAGATTTTTTATGGAATATTTGTCTAAGATGGTCGAAATTTCTTATAAAATGCGATAATTGCGGTATTTGGAGTAAATTTTTCTAGGGTTTATATTGATATTATTTTAGGGTTAATTTATTTTGTTTAAAGGTCTGGTAGGGCTGAATAAAATTCTTTTAGTTGAGGAAGTTTAAAGACATACGACAAAATACATTAAATTCTTAACATATACACTTAACATGCAATGTCTGGAATATTGAACGGCTGGGACAAGCTGAAAAAACAGAAGTACCTGCCACCTGCATACTATGTCTCTAAATGACCGGAAAACACAGAAAGGGGTTATCTTATCGTTTGTTTATTTCTTCTGTAAAATGCAGGTGATTCGTGATACATGATAGCGTTACATACTAGGAAGCTTAGGATATTTGCTTGTTCAGTATCGGTACCGGGTTGGGCATGTACGCTTACTTTCCTTACTGAATATTTATCTTTTTAGTTATTTTCATCAAAGACAAAGATAGGTAGATTTACCACCACACATGTATAAGTACCAAATACGAGTACGTTTATATTTATAAGAAACGACACGCTCGCGGCTTCGCCCGCTTAAACCACACAATTATTTATTTATTATCTCAATTACTGTCGTGTTCTTACAAAAATATAGTTTCAAAAATAATATCTATATATTGAAAACAGAGGCCAGTTGTGGCGCAGAGGCACAAAATATGCTACAAGATCGACTAGTAGTGGATTCGATCCCCACAAAGCGCGGTTGAGTTCCGCCACTCAACACCAATGAATCTAGAATTTGGCGGAAAATGGGGAACACGCACTTAACATGAGCACATATTTAACACGAGCTTCCCTCTTCCTATCCTGCTGTGTGCAGGATACAGCGTGAAGCTGATATTTAACGAAATTTTACATATTTTATATAAAATATTTTATGAAAGTACATATAATAAAGAACAATTAAGATCTAATCTTCATACACCAACATGTAATTAAGTTCCAGTACATATAACAATGAGACTGGCTGCAAGTGACAAAATAATTACTGCATCTTGACGTTAGTGGCAATCCAATAACGTATGACCGCCAATTAGGGGTTAAATCGATTATACAGAAATGTACCCGCACCCACCCCCTTTCACTCGAACCCTTTATTAGGAGACAGTGAATAGAACGGTAATTGGAATATAGGTTGTTAATGCATTTTAGATATATTGGTGGGATTTGTGATAAATCTTGATGAAAGTTGTGAATGGCAGAGCTTAACACCGGACTGAGCGGGGCGTTTTTTTGAGCGGGGATCGGATTCAGACAATATTTTCCTACTGCAATTCCTGTTGCTTCGTATTATATTATTTGTAACAAGACAGAGTGCGGCGATAAGTTATTTTTATTCCTCTTCAAGTGGAAATCGAACCCACGACCTGTAACGTTTGTACTCACATGTGCCCTGTGCCATGATTGGCTTCTAAGTTATTTTGTATTTTTATTTATGGAAACTACAAGGCAAACGAGCGTACGGGTACACCGGTACACCTGCGGTACGTCAGCCTTTAAATTGGAGATATTTCTGCCATTGAACACATAATATCTTGAAAATTTTGTGGAAATATGGATGGATTGCCTTTGAGTGCTCTATAATGTGGGGAAAAGCGCAACTACTACAAATTCAATTTAATGAAACAACCATGCTACCTCGTTCACCCATGTGAACATAATGCTTAAATATAAATAATTTGTATAATTTGTATTTACTAGTTCAATTACTATGTATATTAATAATAGGTCAAGGCCAAAATTAATTATAACGAGCTCTCATTAATATATTAAGCGCATTATTATATTATATACATATTGATTATGTTAATAGAGAATCATGGTAATAATTTTTTGAGGGTTTCATACTTAACAAATAACATACAGACAAAACCACTGTATATTTAGAAAATTGAAATTTAGGATGCAGTAGTTAAATAAGGCTGGGTGGTGGAACTAAGAGAGGATACTTCGGGAGCAGCAAAATTCGATGGGAATGGAAAACTGGAATTTTCTATTTTACCATATCTAAGGAACTCCAAGTCCGAAATAAGTACCATTTGTATAAATGCTGATTACTTTTCAAATGTAAATAGATTTCATATTAATTATTTTAACATTGAAATAATTGGATTTGATTCAAATTATATCCTTGATAGCACCAGGAGCAAAACAATTCACTTAAAACACTGTTGCTTCAATCTAAAACAGAAACAAACCCCAATATTCCCAAACAATTCTAAGAAACAAACAAAGGAAAAACAAAAACATAAAAATGTATCGAATGCAAATGTTTTTCATTTCCATTTATGAGGTATCTTTGCCTTTTAATGGAAATGGTACAACGAGGTTATCCAATTAAATACTGATAGCAAAACCCTATTCATCAATTCGATAGCTTACCAGATGAAAATCAGATTGTCAGAAAGATTTATATGAATTCTATACACAGATTGTGTTTTTACAAAGGATTTTCGATGTCTTAGCGTAGATGGATAATTTTATTATACGAGTATTCGTGGGACGTGTAAGTAAAAGTTATTTATCTTACGGAATAGACAGAGGGAACTCAATAGACTGAGTTATAGTAATTGACAGAAATTTGCTTTTTCTTGTTACCAGAAGAAAAAAATAATAATAATACAATTCCCCGAGTGGAAATCGAACTCACACATCGTGCTAATAGTTCCGTCCTTCTCCTCTCAGAACAACTAAAGATTAATGTGTGATGCTATTCTTTTAAAAGTTACTTTTTCTATTCGTAATATTTTTTCTTTTATTATCTTTTTTTGTAGCTTTTATTAGATTTTTTCTTTTATTTTCTTCTATGTGTAACTTATTCTCTTAATCTCTTTAGTTACTACGTAAAACCTAATATTAATGGAAATAATATGTCTAAATCTCCAAAACGATCTGTGAAACCTTTCTAAATATTAAATATTTGCCGTATTCTGTCAAAATTTTCATTCAATGAAATGATATTTCTAAAAGAAAATTGAATGTTAAATAGATAGCCTTGGTTTCAATTTGAATTTACACCGTTTCATTTGAATTTTCTTTAAACGTAAATAAAGACATTGAGATTTATTTCAATATCGTTTTGTGTGGTTGTGTGTGTTTAAGTGGTTTAAGTGGTTGTTTAAGAGAGAAGTAGTAGGCCGCAACCTGTGGTGTTTATAATCCCACGTTTGTGCCACTGCGGTACGAGAGAGAGAGAGAGAGAGAGAGAGAGAGAGAGAGAGAGAGAGAGAGGGAGAAAGAGAGCCTCAACTTTTATATAATTATTATTTATACCTACCATATTTAAACCCACAACCACCTCAACCTACGTACAATCAGACTGGTCTAAACCTCACCAGGAGGAGTATAGGCTTTTCACTAATTATATCTGTGTCATATAGTTGATACTGCGTTATCTTATCGTCTGTATAGTTATGCCGGTGTGGCGTATAGATATAAACTAAAATTATTGATAAATTCTTATATCAAAAACTGTTGTTATATACACATTTCTCTTATGAAGACAAGTTAACAGAGCCTGAAACAGTTCAAATAGAGTAAATTTTATGATAAAAATAATAAAAAAAAATCAGCTTCACGCTGTATCCCGTACACGGCAGGGTAGGCAGAGGGGACCTAGTGTTAAAACACTCTGTTCCCCACTTTCTGCTAAATTCTGGAGGCATTGCGTGTTGAGTGGCAGAACTCAACGCCGCGCTTTGCCTCGATACCAGAGCGAAAAAATGGAATGTGATAAACATGTAGGTACTTAATTGTAGTTTTTCATTATTTAATCTATTTAAATGAAAACTATCTTTAAATTTCTGTAGTATCTATAATATAAAATATTTTTATGTATTTATATAGGAAACGTATTAGGATAGTATATAGTTCATTACTTTCTTTTATGACACAATCAATATTCACACTCGTAAAACAAAGCAAACATTTACGAAATACTAATCAAAGCTATCCATCATTCCACTGAGCTCATACCCCATGATTACCCTAATAACAGTAAAATATGATTTAAAGCATTCATATTATATTTGGATATAAACGAGACAGTATTGGGTTCGATTCCCACTCAGGGGAATGAATTAATAATATTTTCATTTCTTCGCTGTAGTAACAAGACGAAGTGCAAAGTTTCTCAACTTACAATGCCTCCAATATTTGGCGGAAAGTGGAGAATGGAGTGACTTAACTCTAGATTCCCTTTGCCTCTCCTACTAGGTATATACAAATTTAGTAAGAATACGAAACACCGATCACTTTCCATCAAATTTCTGAGACATTCAACATGGACTGGCGCAACTGAAATCCGCAATTTGTCTTTTATAAAATATGTCATATATATTATAGAAGAATATAAAAAGAGTAAACACGTGATAGCTATAAAAATAACTATTTTATAATCTAATCCCAGAATATATATTTTTTATAATTTTGTAACTATATATAGACATTTCTCATCTTGAACTTAAGCATTCTATAGCGTTGACATTTGTAGATAAAATCAATATAGCAACGATGAAGGCGTGAACAGCGTGCGTACATTCTAGGAATATTTTCAATACTACGAATATTATTATAATAATAGCTAAGGTATTTGAGGCTGTTGTGGCGCAGGGGCACAAGCGTAATCGTTATGGTATGGGTTCGATTCCCAGTTAGTGGAATGAAATATTTCTTTTTCTCGAAAGGACATCGAACCCACCCATCGTTTGTCACCACTGCGTCAATTATATATGTACATACATAGAGCTATCATTTAAATTAATAATTGAAACAATTCCAATAAACGTTAAATTACTTGTATATGAACTCGTAATAGATATTTATTAAATTTCTAGGAGAACGCCCCCATTTCCTTCTAACATTAAGGAGTAAGAGTGAAGTGAGAAGGAAGCAGTGTCTTAATTATAATATATCACGTCACATATTTGATATTATAAGTTAACTTCGTATGTGTGAAATATATAACGTAGAAATATATGACGTAGGTAAATATATAACGTAGGGTCTAGTAAAAAAATCGTGAATTATACTTATCGTAGTGGTAAATACAGCGTTCATTACAGCGTTCTACGCCGCGTAGGCCACGCTATACGATGCCTGTCAATCGTAATGAAAGAGAACGGAGAGTAACGGATTTTTATGTTATATACCTAGATAAATGTACATCGTGAATGTATAGTTTAGAAGCCGAAGTGGCGCAGCATATAAGCGTGAGACTGTAATGGGTTTAAATTTTCATTTTTTCCATCTGGTAAAGCGTATTGTAGAGCTCTGCCAAAGCAAAGAAGCGAAGGCGGGGAATGAGAGTACTTTAATAGGAACGTAGTGTTTTTACATTTGGTTCCAATTTTCTCTCTTACTTTACTTTGTGTAGGATACGTGAAGCGCTCAAAAAATATACCTTCCTCCTGCGACTTCGCTTGTACCTATTTGGTGACGTGGTGGTTAAAAGGTAATCATCATCACACAGTGGGGTTTTCAAATAACAAAGAAATCATCAAAATCGGTCCAGTCAGAAGTTTTGACGTAACAAACAAAAATAAATACAGTCGAATTGGGAACTCTCCTTTTACAGAAGTCGGCTAAAAATAAAATCTAAGTTTAACAACACATAAATTCCTTCAAGTTTAGTCAAGTTACTTGAAATTGCTTACGTAATATGGCTTAATAGGAGCAGCGCAGGTTATTACAACCTTGTTACAGTTAATTATTGTTTGCCTATTAGTTTACACTGTCAGTGCCAGTGTTGGTGAAATTTCAATCTTATATTATTATAATTTGGGGCCAGGCGTGGCACAGGCCCAAGTGTGTGACTGTAGACGTGACTGGTAGTGGGTTCGATCCTTGTTCGAGGAAATATTTTCATTTCTCGAATTTCATTTCGCTCTGGTGTCGAGGCAAAGCGTGTTGTTAAATTCCGCCACTCAACACGCAATGCCTCCAAAAATCTGCAAAAAAAGGGGAACTGGGGGGATTATTTTAACACCATTTTTCCTCTACCTACCTAACTGTGTACGGGACACAGCGTGAAGCTGATTTATTTATAATTATTTTGTTTTAAAATATATATGAGAACGGATTTTTAAGATTCTCCATGCGTTCGGAATTCGAAGCCGCGTTTTATCTTGTTGCTGTGGCAAGGAAATGACAATACTCATTCTCCGAGTGGGAATCAAACTCAGAACCTTCAGATGCTCAGTCGGATCTGGACTTTAACGATTAATAAAATGTATCACAAAATACAATATTTATTAATCATGGTGAACCCTTATTTACTAAGTTAGTCAAACATCACGAAGCATGTAACATTTTATATTAGTCACGGCTCAAGAAAGCCAACTAAAGGGTTAAGCCTATTCCCAGCACGTCTCAAACGTAAAGGTTTGTTAGCGGTTCGACAGACTGGGCTTACGTTATTTAGAACGTAGAGGTAGGTAGAAGAAGGTAGGCAATGTTTGAGGTATAGTTCTATTTAGAGAGAAGTGAAACGTTATTTATTATGTCTAGCATTACATAGTTATTTGTTTAATGACTAAATATCTTAAAAATATATTATTATATTATTATTCTTTACAAAAATAAATGGCCGGCGTGGTAGAGGCATAAGCATGTGACTGTAGAGCGATAATTGTGCTTTCGATTCCCATTCATTGCAATGAAATATTTATCATTTTCATTTTCCTCGTTTTGGTAATGAACCAGAACGAGGAAAATAAAAATGGTAGTCAATGCCTCAAGAATTCTACGGAAGGTGGGAAACAGATGTGTCGTATTGGAGAATGTAGTCTTCATTCCAGCCAGCTCAAGCAAATTAAATATATTCTTAATCATGAATAAATGTATAAATAATTCACAAATATCAACAAAAATATAAAAAAAAGAAAATTAATCAGCAAAAATTAGTTATACCACTTTAGTTTAAAATCGGAAATAGAAATTATAGAAATGACCAATTCAAATGGAGTTAGTTCTTAATACTTCGCTAAGCCAATATCCACTTCTAATTACTTTAGGGTTTAACGGATATTCCTGATAGAAGTTCACTAGTCATGGTATTAGTAAAATTACTGTATTTTATAGTAAAATGCATTAAAGTTAGAGAAAAAATATTAGTGAATAACAAATATGGTAGCGTTTTCTTTCTTCTTTCTTTAAATATATTTTTTCTTAAAACAAATTAAAATCGTTATATGTAACCATTATCTGAGACATACAAAAATGTGTCTACATATACAATTTAAAATTAAAAAAGAAATTTTAAAACTGACCAAAGATTGGCTTTATTCCAATTCCTCGTACATAAACTCTGAGACATAGCTGCGGTCAGCTCACTAAGTACTTTCTCAATTTACAGCAAATAGCATTAAGCTCTTATATTACATATATATACGTTTAAAAATTTTAAATGAGCTATACAAAATTAATATGAAATTAACTAATCTGTAGTCGTCTTACGGCGGATAATGGGGAACGGAGTGTCTAAACACTAGGTTCCCTTTGCCTACTCTCTTGTACGCGAGATACAGCGTGAAGCTAAATCTGTAGTAGATATAGTAAAATAGTAAAGAAAACCTGCCTGCCTGTATATTACATTTTTTTAAGGAGAAATCGATTTGGAGTAATGAAATAATAGCAAGAGAACATCCTCTGTATTTTATAGAGTAGACAATTCGTCCTATAGAGAATTATAATATTAGTATACATCCACTATCAATGGAAATAAACTCTAGAATCTTAAACTGTATTAATCGCGTATATTTAGAATTATACATTTTGGGAAACCTGACGTGTCAAAAATTTTAAGGTATTCCATGGTAATGGTACAGTCTAGAGGATTAAAGTAATTTCGTTAAACATACTCGTGTTTAAAAAACGTGAAAATCATATCTTATTCTCCTTTGACTAATGAGACCAAAATTGTTGGAACAAAGTTGAACGAAAGTTAGAACCACCGTCCAACAAATGCACCAAAAAAATTTTATACAGGTCGAAGGAAAATATGCCTTGGATATTTCACACCGCACATCCGGAAGTGAATCTAACCGCCTTTCACGACGCCTGTGACGTCATAACCACATGTCTGTTTCACTTGTATGGGCGGCTATAGGCTTTTGCAATAGGAATTTTTAGTTGAGAACTGAGATTTTGAAGAGTTTTAATGGTTTATCGGCTGACAAGTTGTCAGTCTGTGGCTTGGTAGTGATAGTAGGTATATTGATTTGAGAAATATGGCTAAGCGATATTTGATTATTTTATCTAATTATTATAGATACGTAGTCATTACATGTTATTTACTTTTTCTTAGTTAAAAGCTATATAATAAAATAAATTAATATATTAAATTAGTTCTACTACTTAAACTAAGCTTAAAACTAGACATAATTATCCCTAGATATGTAATATATTTCAAAATATTTAAATTCAACTACGAATAAGTAAAATCTTGGATTTTCTATCGATTTACCAAATATATCAATAACCTCTTGGAGGCACTAATCTCCGAACCTTCTTTTATTTTTAATCAGAAATTCCCAATGAATTCAAAAATCAGAACAAAAAATCTCGTTTAACTGACAACATCAGCTAGGGGCTACCCAAATTAATTACACACTGACCAAATTCTATTTGGAATAATTTACATAGTAAGTCGATACCACAGTCGCTAATGGTTTCCCAATATACATCTATTTAATATGAAATTTCTGTTATCGACCTAATGAACATTGCAGCTCTGTAGGAAAAAGGGTTCGTATAGATTTGTATTTTGCAGGTCATATATGAAATTATGGTAGTAGTACAAATGAGATAATAAAAAAAATTGTAGTTGTTTTTCATCAATGAAATATCTCTAAAAATTTGAAAAAGTATTGTCATTGTCTATATTTATACGACGTAAACGATTGTTGTAATTGGGTACATTATGATTTTGAGTTCGTAAATTTATAGTAAAGTGGGGAGCGGAGTTTCTTAGCACTAGTCTCTCTCTGCCTACCCTGCAACATCCGAGATACAGCATAAAGCTTAAAAAAACATAATATTTCGTAAAAGTATTATTATTATGCAAAAAGAAGCAAAATCTATGATCGCAAGATCATGTACCTACGAGAAGCCGCGCGGGCAGAACAAAAGATTTTAAAGGAATCGATTTCAAAGAAATTGGAATTAATTTCACATCTATGTTCATGATGCCGCCGTGACCCAATTCTGATGTGCCTGATAGTGCCTGACACACTATAGATATGAATACGAATCGCAATCATACATTATATTAAAATATATTATACTAGGCACTCAACGATACACGAAAGATACTCCGTTGTTCATTTTCCACCGACTTCAGCAGACATCTGGAGGCGGAACTAAACGCCGCGCTTTACCTTGACACCAGAGTGAAGAAATGAAAATATTTAATATTTCATTTCCTTGAATGGGAACCGAATCCACAACCTCTCGCGTTTACAGTCACAGTTTGTGCCCATGCGTCCACTTTTTGTCCACGAATCCACAAATTTCATAAGATGCGTGAAATGTCTGTCTTCATTACGAGGCTATCTGTATTAGATATAATGCGTACTGAACTTTCTAAACTTTTGTAACAAAACTTGTTAATCCGTGCTTAAAAGTTTCAAAGGGGAAGCTCTCCAAAGTACACAGTATATGGGTTAATCCACGTCACCTCGGTATTGCCTCCAAGGGTAACAAAAGGAATTATTTATTATAAATTGTATAATTATTTTCATAGGTTTTACGCAAATGAATATATTTTTTTCAAAATTCTGCATTTATTTTTATTTTTCCTGATTCTAATTAGTGGATAAACTAAATTAAAATTCAAATTAAGCGCAAATTAACATCTTTGAGTGCGACCGGAGTCAAGTTGCTACATTAGTCGTAGCAGATTCGTGTCTGTACTTGAAAGATATATAAGAAAACAAATTATTTGGGAAACATTGAATTTTGAAAATTTTTGTCTTTTTGTCTTGTACATTTGTTAAATTTCAGAAAGAACAATCTCAAAAATGGCTGAACCGATTTAAATTTAGTTTTCTCTATTGGATGTAAGCTTCACATGATAAAAAGTTGCATGCGACAAAAAAAATGGCTATCAATGTACCTATGGATATTATCTGGTCTTGTATTGATAATGGTATTAGATTACGAAAGTAATTGAGATGAGAAAATAATAGTGATGTACAAGCGGGCGAAGCCACGCGGGTACCACTAGTATTAAATAAACTCAGCAATCCACATACCAGCAAAACACAATTTCTAATAACGCTAGATCGCTAACAAGAAAACGTAGCACAATTCAACCTAGTTGTAAAGTTGTAGTTGAAAGTTGATAATGCTTAGTTAGCTCTTGTTATGTTTCCGTATCGCGTTCTATTCACTTGACGTATCTTCTAGAAGTAGTAGTAGTAGAAGTGCTCTTATAGTTTAGTATGGAATTCCGTTGTCTGTTTTAGCTCACGATAACATGCACTCTGTTGCCCATTTTCCCCCGAAGTCTGGAGGCAGAACTAAGTGGCAGAACTTAACTTCGCGCTTTGCCTTGCTTCACTATATCTTATTTACTCGAGTGAGAATCGAAACCAAAACTTGTTGCGTTTACAGTCACACGTTTGTGTCCTGTTTGTGTTTGTGGCTGGCCACGAACGGAGAACGGAGTGTCTTAAAATTAGGTTCCCTCTGCCTACTCTTCTGTATGCGGGCTTATAGCGTGAAGCTAAACTATAACATGCATTTTGATACAAAAATAATCTATATATAAGTAAGTTATATATCACAGTTAGGGAAAAGTACCTAAAATATTTTTATTTCTTCGGTCTATCAAGACATTTGGTCTTCGATATAAATTTTACCAGTCATACTATATCAAAATTGAAATTGGATGGAAAACAGCAAACACTGTCTTCACACAAGGTCTTATCTGCCTAAACTGTGCTAATAAGTATTATATTATTTTTAACGTCACGTTGTATCCCGCACATAGTAGGGTAAACACAGGGAACCTGGGTTCCCCATTTAAACACCTCCATTCCCTACAGTTAATATCATGTAATTGCTATAAGTAAGTTTATCCTGAGGTGCCTACAGGAACATTGATAAAGGATGCAAGAACAATTTCCGTGCAATGACTGTCTTTGAATCTAGGTATACATTTTTTCTTTCATTTCCAAATAAATGGTAAAAAAATAACTGATGACGTAATTTATGTATATGCAACTAATAGAATAGGTTTAAAGTGGAGAGAGACAGAGAGAGTGAGAGATGTAGAGGCTGTTAGGTTAATTAAGAAAACAAAATAAGTTACAATATATAAGTATATGATATCATTCCAGGTCGTCGTGGCCCGGTGGCACAGGGTGTGACTAAGACGTGTGAACGCGATAGATGTAGGATCGATTCTCAATTAGGTAAATAATATCATATTTTCATTTTGGTAATATGAGAAAGCGTGGCGTTAACGTGTAATGCCTCGAGAATCCAGTGGAAAGTGGGGAACGGTAGTGTTTTAGTGGGAACGGAGTGCCCTAAGACCAGGTTCCCAGGTCCTGCCTACCTGTGCGGGATACAATGTGAAGGTTAGAAAAAAATATTTTTGAGGCCGTCGTGATCACCAGACTGTAAACGCAATGGTTGGGAGTTTGGTGGAATCAATTATTTTATTTCCTCGCTTCTCAACAAGACGAAGTGCGGCGTTCACTTTCGAGACATTAACTTACAATGTCTCGAAAGTGAAGCTAAAAAACATATTATTTGTAAGTAAATTATTTATCTTAATTTTTGTGTAGTTTTATTAAATCTAAATATCGAATGTACCTACCGATAACTAGGTCATGTATTGCAAACTTGTGATATATCGTAAAATCGAATAGGTGAGTTTATATAACAAAGTTAATTAATTTTGTACGAAGTTTAAAGTCTGCATATTTGGCGTATACGAAGAAAATCAAACAAAAACATTGTTTAACGAGACTCGGTGATAATGTTGGTATTTTTTAGTTTCACGCTGTACCACGCATATAGCAGGTTAAGCGGAGTGTTAACCTTTAAGTATGGACGTCGGGTCTGACAGACTCATCTAGGTCTACGAATTCTACAAATCGGCCACTTCTCGGTGACCTCCGCCACTGAGTCGCTCAGTACCTTTCGTATTAATGACAAAATGAATGTAGATAGCAGTGGTTGTGTCTCTGGGTTCAAAACACGTGAGTATTTAACTTTCTAAACGGGGCCTGGGTCTGTCAGACCCGACGTCCATGTTTCCCATACATGAATGATTTCAAAACGCCATATATTTTTATAATATTACAAAATATACTTTAATATTTTAATTGTATTATTTGTATTCAAATGTTTTTATTGTTATATATCATATATTATTTTGCATTGTTTGTTATATATTTTAGTAATATAAATATTATTTACCTAAAAAAGATTCAATTTTTTTAGTTTTTATGATAAAATGGAAAAAAATGATCGACCTAGCACGTCAGGGACAAAAATATCGGTACTTTATAATCAACATCAAACAAAAGAATTGGACGACGACATTTTATAAAGAAAATAGCACTTTATCAAATAAAAAGACGCGTTTCGTATACTAAACTACTCTAAGAATTGAGAATGACTTTGACTCGCGTTTCGCGATCTGATCTATCATTTATTGAACATGAAGCTAAAAAAATAGTTTTGGGTTCTTGAAAAACATGTACACTTTGCCCCCAAAAGATATATAGAAAGACAACACATACTTATGTTGACTGCAATCGTCCTGTTTGCCTACAATGTTGAAAGCCATTGTGTATCGATGTTCAATAATACCTTATCTTGAGGTGTTGTCAAAATTTTTATTTTATAACATAAGATGTAATTTCTTTATTTTTTTTAATTGTTAGACTTTATATTTTGTTAAAAAAATATTTATTTTATTATCTGTCTTTTTTTTATAGTATTATTTTCTTAAGAGTCATCCCATGTGGCCAAAGACTGAAATTGTGACTTTAAGTTACTTAAATCGTTGTGATGCGTAAAGTTTAATAAAAAGCGATTTTATTTATATTGATTTTGTTTGATTTGAGGCTATTCATGTAAACTAAAACATAAAATTGTCTTCTTCCTTTAAAAAACAGACGGAATATGACCAATAAATACACTGGTCTGACAGACCCGACGTCCATATGTGTGTTATAAAAAAATCACGTCCGTAGTTAAAGGTTAAAACACTCTGTTGCCCAGGACCGCGCATATTGAGATTCATTGCGAATGGATGGTGGTACTCAACGCTGTGGTTTGTCTTATTAACAGGACGAGGAGAAAATATTTCATTCCCCCGAGTGTAAATCGAACTTACAAATGTCGCATTTAAAGACAGACGCTGTACGCTACGAATGAGAAGCCAATTATTTATAACCTACAATAAGGGAGTTGTGGGGGTATCAACTCTTATGATAAAAAAATGGTCTATCGTTATCATTGAGTTCCTCCAGTCTACACGTAGTGTCTTGAAAATGGTTCGTAGTGTGGGAAACGGAGTGTTTTAACACAAGGTTCCCTCTATCTAGCCAGTTCTCTGTCCACATGCAGCGTGGAGCTATTCTTATAATATTAACTTTTTCCTATCAGCAAAAAATATTTGACATCTAAGCTTTTAATCTATATCGAAATTGTCAAATCTTCACTTTCTTCCGTATCAATTTCGGAATACCCACCGTTAACGAAATTCGTTACAATCTTCAAAATTGAATTTCGATGCGCGATGACGCCATATTTAGCGAACAACGTTTAAGCTTTTTATAAAAACATGATTCATATCATTAACAGACGTTTGGCCAAACATTTCTCTTTAGGTATAACATTCTTTTCATCCTATTTATATTCTTTAAACAATTAATATCTATATTCGGCCGTTAAGTTTAAAGGTTTAAATATTGAAAATATATAAATTTGATATATTGTCTCATTTTTCCGTAAACAATTGAATGAGAACGAAACACGTAGTGTTTTAGTAAACAAAAGAAAAAATAGAATATCTGACATTTCAGAGGCTTGAAGCTTATTAACGTGTGCAAAATGTCTCAAATTCATGCGGTAAGTGAATAAGGGAGTGTTTTGACATTAAGTTCTTTCTGCCTTTCCTGCTGTGCAGGATAAAGCGTGAAGATAAAAAAATATTAATCTAGGAAAGATTTTAACTCATCTTGAAATTACAATTTGTGCTTAAGTTTTATTGTATGTTAAATAAAGCTTAAAATATTGAAAATTATTATTGGACTTAGTAAATTTGTCTTATTTAAACTTAGTTAGGACTTACTTCGGGATTGTTTAAATTTGGAAAACTCTATAAACATTTTATTTATTTAACAAATCTCGTAAACTTATAATTCTGTTGTGAATAATTATGATTGAATCTTTTTTGATTATGCCAATATTAGGTTTATAGTGTTGGCATAATCAAATAAGATTAAGAATTGTCTCTAAAATATGTCCCCTTTTACTTTTAGAAAAATATTGAGATTTTTTTTGTGGTTTTGGAGATATGATAAATTGAATTGAAAACCTCCATCTTAAAGTCGATAAAAAATTACATTATCATTACAATTGCTCTGGTTCTTTTTTTTCTTATTTACGATTTCGATTTACTGAATACGTAACAAATATTAAATATATCCCTTAACGTCGAATGATGCATGAAATCTATTAAATATAAATTAATTAAAATGTTCGCAACTGTAGAAGAAAATCGATTAATAATAGTAATTAATTATATACCGAGCCCCGTCCTGTTCCAGAACATATAATTAACAAAATTGATGTCCTCATTAACAGAATTTATCTTAAATTTTATTGGTATCAGCCTTGAATAAACACTAACAGTTTTTCTTATAACAATTCATTGTTTTAGATTTATAATAGATAGCATTGTTTTTACATTTTAAGCAAAAGGAGTTTTTTATTTTTACATATCTTTCGCAATTTATGAATATTTCTAGGTACATCTTCCTCTCTCCGTTTTTCAGAGTGACTCGTTACTAGAAGTTTTAGATACGGATTGTTTTAATATATATAAACATCAACAGTATAAATTTCTCCAAAAGTACGATAAATAGAATCTTCATTTGTATGAAAAATTCAGCATTTTGATATAAAGAAAGCTTTTTAAAAGATATATAGTCTACTTTACAACACAATGGCTAAAACGAATAGCACGTAACAAAACAGTAATCACTTCGCTCCTCTCTCATTGCCTTGCGATGTGAAGTAAATATATTGGAGTATAGTATCTTTTTTTTTTCTTTACGCCGTAACCTGTATATAAACGGGTAGGCAGAGAGAATCTAGAGTTAAGACATTAAGACATTCCCTTCTCTGCTTTCTCTATTCAATTTTGAGACATTGTGTGTGCCTAACGCCGTGGCTTGAGAATTGAAAAACTTTTTTAAATTTAATATCATCGATTGGTGATTTTTGATAGTAATTGTAAAATATTTTTACTTTTATAATAATAATAAAGAAACGAAGTGGAGTTTCTGAGGCACCACGGGACGTATTTGGCTAAAGCAATGGTTGTAGGGTCAAATTACACTCGGGGGAGTATTTCTTTATTTATTACATTTGTAGATCTTCCCTTCCCCTTTTCCTTTTGGATTCCTTTTCACTATCTCGCAAGTAAAAAAAATATTTTTTCAGCACTTTTTAATACTATTTTTTTTTATTTCAGAACACTGTGTTCCCCATCTCGACGCCGCATAATGTCTATCATTTCAGAGCGGCTTACTGAAAATAATTACCTCTAAATCATAATTAGACGCTGAATCCAAATGATTTTATCACAATGATGAATTTGTTAAATGAAAGAGTGACGTGTACACCTGTACACCGTTGGAAGAGAAATGTATTACAATATTATATTAGAAGTACCATGGTGGAACAGTGGCATAGAACTTGACTGTAAAAATTACTTTGTGTATTATTTCCTTGGTGGATTTTTTATGTAAAATTTAGCGGAAGGTGGGGAAAGGAGTCGTTTCTCAACGTTTTGTTATTAAAATGTATGTAGAAATAGTAATGTATATTACAAAACAATTTTCAATTCTTTACATTATAACCATATGGATACATCCGTCAATTTCAAGAGAGGAAAATTTTCACTTGCCGTAAAGCTTTTCAAATACGACTCTCGTACGTATCTTTATATCTTTATAAAACTCATCAGTAACTTTTACGTTTCTAATATACCAGTTTATTTTTACCTCAAAAGTAAACACGTATGTATCTTTTGATTTATAGTGGCCTCGTAAAGAGTGATTCACGACAGCATACGACTTTTAACGATCGTTTTTAGCACGAATGGGAAAGCATGGAGCTCTTTCATTTTCAGAGGCAGTTTCATTAAATGTGAACCGGACGAATGCCAAGTTTTGCGTGTTCGATACGAAATACTAAAAACTCACAGTTATATATAGGAGAGGTGAATGAACGTAGCACTGACCTCCTTTCTGTGTGATGTTGAAGGTTCGTAGTCTGTAGGAGTCTTCGTCTGGTTCCTCTTCGGGTTGGGCTGGTCGTGGCACGTCGAGGAACGCGTTGGAGCGACGAGGCTGGGCGTGTTGGCCAGCTGGTGGTCTTCGACGAGCTGATGCCTGTCTTCTGACCTGTGGTGGAGTTTCTGCCTCAGCTAGCCTGGGCTCAGAGCTGTATCGTGCCCTGGTTTCCCTGTCCAGCTGTTGCTGCTGCCGCCTGTGCCTAACTGATCTACCACCAGTAATCCTGGCACTCTGGGACCTCGTAGCTGGTCTTCTCCGAGGGGCAGGAGTGGTTTCTATAGGGGCAGCTAGCGCCTCCATACTCGCGGATGCCGGCGCACATATCGATTGGGAACGTTTCGTACGTCCGTCCGTAGCCATGGTCGCGACGTTACTGAAGCGGGCCGGGGGACGCACCGTACTTGTTGCTTGGATTATGAGATTAGAGCACTTTTAAATGTCACTAATTTGTAAGCTTTTCAGTTGTCGGTTACAGCAATTTTTCAGTACAAATTTATTGTATGTCTGTGGTGTGTGTGAAAAATAATGATAAAAAAAATGACAGATTGACTTTTTAATAGAATAAAGTATCATGTGAGCGCATGATAAACAAATCCTGAAAAAATATATTTATACTTTTATTATATTTCGTTATTTACGCCTATTTTATCACAGAAAATAAATTAGATGTCTTAAAATAAAATACAAAAATAAATCAGCTTTCTTTTCACAGAGGTATGCAGAGGGAATTTAGTGTTAAGACACTCCGTTTCCGCTGAATTCTGGAGGGAGGCATTGCGTGTTGAGGGGCGGAACTCAACTCTGCGTTTTGCCTTGACCAGAGCGAAGGAATTAAAATATTAAATGTTTCATTTCCTCGAGTGGGAATCAAACTTGTGTCCCTGCGCCACGATTTTTTTTTTATTTTAACTATTATCTGGTATTTTCCCTTTATTTAAAGCTTCGCAGTATAGGCAGAGGGAGAGAGAAAGAGAGAGATGAAACACAATGTTAAAACATACAATACAAGTTTATATCAATCATTTTTTGATAATGAAATAAGTAAGTTGGCAATTTTTATTACAGTGTAATTCGAAATGATAACTTCTAACAAGTAAAAGAAACTTCATTGTAATTAATAAGCGTTATATTATAAGAGACGTCAGTGAGCTGTCCGAAAGTTAGTTCGATATATTTACTTATCGAGCTTAACATGAAAATCTAATAACGTAACTAACTTATTATTTATCTTATGTATTGTTTCTCCTATTAAATTTATATCTATATTAATATAATAAAGCGAAAATGTTTGTTTATAATTAAATTTAAAAATGGTTAGATAAATGTCAAACTGTCTTTAGGTGAAAAACTGGTGAATCATCATTAGTATTATTATATTTTTTGTTTCAGTTTCACGCACGTAGCAAGGGCGCTTTCCAATTTTCCGCCCAGTTTTCCAGACATTAGTTTGGACAAGTGGAGGACAATTTTACTAAATTTTCTTTGTAAAAGTTCTATAACTAACTTAAAATTAAAAAAAATCGTACTGACAGGTGTACTTAAAACTACTTTGTCTCGAAGATAGAACTCACAACCATCGTATTATAGCCAAGAGTACCAAGGCGGTTCCTTTCTTTATCCCACACATAGCAGGGTATGCAAAGGTTATCTAAGAATCTAGACTAAGATATTATTCCTCTTCCTTGCAAGAAAAGTTAGGGGAAAAATAAAATTTAACTATTACAAACAAACTTTTCAATTCAAAATTGGATTCATAAATATTTAGAAGGAATAAATGTTATTTACTAACGAGTCGTTGCGGTTTGAAACTTTCTAAATTGCTTTGTAAGATTTAAATTGGAGTGCTAAATTGCTTTTAAAATATATATGTAAGTATAATTTACATACAAAAGATGTACCTATGTGTGCAGTGGTAACGTCTGTCTGTAAACATGATTGTGGGTTCGATTTCCACTCAGGGGAAAAAAATATTTTAAATGTCTCAAATTCAGGCGCAATGGTGAGGTTTTGGTTCTTTTTCAACTCGGGGGAACAAAGTATTTGATATTTTCAGATAAAGCTTTCAGCGGAAAGTGGGGAACGGAAGTGTCTTAATGGAAACAGAGTTCACTAACTCTAGGTTCCCAGGTTCCCAGATTTCCTCTACCTAGCAAAAAATAACTTAGTATGATTATTTCAAGTGCTGAATAATTTTAAAAAGGAAAATTTGTGGCAAAGCTATTGCCAATTCGTTCTTAGAAACTAATTAACAACAAATGTAACGATGATTTACGCTTGGCAGTAGCTCAAAAGCAATTTTTAATTCTTACGGCCAAGTCGATTTTGTTAGAAAATAGAAACTTTTAGTTTGCTTACTATTATGCAATATAAATAAACTTACCTTTTAAAGGTTTTTTAGCCAAATGGCAAAAATCAGAGCCTAGATTTATATTAGCATGTATGCCTGCCTCTCGGTTGTGTACAGTTATTTTATTCCGAAATTACAGGGGCGGTGAAACTTTGTAGGTTTATATTATGTAGGTTCCCTCTGGCTACCCTGCTGTGTGCAGGACACAGCGTGAAGCTGATTTTTTTAACCGACTTCTGTAAGAAAAGGAGGTTATCAATTCGACTGTATTTTTTATGTTTCTTATCGATTTTGAAAATTTTTTTCTGACTTCAAAATTATAAAATCTTTGTATAATTATTTTTCACTTTTTAGTTCGTTGTTAGAAGTCGGTTTTTCTTTTTGTTAAAAATTAATTTATTAATCTAAAAAACGCCGTTTTTAATTCTGGGCTGTTGAAAGTTTTATATGCAATTTTCTTTCGCGTTACGCTACACCTATAATAGCCTGCTATTTTCTATAGGAAGTATCCACTAGGTCCACTCAGTCTACCCTGGTGGGCTGAGTGTACCTAGTGCCAAAACACTACGTGCACTACATTCCTGGCATTTTTGACAGACTCATAGACTGGACGAATACGTAATTATAATAAACCTATACGCAACTATTATATAGACGCAAATATTTCATAAAACTTTTAACTTGTTCCTCAGTTAAATTGCGGATTTGCCTCAAATTTGAATTTTTAATTACATCATATGTTAAATTATTGTAAAAGTGATTTTATGTTATTGTATTAGAGTCTATTTCTCTTTAAACGATGGTAAGGCTCACGAATTTTTTAAAAGTAGGCTTTAACTTTTGACTATAATAAAGTAGAGTTTTTCATTTGTTCAAAACTTTTCAATTTTGAAGCACTGTAAAACTATAACATTTTTTAGACTCAATAATTTACCACAAATAATTATTATGTCGTGACATCTACGCTATTGGTTTTGGTTTTGCATAGGGAAACTATAGGAAATTTATTTAGATGC
>JAKRZM010000385.1:144704-170481 GCA_036379175.1 Heliconius cydno galanthus
ACTATTTTTAAACGGAAGAAATTATAAACAAAAACCTACCTACTAAT
Source organism: Heliconius cydno galanthus (assembly GCA_036379175.1). Classification (NCBI taxonomy): domain Eukaryota; kingdom Metazoa; phylum Arthropoda; class Insecta; order Lepidoptera; family Nymphalidae; genus Heliconius; species Heliconius cydno. The sequence goes on from JAKRZM010000385.1 coordinate 144,752, forward strand.
AACTACTACAAAAAATGTGAAACCAAATATATGGCGCTTAAATAATACATTCAACTCCAATTATCCAATACGTGCAAACGTATCTAAATCTTCGTTGGTATAGAGGCAGGCAGGTTTTTTTTTCGAGCTTGTGGTTAATGCTGAAGAGAGTATTCTGTCCCTGATGAAAAGCAAGCATTACGTAGCTGTCTGTGAGGAATATTAAATAGAATGCCTCGGCCGCGAATCGAACCCGGGCCGCCCGCGTGGCAGGCGAGCATTCTACCACTGAACCACCGATGCGTATATATGTATGTGATAAGTGAAACTTGAGTAACATACAGCTGATGTGTCAACGGCGTGATGTGTCAACAATTAAATGCGTTTTTCAAATTTTATAAAAATCGGTGGCGATTTAAAGATTTTTCCATACAAACTTTCAAGCGGTTACGGCTGTGCGCGCGTCTTACCTCAGTCAGTGAGGACAAGTCCTTTTATATATATTGATAGGATTAATAATGTTTAAAATTTAAGAGAACGTGAAGAAAGGACACATTAGGTTCCCTTTACCTGCTATGAATGAAAACCGTGAAAATGGAAAAATATGAAAAATGCGTTGAAAATAAGGAAAATCACGTGATTAATTAATAACGCAATTAAAATACGTAACATTTTATAAACATAAACATAAACTTCTTGAGGAAAACTTACTTATATATATAATATGTCAGTGTTAGAGCATACGCTAATAACGACTTAAGTGATAACCGGAAAAACCAGCGGTCATGACTTCGTGGCCATAGAGCTATCAATATTTAGAAAGGAATTGAAATTATTTTTTCACAGTATATTTTTTTATTTTGTAATATAAATAAAAATAATAACAATTAAATAATGTGTTTTATATTGTGTACAATAAAAATATACCTTTAGATAAAATATATTTTTTTAACCATCAAGTTTTAATCAAAAATTAATCTGAATAATAAAGATGGCGATTTAAATGCTTGCAACGAGCTATTCTCTTTGTTTATGTAACAGTATTGGGACTAAAATAATATAAAATTTGCAAAAATATAAGTTAATTATAATTTAAAATTACTACAATCAAAATGTTAAAAAAAAATTATGCCGAAAAATTTTACAAGTTAAAATCTAAAATTAGTAACAAATATTTATATTAATCTGACCATTCTATTTATTTTGTATATTTTAGATGCGCAAGCGCAGTCTTAGTTGAAGACAAGTCAGTCTGTCGTGGACAGTGGTAAACGACGGACGTGGCGATGGCGAAAATTAGTATTTGTATAATAATCGCGGCGTTATGCTTAGCAAATGTCAGCACGTACACCGTACCCCCTGCGAAGCTTGAAGCCCTTTATCCAAAAGGCTTAAGGGTGACTGTAAAAGGTAAGATGATATTTATAAATTTATTTTTATTTGTCAAATCTTTTTTTTTATTCTGTGGAAGGTATTTTTTTAAAAGTATCTACATACATTTAGATATAAGTATCTAATTTGATATTTTTGTCTAATGGTGGGTAATGGAAACGTTAATGTGAATGAATTGATATCGTATTTTCCAAAAAGAACGTAGTGTTAAGTCATTCTGGACTTTAATTTATATTTATAGAAGGTCATTGCGTTTTCCTTGATATTTTTAAGTCGACGTGCAAGGCTTAAGTCACCTGCATTACTTTTGACAATATAAATTAAAAAAAAACATAATAAATAATTTCAGTTAAAAAAAATCATTAAATAACCAAGAACATAATATCTAAGATTACATAAAATACATGTTTTGTATAAACAAACCTTTAAATGTTTTTTTATTATATCATAATATAAAACCGAAACCTAATAACCTAAAGACCTTCGATTTTTTTATTGTTATTATATTTGTACTACCTCAAATATATATTAACTTTTTTACCTGTCTGCTTCCCAAGCACAAAAAAATATCCATTCAAACAAGTTTCCACTGATCCTTATACAACGTAAACGTTATTTAAGCCTTATTAAATTATATGAGGCCTGTAACGCACAGGCACAAGCTCGTGACTGTAAACACGACGGGTCGTGGGTTCGATTCCTACTGAACGTGAATTGTTATTTGTAACTAGGCAAAGCGCGACGTTAAGTTCTGCAATTCAACACGCAATACGTCCAGAATTCAGCGGAAAGTGGGGAACGGATGTATCTCAATGAGAACGGAGTGTATTAACACTAAAACATGTGATATTTTGTTAGACCTAATACTTAGAGGCACTGCAAATCCAAAGGCCAATTACGGAGACACATTATAGCATAATACTTTTTTAATATATTTTTTTAATTCAAATGCTAGGTAATCGAAATCGGAAAGCTTATTTTTTATTAATATATAAAAGCATTTATAAAGTCTTTGAAATTAATTTAAGACCAAAAGAATTGTGGTTATCATCCAAATTTAATATATATTTTTTTCTGAATATTTTCATGTCTTTGTAAATGCTACTTGAGTTTGTTTGTTTTTGACATTCTGACGTTTAGGACGATCTCGCGTTGCTTGTGAAAAGGGTCGTAACAGTTTATCATTTTCTGCAATTGCCTCTTTAGATATTAATTTTTTCGTTATTCTGTATTTACGAATAATAAAGGAGATCATATTTTTTCGTTGTATCTTTTTTAAAAAATAATAAAATGTGGGCACTGCGTTTTTTTTTCGCGGCATTGAGTTGACAACACGCAATGTCTCCAGAATTCTGCGGAAAGTTGGGAACGTCGTAACATTAGGTTCCCAGGTTCCCGCAGCCTACCCTGCTGTGTACGGAATACAGCATAAAGCTAAAAAAGTTGGTGCGATGCCACTCGGGGAATTTAAACACTAAGTTGCCTCTGTTTACCCTTTACATATCTATGCACGAGTATAATTTAAATAAAAACATACACTATTTTTACTCATAATACAGCGTAAAGCTAAATAATATATATTTGATACATAGGACGCTCTAACTTAATTAATTATTTAAAAAGCGACTAAGAAATCGTTGTGGGTTATAATAATTATTTTTAATAATCTTTAAATATTTTTAGTATCCTAGTTATGTAATTATTGACCGCTAATAAAAAAATATATATTAGTAAAATTTTTCCTCCTCCAAAAATTCATATAATAATAACTCACATTTATATGTCATTATTAATCTAACATTTATAGAAGTATTTATTAAAAATTTACTAACTGGTTATTTTTTGTTATTGTAAACATTTTCCTTATTTGTAGGATTCGGTTTAATATAAAAAATTTGTTAAAAGCATGAGATATTTTATACTCGACTAGTGGCTGCCCGCGACCTCGTTTGCTCTTGTTAGACCTTGTTTATGTAGAAGTTTTGGGGAATCGTTTCTTAGTTCTCTTGTAGGGTGGTACATTCTACGATGTAGAGTCCTCAAGGACATGCGAAATACCCGGTTTCTACCCCGCGCACTCTCGGTTGTCAATTTGTCTACCAATCAATCAATAATTAAGTTTTAAATATTGTTATATAACTATTATATGCAAAACAGTTGAGAAATGAGAAATTGGGGTTAATTTGTTAAATATATTTATGCAATAAGGCTCAAGATGAGTCCAAAACATAACTGAATTAATAAAAAATATAGATGCAAAAGAGACAAATTTGTAAAAAAGATTCAGTTGTAGAGAAAAACATTAAAACAAAAATTTGAAATAAGAGAAATTAAATATATTTTAGAATTCTAACAACATTTTATAGGTAAATGTAATAATAATTATTTTTTAATAGTAATAATAATATTTATATTTTATATAAAACAAAGGAAGCTGGGAATTTACAAAAACGTATTGTTCTAAACATAGGAAAACGGAAAGTAAAACAATGTTATCTGTTTACTTCATAGAGGAAATATTGTAGCCTATGCACATATATAGAAAAATATTAACTCATATTAATATACCTATAATAATATTTATGTCACTTCTCAGCGATATACCTAAATCTTATACGACGCAACAAATTTTAATAGACAGTGGTTCAAAGGTACACGAGTACATTTTTTTTCTGTTTCACGCTATATCCTGCATATAGCAGGATCCATGGCAGAGGGAGCTTAGTGCTAAGACACTACGAAATTTGAATTAGGAAATAAAGAAATAACTATTAAATATATTTTATGCAGAACCATATATAATTTAATAATAATGAAGTATTATACGAGTATATAAATTCAATTGAAAGGCAGGTCACAATCCTTTTTGCTCGTTAAAATGTGAAACATGTGCTAAGTTCAATGAATGTCTGTAAAAATGTAAAATGTTATTCACCGCGTAATCAAAACCTATAGGGTACCTCATGTTGACCTATAATCTTGAAATTGGTGCGGAAACCTCCGTGGGCGAGTTCAATTCGCACTTGACCGTTTTTTTTCTTTCCACACTTACATATATAAATTAAAATTGGATTCCAATTCGAGTCGGAAGAATGATTTTTTTTCATCTACCTGCTCTGGCCAGACAAAGCACGGCGTTGAGTGCCCATGTCCCAAATTCAAGGCAGAAATCGGAATGTCCTGAAACTATCTCCCAGGTCTCTCTGCCCATGAAAAAACGATGTTTTTTAAGGTATTATTGTTACTAAGCAAAATTTATCTCAACAAAGCTGAGGGCGGCCATTAAAATGATCAATAAACATAGGTTGTTCACATCACTTTTTGTACCACAGTATTATGAGCTCGTACATTGAACTACAAATAAAACGCTATATTAAAACAGTTTTGCGTCTCTGGAACAGGTTCTCATATAAAAACTTGTTAAATTAAAAGTTCAAAAGCTTTTCCGTTGGGGAGTGTTTAATTAGCATTCAGGATTAGATTTTATTTACAGCGATGATATTTATATATCATGATAAAAACTCAGCTTCCAAATCGTAGTTTTTTTTAACTTCGTGCTGCATCCCGCATAAAGCAGGGTAAGTAAAGTGAGCCAAGTGTAAAAACATTATGTTCCTCATCTTCCACCCATTTTTCGATATATATCGTGAATGTTTAGTGGTGCAACTTAACGCACATTGCCTTGTTACCAATGCGAGGAAATGAAAATAATTATTACCTTCCAGTGAGAATCGAACCCACAATCGTCACGTTTATAATAAGATTCTGCGCCCCTAAGGCCTCAATTGTATAGCTTGTATAATTTTTGAACTAGTTGCCGGGTGTGAATTTTACAATATTAGCCTGTCAACACCCCCAAATTAGGCTCTCTCAGAGAAACCAAGAACACACCAAGTATAATACCATAAGTTTGTATGATTATTATAAATAATCATGACACAGTATATTTTTTTTAATTTGAAATATTAATTAATATTATATCATAAAGTTGAAGTTGTCTCAAAGTGGACTTTAGAGTTTTACCTAAATCCTTTTAACGGCGGGTGTTGAAATGTTTGTATTGGATATACTTTAAAACATAGCCCCAAACTGGACTTTGCCTCATGAATATGTTATACGGCAAAGTATTAAAGTTTGTAGCTATTTACCTAATATAAGCTATAAAATATAATAAAGCTATTATATTATAATGTGCACAAGGGTGTAACTGTAACGCGACGGTTGTGGGTTCGATCCCCACTCGAGGAAGTGAAATATTTATTGATATTTCCATTTCTTCGCTCCGGTGACGCAAAGTGCGGCGTTGAGTTCCTCCACTCAACACGCAAAGCTTCTCAGTTGTACTCTACAATTATCTTTATTAATACTAAAAGAAATCGTATTTCACAGATGATGGCTTTTCTTTATTTGCTTTCCACGGTAACCTGAACCAGGAGATGGAAGGTCTAGAAGCTGGACAATGGGCAAGAGACATTACCAAACCCAAAAATGGATTCTGGATCTTTAGGGATAGAAACGCTGAACTGAAATTGGGTGACAAAATATACTTCTGGACCTACGTTATAAAGAATGGTTTAGGATATCGACAAGATAACGGAGAATGGACTGTCACAGGTAGGATATTTGAGATTTTTGATGTATTATTGTTGATGTATGTATTTAACTTGCATATAATTTCATAAATAAAATTTCAATAAATAATACAAACTTTTGCCAATTATGCCAATAGTTCAAAAAATATTGGGTATAAATGAAATATAAAAAATTTCAGAGTTCGTGGACGAAGAGGGAAAACCAGTGAATGTTGATGACTTACCAATTGTCACACCTAAACCAGACTCAGGACCTGGGCCTAACCCTGTAACTCCGCCTAACCGACCTGTCTGTATAAATTCTCAGACCGTTGTCCAGGGTATCAGAGCTGTTTGTCAAGGCACCCTCATTTTCAGCGAGGACTTCAACAAGCCCGACATAAAAAGTCTATCCAATTGGGAGCCAGAAAATATGTTCCCTCAAGAACCAGTAAGTTATTTAAACTATTAGATTTTTGGAGACGACGTTTCAATGGTTTTTTATTTTAACCAATTATCGGATTTCTACCTAGTGCCTTATTAAAAACATTTACAATTAAACATATTGCTTCATAAATATTCAGAATGAAACATGGTTAATACAATTTGAACCCGCATCCATTTTTATAGAGGTAAGTCAGCTATATGGACACTTCGCCAATAGAGTGCATCATCCACGTTATAGATAATTCCTAATAGTTAATTGTCACTTGTTATCGTCTTTAGATAATTACTTAAGAATAGTATACATATAAATGCAGTCAATCAGGTTGTTGTTATTATTATAAATGTTATTTAATATCTAAGTGGCATACTTTTAAATCTGCTTAACTGTTATTCATGGAGTTCAAACCAATTCAATAATATAATTATTTGCAAAACTGTTTCTTTGGAACTAGATAGGTTTTTGATTCTACACTAGGTTTCTCTACACTAAAAAAAATAGGTTTTCCATCGTACATTCCTCCAGGAGGAGAGGCAGAATGATATCTAGAGCAAAGACACTTCTTGCCTTACTATCCGCCCAGTTTTCGAGATATTGCATATTGAATGACGAAATTCAACGCCGCGCTTTATCTTGTTACCTGAGCGAGGGAGTGAAAATAATTCGTACCCCCCTAGTGGGAATCTAGAAATATATAAGCCTAAGTAAATTAGAAAAAAAATCTGAATACAGAATATAAGGGCGTCCTATGAGAATAGTATAGTCGTAATATAGTGAAGGTTTATAGGTTATCTTTGTCAATGTCCAATACGTTAAGATAAAAGAAAATATATTATTATTATTATTATAAGAATATAAAGCAACAATAATAAGCTATCAATATTTATATGCATATATAAATAATATAAGGCTAATAATAAAATAATAATAATAATAATACAACTCCGAGCTATATGGTTACTTTTCGATGAATCTATTATTGTTTTTTTACATTTTCACTTTTTTTCCATATTGCAGGGTGGGCAGAGGGAACCTAGTGTTAAGCCAATCTATTTTCAATTCACTGCCCGATTTTCAAGTTAATTTGACAGCATCATCTTTTTTTGTTACCATAGCGATTAAATAACTTAATTTAATCCCTAGACGCTATCGTGGCGCAGAGGCAGGGTGGGAATGTAATGCGACGGTTTTGGGTTCGATTTACACTCGAGGAAACGAAATATTTACTTAAACTTTATGTTTCCGTTTCTTCGCTCTGGTAGAGGCAAAAGCGGGGCGTTGAGTTTTGCCACTCAATACGCAATGCCTCCAGAATTCGGAGGAAAGTGGGGAACGGAGTATCCTAACACTATGTTCTCTCTGTCTACCCTGCTGCGTTCGGGATACAGCGTGAAGCTGATTTAATTTTTAATTTTATCCCCTTAAGCGGGATTGCGTTTACAGTCACGCTCAAGAGCTTATATTATGTATGTAATTTATCCCATATTACTGTATTTTTGTTTAAATGTAGTAATCTATTAAATTATGAATTTCAGGATTATCCATTCAACGCATACTTATCAGAAGGAATCGTCAACATAGATAATGGAGGATTAAAAATTTCACCTACCCTCACTGAATCTCGTTCCCAAGATGGATTCCTTTATGCTGGCACGTGGGATCTGACAAATACGTATGAATATTAATACCTGACTACTTTTTTTAGAAAACGTATAAAAAATTAAAGTACTCCTCCGTGTGGGAATCGAATTTTGTTTTTACAATCTGACATTGTGTCGTTATTCCACCGCGTGACGTTGATTATATCACGAGACTAAGAGCGGCGTTGAGTTATGCTCCTCAACACGTAATGTCTCGAAAATAGGGCGGTAATCGTAAAGTTAAAAAAATGAATATACAGTATTTCTCTAACAGAAAATGGAATATTATATCACTAAGCTACCTTTACTACTACTAAACTACTTTTATAAAATAAATAGTGAAAACATAAAATGACAAGAAACGTAAGCCCTAGTATTTACTGATGTACTGTCTCAAAGGACACCGCAAATCAAAAAGTAGTGTTCGAGACATTCTCGACCGAAAGCCTACCCCGTCTACCCTGCCATATGCAGGGTAGAGCTAGAGGTATAGCTAAAAAAGTAACACCTTTAAGAAATATATCATGTTTTGCCCATACATTTCAGATGTACTGGACAATTGGGTACTAGGGAATGCTTGCAAATGGCGTCAGGAGCACAAATTCTGCCACCTATCATAAGTGGAAAAATCTCAACTCGTAACCATTTCAACTTTAAATTTGGAAAAATAGAAGTGAGAGCCAAGTTACCTGGTGGTAGCTGGTTGATTCCAGGTAAGTTGGTTACAGAAATTTAACGCAATAACAATATTGATTCATAGATTCTAAGCCATAAGTTTATTTGAACGTATATTTTTGCTTTTTGATAAAATTTAATATTTTTTCAACAACAGTTTAGATTACAATAGATTTTTATCTTCAAACAGTTTGTAATAAGTGTAACTAATAATTTTAGTAAATTTAAAAGATAATGTTTATTGAATCCAAGCAGCAAAAAAATTGATAATTTGATTTAACACATTTTTTTAATTCTTATTTACTAATATAGAATATTTTGCAGAAATCAACTTAGAACCTCGCGACAACGCCTATGGCAACCAGCGATACGAATCAGGTCTCATAAGAATTGCCTATGCAAAAGGCAACCCGGCGTTTGCGAAGAAATTATACGCAGGACCAGTTCTATCAGATTCGGAGCCGTATAGATCGTTCTTATTAAAGGAAAAACTTGGAATTGACAGTTGGAACAAAGATTACCATAATTACACATTAATTTGGAGACCTGGTGAATATAGGGTTTTTCTTATTATTTTTATCTTTGTAAAGTAACCTTTGTATAATTTTATTCTTATTCATTATATTTCTGTTTTCTCCAGATGGTATTCAAATGTTTGTGGACGGGGAGCACTACGGTGATGTGAATCCAGGAGAAGGCTTTTACTCTACCGGCAGAGACCACGCTGTACCGCACGCCGCTCTTTGGCTGAGAGGATCTATTATGGCACCACTAGATCAATTTGTGAGTTGTTCCTTTAAAATCTACTTATCTTGTGAGGATAATTATTTGACTGACTACTTTAAAAAATATTTTTTCAAGAAATATTTGTGAAAATAACATAATATCATGATAAATAGTTTGAATATAATGCTATATGCGGGATGCCGCCTAAAGCTAAATAAAGTAATTTAATTGTTTATTTTACAGTTCTATATATCTCTTGGAGTGCGTGTCGGTGGTATACACGATTTTGCAGACAGCAGCGATAAACCCTGGAAAAATAGGAACAGTAAGGCCATATTAAAATTCTGGGAACACAAAGATGCTTGGTACCCAAGTTGGTTCTCTTCAGATATGATTGTTGATTCTGTCAAAGTATATGCACTGTAATGAAATAAATATTTTATATTTTTATAAGAATTCACTCTTTTATTTTGTACCAAATATGTATTTAAAATTTAACAATAATTTTGGACTGACGTAGAACAAAATTAATATATTAATTGTCTCAGTAGTTTCATTATGTTTATGCTTGTATGAATCAGGTTGAAAGTAATCTTATAATAAGCATTTTATGTTATGTTTTTAAAATAAACTTTTAATTTAGACGACAAAAATTTGACTTGCTTATTGCACTCCTTTACCCATAAAAAATCCTCCTGCGTTCATATTGTAGGAATGTTTTCCTCCCAGTGGATATGAACGCATTTTCAGTCACGTGCTTTGCACCTGCGTCACGACGGCATCAGCTATTAACTTGCTTGTTAAATTAAAAAACAATATGTAGAAAATAATTTTATTTCATTTATTAAGTGTTTTTTTTACTATATAATTATAAAAATAAAAAAGTTCTACAATGCGTAAACTTTTACGGAATCTACAACCAATTCTGGTGATGTCCAGGAAGAATACCAATCCCTCATGTGTTTCACAAACTCATGCATGGCCTTAGGACTTTTGTTTTTCCAAGGTTTATCGTCAGTATCCGAAAAATCATGAATACCGCCAACACGCAGACCAAGGGAGATGTAGAACTGAGTATAAGAGATAAAGAAGAATTTTAAGAAATGTGTAATTTGTTCAAAGAAGTAACTAGATTCTCATTTTATTTTTTTTTAAATTTACCATTTTATCAAAAGGTGCGTTGAAACTACTCAGCTTCCATGCAACTTTTTGCATTTTAATATGAGGCTCGATTGGTTGTAAATTATAATAATACGATATATTTGAATTTAATATACCATAAGATTCCCCATCAACAAGCATCTCAAAACTATCTAGAAATAAGAATTATATTTTACATGTATGTATATGTATATTTGAAGCAATTATCTGTAAGTTATTTTATTACAATAAAATACCTGGTGTCCATATAATAGAATAAGTATGAAAATTGTCGCTCCAAGAACTATCACTTAATGACTTAACAAGAAACCTCGACCTTTGAGGTTCCTTGTAAGTCCACTGGCCCTCCATGTAAGTATTTGGATTGATCTTGGTTTCCTTTCGAAAAGGCGATTCGTATTATGCCAGATCCAAAACGTAACTTTCCATATTCATGATCACGAGGCTCCAAATTGATTTCTAAAATATAAAATTTATACAATAAGAAAGCAGTACAAAATAACATCTTAGTATGTACGTTACAAAAAAAGATGAGTAGATTATACTACAATGGATTTTAAGCAGTGACACAGACCATAGTAACATTCAAACTTAATTTAATTAATCGCATGCAGGCTAGTTAAACTTTAAGAACTAGTGAACATATCACAATGAAAAAAAAATGAAATGATGAAATGATGAAATTCTCTCTGTGAATGAAGAACACGTTGGTGTGACTTGTTTAAAGAAAGAAAGAGTGGCAAAAAGATTTATACAGTGAGCCTGGCAAGGGAGACAGTAGAAGACTTTACTGACGATACTGACAATATTGCCATACTGGTCAAATTAAGAGGATATGAATATAAAGACCTCTCAAAGAGCGTATTTAAAGAGTTTGATGGTAATGGACGAGGCGAAACAGGTATGCAGAAAACATGATGTTTGGCGCTCCATTCTCTCTTGCTATCCCACCAGGGATAAAACGTAAAGCTAACAAATCTATATGAATATAATAAAGAAACACCGCCTTAGCAAAAGTCACTGCGGTGTTCAATTGTAACTGAAAGATTCAGATCATTCCAGATAATTGCATTATTATAATATTAAAATTGTTTAATTCTCGGTTTCAGTAAGACAAAGCCTGGCAATGTATCCACTCAGCAAGCAATGTCGAATTTATGTGATAAATGGAGAACGGAGAGTTTTGTTCATTTAGCACAAGCAATGACATTAATGACAAGACATGAATAGAAGTATTGTGGCAATGCAGCTTTGCAGACGAGAACTTGTTAGAATAATTACATTTAGAATAATTAAACATTTACCTGGAACTAGCCAATCGCCCCGTGGTAGTTTTGCTCTTACTTCAATTTTGCCATATTTAAAGTTAAATGCTTTGCGTGTTGTTAACTTCCCTGATATAACTGGTGGTTTTATGTAATAGTTAGACGAGGTTCTGTAACACTCACTCGTTGCTATTTCCCCTGTACACCTAAAACTGAATTAGAACAAATACTGTGTATTATAATATAAATATTATATACCTTATAAATATGTTTAATTACTTCATATTTCCCGAGTAACCTTCGATATCGCGCGAGCGTTGGGAAAATTCCCAAAACGTTGCTTCACAATCCCTTCTCTCTTTCAGAAAGAGTTTCATAAAAACCGGTCTAGCTACTTCGTAGTTTAGCTCTGACAAACAAAACAAGTTCAATGTAGTACTAGTATCATAAAAGTCGGTTCAGCTCGTTGGTTCCGCACATTAACCCGGACAAACAGAAAGATAGAGAAACAGACAGACAAAATATTTTATATATTTGTATGCATATACGTGTAATACCTACTTACATATTATTTAAGTTAGAAGATTTGTCAATATGAGTATCTGTTATAGATTCTATAGTAGGCATTGCCTTAATTTTAAGTATTCCCTTCTCAAGAGTCGTTGCTGCTTCAGATAAATAAACGTTGAATGGATAATCCTATAACAAAATAAAATGAAATAAGTATAATATAATATATAATAAAATAATATAAAAAAGTATAATATAACGCCACTGCGTTTAACAACATTTAACCGCATACAAAAATTTGACTATTAACTGATGGAAATGCCTCGCCTCGATTCTCTCTTTACTTTAGCTACTTTCATGTTATAACATACTACTTTGGAGTAATACAATCGGTGTTAACTCACTTTTCGTTTTGCAGAAGGGATCTATCACCCAATAAACAAAAACTACAATTTTCTGTCGGCCTTACGTGGCATAATTAAATAAGGCATGCCTAAAGGAATACAAAAATATACGTGGAAAACAAGCAAAATATTTTTTTATAACATTTGATTGGACATATATTTTGATATTTTTTGAATAGCCTATTTTCCTCAAAAACAACAATATTTTAGGCCATTTATAGTATAATAAAAATTATGTAGGTACCTACTATACGCGCTTGAGAGACACTGCGCGCTCTTTATGCACATTCTGCTTAAAGACATAAAATTATTATTTTTTTATATAATATGTTTCCCGATTTAATTATATCCGATGAATATTTTAAATAAATCTTTTTATTCTTTAAAATGGTTTCTAACACTAACCGGTTCTTGGGGATAATATTTTTCAAATTGCCATTGTTTTAAATCTGTAATACTGGAATGATCAAAATCTTCGCTGAAGATTAAAGAGCCAGTACAAAGTTTTTTGCCGCATTGTACTTCAGTTTTAGAGATCACACAATTTGATACTTCTTCATCTTCAGAAAAATCTGGAAGCGAAGTGAGATGAACATGTGAAAAAGGTATAAACGGTGAGCAATTAATAGATAATAAAGCTACTTGATATACAGAGTGGAAGAGGCAGCGCTTCTTTTACTGAAACTGCATATAGGGTAAAATATTTCAAACCCAGAAGTAAAAAAATTAATCAAGGTACCTCAACAGTTTGGACGTAGGATTTTTTTTTCATTTCACGATTTTTATCCATACTTACCTGTATTTCGTGTGACGTTCACATAAGTGTACGACTTTGCCGCTTTGACAGGTAAGTGTGTGCGTGCCTATGTTATACTTTACAAATGGCGTTTTATTTTAAAACGATAATTTTATTATTTATTTTGTTTGAAAAAATAACTTTTTCATTTTTGGTAATTATTTTTTTTCTGAATTATATTAGGCTTTTATAGAGTAGTTAAAACTATGGTTTCATTTAAAGTGGACAATTCCATCCTGTAGATTCTAAAATTTGTCAAATTAAACTTACTAGTTACAGTCCACTGTCCACGAACAGAAGTAGTCAAGTTATTCTTGTACAGTATGTCAATTTGATAATAAATAGTGTCTCCCAATTTTACTTGCATGTTTCGGTCCTCGAGAATCCACCAACCTTTATGTGGACGCGGCAAATACTCTTGCCAAGAATGTGTGCCGGTTTGATTTATAAGTCCCATGAAATTGACTGACTTGAAACCCTCATCTGAAATAAATATTAGTTACAGCTATAGTCCGAAAAATCTCTTTTATCTAATAATAATAGAAATGGTGGTACAGGAGCACTAGCGTGCTACTGTAATCGCGGTGGTTACGGGTTCGATTCCTGCTGCTGAGTGAAATATTTGATATTTTCATTTCCTCGCTCTGGTACAAAGGTAACCGGTAGTCCGACAGAGAAAGAGAAGAAGTGAGGAATGGAGTGTCTTAATACTAGGTTCCCTCATTGTATAGTTCTCATATTATTTCCTGAACTAGTACAACCTGTAAATGCTAGCCGCCAAATGTCATAATTCTAAGTCAACCGGAAGTATGTACGTTTTGCAAGTGCAGTTTTCAGAGTTTTTTCTGTTATTATTTTTAGATAATATAGTACAATTATAATTTTACCTGGGAATGTAATCTTCAATCCACGAGGCTTAAGTGCTTGAAATTGTAAATAAAAATTTGCAGAGAAACCTAGTGTAACTCTTCCAATATTTAATATTAGTATCAAAAATAGGAAAAAAATCATCTTAGCGTCCGATTTTAGTCACAGTTCATCACTTACTGGGTTTTTGATTCTTGTTGTTTTCATGTTTTGTTGAGAATAACTTAAAATGTATGCGTGTCGTGGTTGGGTATTGTGCGATATACATTTTATTTGTTATTCTAGTAACTGGCTATTGCTCTCGACTTCATTTGCTATAACGGCAAATAATTGGATTTAAATTACAATTACATACAAACATATAAGCAGTAAAAAAATAAATAAGCACCTTCATGTTTTTATTTTCCGCATAGCAGGGTAAACGAAACGGTAGTGTTAAAACTCTTCACTCTCCAAATTTCGTCCATTTTTCGGGACATTACATTTTGAGCTACGAAACTGACCTCACGTTTTCGCGTCATTATACCTGATTATAAGATTTTAAATAACGTTAAACGACACTTTTGTATTTACCAAACGGTAATTCCCCGGTTTGGTATTAATTTGGATAAAATCTTTACTAATATTATAAAGCGATAGAATTTGTTTAGTTGAACGCGCTAGTCTTACTCAGTCTCTCAGTTCAAATTAAAAAAAATACCTGCTAGCCGCCACTACCACCATCACCACCACCTTTTGCCTTGTTATCAGAGCAAGGAAATGCTAATAATAAATATTTCATTCCATCGAGTGACTCCCTTTTTCCCTGCGCCGCGATTGACCTCAGTTGTAGTATAAATAATTATAATTAATATTGTATGTACAGACATCAATTACTTATAGCTTTACTATATTTATTATAAAGGATTATATTAAATGTTTTGAGTGCCACAAATAAACAGGATAAATTAATTTGTGCCTTTATCACCTCATAAGAATTTATCTTTGCGTCTGTTTTTATACAGTTCATGAAATTATTATTCTAATAATACAATAATTTACAAAGTCGTAGTAAACCAAGAGATATGTTCAAATTTTTATACGTTTTCTGAAATACGAGTATGTTGAGAGTCATGGAGATACTTGGTCAACATGGTCTAGCCTCTTCTAGACGAAAATGTTATATTTGTAAAAAATATATATGAACTAGCGGACCTGGGCGGCTTCGCCAGCTTGAACTATAGGAATATTTAATATTTATGAAATTATTTTCAGTTTAGGGTGAATTCTAATAAACCAAGAAACATACAACAATGACATATATTGTACTGTCTGAATTTCAAATTTTATAAAAAAAAAAGTTAATTTTTTTTTTTAAGTTAAACGGTTTTATATTGCAGATAAATAAAATCGTGGGGCATGTCTACTTTAAATGAATTTTGGATGACCTTGGGATTAACTGTATCATATTCATTGAATAATGAAGTGATAACTTTAAGATAATCTACGGACGTGCCCCACGATTTTATTTATCTGCAATATAAAACCGTTTAACTTAAATTTTTTTTTTACTTTTTTTTTGTATAGTGCACTGAATTCTACTTGACAAACCCTTTCATTTGATATCCATATTGATGAAATTGAAAGAAACTAAGTTGTCCGCCATCTCGTAGCGGCGGCCATCTTGGATTCACAATAATATTGAATATGGATAATTGTATTTTCACCAGAATCAAAAGCGTATATCAAATTTCAGATCAATCGGTTAACGGGAAGAGGGTTAAATTTCAATTACTAAATTTGACCCATACAAATATCCAAACAAACGGGGTGAGCTAAATAAAACCGTTTAAAAATCGGTGCCGATTTAACGATCCATACACATTTTCAACCCCTATTTCACTCTTTCAGGGTAAAAATTTTGCGAAGTTCCTTCTTAGTGGGTGCGTTCACATTATGAAAATAAACATCTGTCTAAATTTAACCTTTCTACCATCAGCGTTGCGTGCGCCTATACCATAGATTAGAATTTATGGCATAAGTAAATTGAGTAAAACTATTTCATACGAAATGAATCGAATTATAATAAACAAATAGTTTTTACGATATTTTTTTATTACGTGAGCCTAAAATAAAATAGGGTATAGTATGTATTTGATTACCAATGATTCCAGAATATATTTAGTGTTTAACTGTTGAAAACAACAATAGCTAGTAGTTTAAGTATTATCTTAATCACTTACAGATATTTCTTTGAATTTAATAATTATTTATATTTTTAAAATTAGATTTAAATTTAGAGCACAAAACTTTAACTACCCATAAAATTACCCATAAAAAAGTTAAATATTTCATTCCTACCAGTGGATATGGTCAATATTTTCGCGTTTTCAATCGCACGCTTTGCCCTTGCGACATAACGACATCAGCTATTTAATTGACGTGTTTCCAATGAAAGACAATATGTTTAAGATAATTTTATTTAATTAAATAAGTACTCTTTTTACTATATAACAATAGACACCATAATATGAAAAATTCCTTGTAAAACATAAAAAAGTTCTACAATGCGTACACTTTTACGTAATCTACAACCAACTCTGGTGATGTCCAGGAAGAATACCAATCTCTCATGTGTTTCACAAACTCATGCATGGCCTTAGGACTTTTGTTTTTCCAAGGTTTATCGTCAGTATCCGAAAAGTCGTGAATACCGCCAACACGCAGACCAAGGGAGATATAAAACTGAAACAAAAAAGGATTTAAAAATCAGTAATTTGGCTAAATATGTAAGTAGATTCTCATTTTATTTCTTTTAATAATTACCATTTTATCAAATGGTGCGTTGGAACTACCCAACTCCCATGCAGCTTTTTGCATCTTCATATGAGGCTCGATCGGCTTTATATTATACGAATGCGATATATTTGAATTTAAAATACCATAAGATTCCCCATCAACAAGCATTTCAATACTATCTAGAAATGAGAATTAATTTTTACATGTATATTTGAAACAATTATAATAATATGTTTTAAAAAAGTTATTTTATTAGATATAAATATTTAGGATAAAATACCTGGTGTCCATATGATAGAATAAGTATGAAAATTGTCGCTCCAAGAACTATCACTTAATGAATTAACAAGAAACCTCGACCTTTGAGGTTCCTTGTCGTGTACTACTGGCCCTCCATATAAGTATTTGGGTTGATCTTGGTTTCCACTCGAAAAGGCGATTCGTATTATGCCAGATCCAAAACGTAATTTTCCATATTCATGTTCACGGGGCTCCAAATTGATTTCTAAAATATAAACTTTATACAATAAGAAAGCAGTGGATTAGTACGAAAAAATCATTAACTAATGAAAAAATGGTAATTAAACATCAATATGTATATATATATATATATTTTCTATCCGTTTGTTTGTTTGTGCACACACATCGTCGCACTACATAACGAATTTGATTTAAACTTTTTTTATTGTATCGATAATAGTAATAATAATATAGAGCCCAAAAAATACAGAGAAATAAAAGGAACATGGAGAGAAAAAAAGGAAAATAAATAAAGTTTCATGCAAACAGCAGGTGCAGACGACAACTTGTCAATACAATTATATTCAGATGATATCATCCTGTGGCCCAATAGCCTGATATGGCATTTATATGTACATAAATATATGGGATCATCAATGTATGTATGTAAATTAAAGTTAATCATTTACCTGGAACTAGCCAATCGCCCCGTGGTAGTTTTGCTCTTACGTCAATTTTGCCATATTTAAAGTTAAATGCTTTGCGTGTTGTTAACTTTCCTGATATAACTGGTGGTTCTATGTAATAATTGGAAGAGGTTCTGTAACACTCACTTGTTGCTATTTCCCCTGTACACCCAAAACTGGATAAATAATAGTGGAAATTATTAAATATATATTATATTCCTAATAAATATAGATCGAATAATAATAGCCTAAGGATGAATAAAGTGAGGTCAACATGATAATAAGTAAATATTAGAAAATTATGAGATTTTTTAAATTAACTAAAACATTAATTAAAATATTATATTAAAATCGAAAAGCCATAATTAAACGCCGTTGTGACGCAGCGGCACAAGGGTGTGACTGTAACGCGACTGTTGTGGATGCAATTCCCACTCGAGGAAATGTAATATTTATTTACATTTATATTTTTCCCTTCGCTCTGGTGTCGAGACAAAGAGCGGCGTTGAATTCCGCCACTCATCACTCAATGCCTCCAAAATTCGGCGGAAAGTGGGGAACGGTCTTATCACTACGTTCCCTCTGCCTACCTGGCTGATTTAATTTAATTTTATTTGATTTTTTCTTTATGTTTTTCCACAACCCCCTTTATCTTTCACTACTCGTCCCATAAAAGTCGTCTTAACTGTTCCGAAGATTATCCCGGACAATCAGACAGACAAAATATTTTAAATTATTTGATTAAGTAGGCGATACATTCTAAAACTATTAAGATTCGAACCTGTTAATATCGCTTGTATATATATATATATATATATATATACGTATAATACTTACATATTGTTTAAGTTGGAAGATTTGTCGATATGAACCTCTGTGATAGATTCTACAGTGGGCATTGCCTTAATTTTAAGTATTCCATCATCGAGAGTCGTTACTGCTTCAGATAAATAAACGTTGAATGGATAATCCTATAACAAAATAAATTATACGCAAGAAATCATTTTTAGAAAAAGGTTTTTATTTAAACGCTCTAAAAAGGAAAAAATAAGATTTGTCTTTTAAATTTTATTAACTATCAACTCATAACCTCATTGTACACAATTAATATGATCATAAAAGCTTGTCGCGCGATTTACTTGTGTAAATAATCTAGTACTAATATAATTATATCAAATCTGCTAAGTTTAAATTTTTAAAGTTTCAATTTAATTAAATATTGATTAACGCGACAAAAATTGTTTACAATAGTAACTTTACGTTTCATAATTAAATAAGCTATACATAGAAAATACAAATATACAGGATGGAATTGTCAGCACCACTTTAAATGAAACTACAGTTTTAACTACTCCTATAATAGCCTAATATAATTCAGAAAAAAAATAATTCCCAAAAATAACAAAAGCTATTTTTTCAAACAAAATAAATAATAAAATTATCGTTTTAAAATAAAACGCCATTTGTAAAGTATAACATAAGCACGCACACACTTACATGTCAAAGCGGCAACGTCGTACACGTACACGTATCCTAGGTCAAAACTGTTGAGGTGCCATGATTAATTTCTTTACTTTTAGGTTTGAAATATTTTACCCTATATGCGGTTTCGGTAAAAGGAGCGCTGCCTCTTCCATCCTGTATATACAAAAACAAGCAAAATATTTTTTTCATCAAGCAAAGTATTTCCCGAGTTAACCAAATCCGATAAATATTTCGGATAAATCTTTTAATTCTTAAAACTTATTGCTTTACCTTACCGGTTCTTGGGGATAATATTTTTCAAATTTCCATTGCTTTAAATCTCNTGACTGTAACGCGACGGTTGTGGGTTCGATCCCCACTCGAGGAAATGTAATATTTATTTACATTTATATTTTCATTCCTTCGCTCTGGTGTCGAGGCGTTGAGTTCCGCCACTCATCACTCAATGCCTCCAATTTTGATTTGATTTGACTTTTTTTCTTTTCGTTTTTCCACAACCCCCTTTATCTTTCACTACTGGTCCCATAAAAGTCGTCTTAACTGTTCCGAAGATTATCCCGGACAATCAAAATATTTTAAATTATTTGATTAAGTAGGCGATACATTCTAAAACTATTAAGATTCGAACCTGTTAATATCGCTTGTATATATATATACGTATAATACTTACATATTGTTTAAGTTGGAAGATTTGTCGATATGAACATCTGTGATAGATTCTACAGTAGGCATTGCCTTAATTTTAAGTATTCCGTCATCGAGAGTCGTTACTGCTTCAGATAAATAAACGTTGAATGGATAATCCTATAACAAAATAAAATATAAGCAAAAAATCATTTTTAGAAAAAGGTTTTATTTAAACGCTCTAAAAAGGAAAAAATAAAATTTGTCTTTTAAATTTTAACTATCAACTCATAACCTCATTGTACACAATTGATATGATCATAAAAGCTTGTCGCGCGATTTACTTGTGTAAATAATGTAGTACTAATATAATTATATAAAATCTGCTAAGTTTCAATGTTTAAAGTCTCAATTTAATTAAATATTAATTAATGCGATATAAATTGTGTACAATAGTAACTTTATGTTTCATAATTAAATAAGTCATACATAGAAAATACAAATATACAGGGTGGAATTGTCAGCACCACTTTACATGAAACTACAGTTTTAACTACTCTTATAATAGCCTAATATAATTCAGAAAAAAATAAAATAGAAAAAAAATTGTTTTAAAATAAAACGCCATTTGTAAAGTATAACATAAGCACGCACACACTTACCTGTCAAAGCGGCAACGTCGCACATGTATGTGTGCGTCACACGAAATACAAGTATAGATAAAAATCGCGAAATGAAAAAAAATCCTACGTCCAAACTGTTGAGGTACCATGATTAATTTCTTTACTTTTAGGTTTGAAATATTTTACCCTATATGCGGTTTCGGTAAAAGGAGCGCTGCCTCTTCCATCCTGTATATACAAAAACAAGCAAAATATTTTTTTCATCAAGCAAAGTATTTCCCGAGTTAACCAAATCCGATAAATATTTCGGATAAATCTTTTAATTCTTAAAACTTATTGCTTTACCTTACCGGTTCTTGGGGATAATATTTTTCAAATTTCCATTGCTTTAAATCTCTAATACTGGAATCACTAAAATCTTCACTGAAGATTAAAGAGCCAGTACAAAGTTTTTTGCCGCATTGTACTTTTGTTTTAGAAATCACACAGGTTGGCGTTTCTTCCTCCTCAGATAAATCTATAAATGAAGTGAAATGAACCGGTGAAATATAAACAGTTAAGTGCAAAAAAGTTATAAAGCTTATTTCCATTTTCTTCGCTCTGGTGTCGAAGCAAAGCGCGGCTTTGAGTTGACTCAATATGCAATGCCTCCAGAATTCGGCAGAAAGTGGGAAAGAGAGTATCTTAACACTAGGTTCTCTCTGCCTACCCTGTTGTTTGCGGGATACAGCGTGAAGCTGATACAAAATTATAAAGCTTCTTGACAAATATGATTCACAGATTAATTCATGCAATTTCAACTTACCACTTACAGTCCACTGTCCACGAACAGGAGTATAAAAGCCATTCTTGTACATTAAATTAATATCGTAATAGATAGTGTCTCCTAAATTTATTTTCATATTTCGATCCTCCAGAATCCACCAATTTTTATTTGGACGCGGTACATACACTTGCCAGGTTTTAGTGGAGCCGCTCTGATTTAAAAATCCTTTGAAATTGACTGATTTGAAACCCTCATCTGAAATAAACATTAGTTTCAACTATAGTCCAAAAAAAATCTTTTATATTATAATTATTATCGTTTAGAGGCCATCGTGGTGCAGGAGCATAGGCATGCGACTGTAAACACAATAGTTGCGGGTTCGATTCTAATTCGGGAGAGTGAAATATTTAATATTTTCATTTCCTCGTAGTACCGAGGCAATCAGTCAGTCGGTACAGTGGCGTTGTACTTCAGTAATCAAAATATATAAAATCTCAATTAAAACATAAACGTGAAATGGGAGCCAAGATAAATGTTAAATAATGCGTCGTTCTCCGTTCTCCACTGAGAAGTGGAGAATGATGCATTACTTTATATTTAACTTGGTACTAATTTCATATTTATGATTTTATACATAATTTCCGACAAAACAAGTATATTTTTAACCGACTTCTGTAAGAAAAGGAGGTTATCAATTCGACTGTATTTTTTTTTGTGTTTGTTACCTCATAACTTTTGACTGGGTGAACCGATTTTGATAATTTTTTTTTATTTGAAAAGTGTGGTCCCATTTTTTTTCGTCCATGTCTGACAATGGTATCTATGAGAAGGGACTTCAAAATTATAAAATCTTTGTACAATTATTTCTCACTTTTTAGTTCGTTGTTAGAAGTCGGTTTTTCTTTTTGTTAAATATTAATTTATATCTTATATGCTTGTTATAACTTATTTATGTCGTGAGCATCTTTTTAAATTTGGACGTAACTCGATGAGAATGTATGGCTTGGACGGTTTCCAAAGAGACGAGGGTTCAAATCCCACTAAGTTCAAATTTTTATACGTTTTCTTAATAAATATTTTTCTTTTCTAAGTGTGGAATAATATTTTAAAAATGTAAAAAAATGTAATATAATAATTCGACGCCCACTATGTCACTGCGATTGCAATAGCATCAGTTACAATAGATGTTAGCATTTGTCCAGGATTTAAATCAAACATCGGTACCTAAAACATTTTATTTCCCTTTCTTTGACCTATCTTTCGTAAATCTTCTTGATAGAGTATTAATTAATAATTATATTTTTTTTCAGTTTTTCCTGTTATTGTTTTTTAGATAATACAGTACAATTATAATTTTTACCTGGGAATGTAATCCTCAATCCTTGAGGCTTAAGTGCTTGAAATTGTACACGAAAATTTGCAGAAAGATCTAGAGTTACCGTTCCAATATTTAATATTACTAGCAAAAACAGATAAAAAATCATCTTAGCGTCCGATTTTATTTACACTTGTACCCTTACTGTGTTTTTGATTGTTTAAGAGAACATTGTTGTTTTGATGTCTTGCGGCGAATAAATATAATTCAAATTGTATGTAACCACGACAGTTGAGAATTGTGCGATATACATTTTATTTGTTATTCTAGTAACAACTGGCTGTTGCCCTCGACTTCGTTTGCTATAACGGCAAAATATTTGACCTAACATTAACGAGTATGCAATATTTAAATTGAAAAATCAACATGATTCAGTTAATTTTTTAACTACCGACGGAAATAGAAGGGTGTTTGAATGTATTTAGTTGTGTACGTGTGTATGTCTGTGGCATTGTAGCTTCCAAACTGTTCAACTGTTTGAAAATTTATTAAAAAATTAAAAAAATCGTAGTTATAATTCAAGAAAATAAGTTCAATCGTGTCAAGATTATCATCTCTTTTCTCTTTGTTAGACATTTTTATGTAGGGGGTTTTATATTATCAATCAATAAGACACTCCGTTCCCATTAAGACATTTCCGTTCCCCACTTTGTATCCATTGTATCTTGAGGCTTGAAAGCTTTGCCTTATTTTAAAATATTTAATTTCCGCGAGTGGAAATCGAACCAGAAATCTTTCGTATTATAGTATAATTTGTTACAATTTATTATTTTATGGACAGACATCAATTAATAATAGCGTTATAATATTTATAATAAAAGATTATATCAACTGTTTTGAGTACCACAAATAAACAGGATAAATTTATGTATGCCTTTATTCCGTCATAGGAATTTATCTTTGCGTCTGTTTTCGTACAATTGATTAAACTATTATTGTAATAATACAACGATTTATAAAATATCAATAATAATTTATATAAAATATCCAAGACGTACGGGTTCGAAGAATATAAAGGAGATATGTTTAAATTTTTATACGTTTTCTGAAATATGTTCAAATATCTTCTTCTTCTTCTTTTTAACCAACTTCTGTAAGGAAAGGAGGTTATTAATTCGACTGTATTTTTTTTATTTTTTTTATTATGTTTGTTACCTCATAACTTTTAACTGAGTGAACCGATGCTTCGAAAGGTGAAGCTTCACGAAAGGTCCCATTTTTTTTGGTCGATGCCACAAATTCAGAAAAGGACACAATATTACATCGGGTCCTCGTGACTCAGCGGCACAAGGGGGTGTGACTGTAACATGAGTTGTGGGTTCAACTTCGATCCCCAATCGAGGAAATGAAAATATTTATTAACATTTATATTTTCATTTCTTGGCTCAGGTGTCGAGACAAAGCGCGGGATTGAGATCCGCCATTAAACACGCAATGCTTCCAGAATTCTGCTGTATGGGAGATACAGCATGAAACATATTTTTTCATCCCGTGGAGAGTTAAGAAAATTTTTCTCAGATATTTTACTCGATACAGATTCTGGTCTATAGCTGCACAAAACAGGGTATATTTTTATTATATTTTTATCTAATTAATTGAGAGAATTGTAAACAAAGCCGCGAGCAATATCTAGTTGGTATGGGATTTACAATGTGATAAAATTAACTCAACAGATACACCAGTTGGATAAAATAAAAACAGAGCCACATGTATATTTTTAGTGATATACATGGCCAAAGACCTTATAGATAACATAATTCAATCAATAAAAAAACCCAGTGTATGTGAAACCGCGTACAAAATCGGACACTACGATGAAGATTTTTTTATTTCTGCTAATTATAACGATATTTAATATCGAAAGAGCATTATTAAGATTTTCTACAAAGTTTAATGTAACATTTGAAGTATTTAAGCCTCGTGGATTAAGAGTTACAATTCCAGGTAAAAAAGCATAATAAAATATTTAAATTATTTAAATTTATTTTTTCATATCTGCGCTCTGGTGTCGAGGACAAGCCCGGCGTTAAGTTCCTCCACTCAATATGAATTCCTCCAGAATTCGGAATAAAATAGGGAACGTAAACTAGGTTCCCTCTGCTTATCCCGCTATGTGTGGAATACAGCGTGAAGTTAATTTATTTTATTTATGAGATAATAAAAATATTTATTTTGTTATAGATGACGGATTCATGCAAGTCTCCTTTTCTGGAACTTTTAATCAGAACGGCTTCAAAGAAGAATGGCAAATGTATTCATCACATGCACGCAACAAACTTTGGATTCTCGAGGACAAGAAAATAGAAGTAAAACTAGGATACACTATTTACTACAATATTACCATAGTTGATATAAGTGGTTTAAGCTATCCGAGAAGAGGGAAATGGACTGTAACAAGTAAGTTTCAGTTACTTTTAGAAATACCTGTTTCAATTCAATTATATTATAAGACTAGCGGACTCGGACGCGGCTACGCCTGCTTGTACTATAAGAATATTCATTAAATATTTTTATGAAATTATTGCAGTTTTCAATAGAATTAGTAAGAAAATATAAGTTTAAATAATCGAAAAGAATAATAAGTAGAGACAAATTGTTAGAAAAAATATCTGAGTTATTGAAATGAACCAACAAAAAAAGTAAAAGTAACTAAAGGATATTCTTAATATTAGAAAAAGTACCTAAAGTTTTCCGTGCGTGCGTACATAGATATCGACTCGAT